>CM053585.1:69184863-69202190 GCA_028646515.1 Pseudochirops corinnae | reverse complement strand
CTTCAGTGAAATTTTTTTCCAATTTGGTCACTGTAGATTTAAATTTATCTCCTACCTCTCTAATTTCATTTTTAAAATCCCTCTTAAGATTCTCCAAGAATGCTTTTTGGGCTTGAGACCAATTCACATTTCCTTCTGTGGTCTCCAGCGTGTGTATAGAGTCTGTGTTGCCTCCTGAGTTTGGTTATTCTTGCTCACTATAAAAGGATTGATGGTTCTAGCCTTTGCAGTTTCCTTCTTCCCCATTGTGGTTGCCTATGACCTGGATTTTTAGAGTGGATATCTGCTTCTGGGGTGCAGGAGTACTGAGCTTCTCAGGCTGGGAGGTAGGATTTTGATTGTTAGCTTCGTGAGCTGTAGCCTCTGAGTGTGTAGACTGAGGCCAGGGCCAAGATTCTCAATGTCTCTGTGCTGCCGCTCACTATTGCAGAAGGCCTTCAGAAGATCAGGGCTGTAGTTTGTTGATTGGGCTGGTGGTATTAAAGCACACCTGGGCTTTTGTTGTTAGGGCTCGTTGGCTCCACCCACCTCAGCTTAGGCTCTGTACCTTCTCCCTTCCCCTTTCCTCAGTGTCTCCCATGCCTGGGGCTGTTTACACCTATGCAGGAATTTACTCTGGGTAGAGCATTCAACTCTGGGCTTTTCTGGGTCTGGGAGGGGGTATCAGAGCAACTAAATTTTATTCCTCTATCCTGACTTCTGGAAGTTTGGGTATGTAATTTCAAACATCCAGGCTGTGGGCTGCTAGCCCCAGGAAAAGCTGCTGACCCTGCTGTGGGCCCCGGGTTCTTTCCTACCCGGTTCTGATGTTCCTCCACTCCCTGGTGGGACAGCTGCAAACCCCTCCAGCTGGGTGAGTCTGCTGGCTGGAGCTTCTCCTCAGTCTGCCGCTTTCAAATCCACACTGGTGCAGCTTCTGTGTGCTCCGCATTCTCCCTGCCCCGACCTGAGTAGGCACTTTCCTGGGCTAGGGATCTGCCAGGCCTGTCTCCCAGTGAGTTCTGTCACTCTTAAATCCGTTCAAATTCACTTTTTAGCTTTTAGCGCCAGAATCCTTGAAGGAGCTTGGAAAAGCTACTGTTGCCTTTCCACTATCTTAGCTCCGCCCCTGGTTTAGTTTAACTATAGAAGGGTTGTGGGGTTTTTTTATTGGGTGGGGCAGTACTGGGAAATGACAACATTTTAAAAATTGACGAGCTAAAGAATACATTGAATCAAATGAGATGAAATTAATGGAGACAAATATAAAATCATATACTTGGGTTCAAAAAATAGTTTCACAAATAAAGGACAGAGAAGATATGGCCAGATATGGATTTAAATGTAGTGCAATATGATGAACATAGAAGGTTATACAATTGCCAAAAAACAGTTAATGCTATCTGAGGCTACATTAAGAAACTGAGGCTGCATTAGGTGAAGCATAGTGTCCAGAATGAGGGAAATTATGATTCCATTATACTCTGCCATCACAATTTGAATTCAGCTCTGGGAATTACCTTTTAGGAAGCACACAGACAAATTGAAATGCTTCCAAAAGAGGGCGATAAGATTCAGGAATTCAAAAGTAGGACATGGAAAGGTTCCGTGCACATTTAGCTTGGAGGGGTCTTGGGGGAACAGGACAGCACTCTGAGTATCAGAAGGACTGTCACACAGGACAATTAGATTTCATCTTCTTGGCCTCAAAGAGCAGAACTTGGAAAAATGAATGGAAAGTGAAGCGAAGCAGATTTAGGGTAGATACAAGGGAAATTTTCCTAAAAATCAGAAATGTACAAAAAATGTAAACAGCTTGCCAGGGGTTCCCCCTCACTGGAATTCTTCAAACAAAGGCTAGAAACGATGTAAAAGAGATCCTTTGGTTAGACTACATGTCCTTAAGGGTTTCATACTCTTAGAATCCTGAAGATTTTCATTGTGCTGATGAGAAAAATGATAGCACCTTATATGCTTAAAATACGGATACTGAAATGCTTCACATAAACCATAAAATATTCATTCTTAGTAGCCTTGGCAAGTGAAAAGATGAGGGCAAAATCTGCACAGCCTATACCACTGACAAAAGTACACCACAATTTACAAACTTCAGAAGCTGCAACTTAATAAAACCCACTCAATTCATACACATATGCTTTCATAGTTGTGTTTCTGACACTTTCCTTGTCATTATGAATGAGGCAAAATCCATTACATACCTGCCATTGCCTCTCATGTTTGTCTACTTTGGTTTCTCTCATCAACTGACTTTCTGTGCTATAAGCCCATTTTTGCAATCTAACACAAAATAGCCTCCCTTTACTAAGGAAGAAACTACGGCAGAAAAGAGGTTTGGTGATTTAATTGAGGTTGAACAGCAAGAAAGGGCATAATTTGCACTGACGTCAGTTTTTAAATTCATAAGAAAAGTTTCATTACTTACTAAGTTGGAATATAGACCTGTTTCAATTTGCTTTCAGCTTCAGCAGCTTTCAGGCGTTTCTAAATAAAAAGATAGAGAAAACATTTTACATATGATGCATTAAGAATTACTACTATTTCATTTTATTCTTAAAATTATGAGGTACTTAAACCAAGCACCAATAACCAATACAACCTTGACTTTATATCCATAAAGTAATTTTGTACCTACTTTTTAAAGATAAAATTTATTATAATAGAAACACACAATAAATTTTAAGACAAACTCAATATAAAGAATGATAAACAGAATATTACTAAAAGAATCAATAGATTACTTAGGTGAAGATATAAAGGATACTATATCCAATTTCTATATGAATGATAAAAGCACCATTAAAAACAATTAAAAAAAAATGGAGGTGGCTAGGTAGCACAGTGTATAGAGCACGGGCCCAGGAGTCAGGAGGACCAGAGTTCAAATCTGGTCTCAGACATTTAACACTTACTAGCCGTTTGACTTTGGGCAAGTCACCTAACCCCAACTGCCCTATCATCTCCCCTCCAAAAAAGCCAAAAAATAAAAAATAAAGACAAGGAAAATCTTTTTATAATTGTGATTTCTACTTTCTTAAATGTATGGTTCTTACTTTACTTCTTAGTTGATTTTCTGAAAGCTAAAAAAAGAATTCTTTCCTTATAGAGACATGATGAGAGTGATAAGAGTGTAGAGAGAGATAAGGAGGAAAGATGTTACCTCCTCAAATTCAAGGTATAAGCTGAAAAGTTCAAAACTGAATATCACATTAGAGTTTATTGGGCTCATGAGGGGCATACTAGAGAGGAGAGAATGTGAAAATGACAGTGCAAGTCAAGTTGAGGACTTATTACTACCACATTTAAAATAAACCAAGAGCAGAGAAGAAAGGGATATGAAATTACATCATATGATCAGCTTGTAAAAGTAAATACATAAATTAAAAACTTAAAACATGGGTCTGTGAGGTCATGACCATTTCTCAACAAACGGGGATTGGCAAAGAAAATACAAAGGACCACCAAAAGGATGGTTGTTAAAATATGTTATTAGGACCTGATATCAAATACAATTACTCAGATTAGAGAGAACCAAGATGTGTCAAGTGTTTCTCTAGGTTTTTGTTTTGTTTTGTTTTTGTCCTAACAAGAAAGGTTAGGAGCTCTGAAGACTAACTGTTGCCCACAATGAAATTCCAGTGATGGACACAACAGTCATATTTTCCTACTGCCATGTACCTTCTCAGTGACACTTTCTTCAATATCATACACACAGTTTAATTAAAATTATTTCTGAAAATTACGAATAGTTATAAAAATACCACAGGATAACAAATCACTAAATCAAATTAAATTTTTTTGGTAGCATCTTTATTAAGGTAAAAATGATAAGATTACCTGTTGTACATATCTATCAGTAGTTTTCCACATGTAATAATATTCAATGATGCTGGTCAATGACTTCCATGGGAGCTGAAAAATAAACGTTTTAAAATTTTATAAAACTGAAAAACTGACGCTACTATATGCCCTCATAAAAACCTCTTTAAAATAATAAAAGTAGTAATTTTATATAGGGAAGATACATTTTAGAGTAATTAAGACTAAAGAAAAACAAATCATTACCCTCTTGCTATGAAATAAGCAGCGGTTCTCAACCTGTGGGTTATGTTCAATTTAAATACATCCTGCATATCAGATTACGATTCATAACAGTAGCAAAATTACAGTTATGAAGTAGCAACGAAAATAATTTTATGGTTGGGCGTCACCACAACATGAGGAACTATATTAAAGGGTCGCAGCATTAGGAAGGTTGAAAACCACTGAAATAGAGGAAAGAGCACTGGTTGGAGTCTGAGAATTTAGATTCAAATCCTGGCCCTGCTAGTTACTATCTCACAACTTTGGGCAAGTAACTTGACCTCTCTGGGCCTCCATTTCTTCATTTATAAAATGAGAGGGATGGTGTACTATATGATCTCTAAATTCTCTTCCCATTCCAAATCCTATGATCCTATTTCCAAACATAACTTAAGTCAAGCAGGATTCAAGCTATTAGATCCAATGGATATCAGGCTACACTCAGTTCATTTTTATCTTTCATGATATCCAATACTCTGTATCTTATAGATGGTCCACAAAAAGTCGGAAAGTGACACACACTATGTGACCTTTCAAAAACATGTTATAGTTCCACATGAAATAACTGAGAAATACAACAGAAGCAGCCAAAAACAAGTAATGCATCTTTCTTAATAAATGCTTGTTGAATGAATAGAAGATGCTGAGTTACAATCAAAGTGTAGTTTGGGAATAGGAACCTGTGTCATTGCTAATTTGGAAGAAAAATGTGTGCTTAAACTAGTATTTTCTGTAACTACTCAAACATCCTTCAGTTTAATAAGTGTGCACTATAGGACAGGGACATCTCGACAAAATGTACCCACACTTCAATGAAGAAATTTGATTATTTGAGGGATTAATGACTGCCATCAAGTAGACATTTTCCCTTAGGTATGGAATAGGAAGACCAATGAACCAATTCTGAAGGGAGAGTTTAGTTAGGTTAACAGACTTCAAAGTACAGACTTTACAAAAAACCTAAAATATTTTAAATATCATTTGTCAATATCTCTAAAACTTAGTTCCTAACTTACTTATTATTGGCAAAAGACTTTACAGTAAACATCCAATTTCTTGCACCAATAAAATTAATTCACATGTATTTTCTCTTGCTTTTTTGCTAATTAAAATCCCTAATTTTGTATCTTTGTATTATCCCTTTGTATCTACAAATTCATTTGTCTCCTTCAGAAATTTGATGGGCCCCCTTTTTAATCAACAGAAGTGTTCTATATTTTCCATTACTGAAATATTAACACAAAACCATAGTCTTTTCACAACAATAAACTGCTTTTCATGGGGAATAGAAATTTGTGGTTTCATAGAATTAAATTCAACACTTCCCCCAGTATTGTGGTCCTTGAAGCTTGTTAGACTATTTCTCTTATGTTAGGTTGTAACACCAATAGTTGTAATAAGTTTTATAAGATGACAAGAATGAAAAATATGAAGAATTTAAAGGAATATGGTCAGAGTTGCATGACATGATTCAGAGTAAAGAAATTAGAACCATAAGGACACATTCACAACAAGGACTACAACATAGAAAGGCAGCATTGAGAGCCAACAAAATGGGTCAAACACATGGGGCTAGGTGGTGCAGTGAATAGAGCACCAGCCCTGGAGTCAGGAGGACCTGAATTCAAATCCAGCCTCAGACACTTAACACTTACTAGCCATGTGACCTTGGGCAAGGGCACTTAACCCCAATTGCCCTGCCTTCCCCCCTCCAAAAAGCAACAACCAAAAAAAATGGGTCAAAAAGAATAGTCCATGTCAGTACGCTAAATACTCACTTTGAGTTACCCCAAATGAGGTGTTCATGGGCCTGAATGCCTAAAACTATAGCTCAAGACTCCCCCCCCTCCTGTGCTCATTTTTAACAGTGAGCTAGTTGACCCAATTAGCTCAAAGCAATGGCATTTACTGAAATGGCATGGCATAAACAACTTTAACAAAGCATTCTTTCCATAAACCTAGTGTGTACTCCCTCCAAATATAGACCATGTCAGTGGAAAGTATGGACATACACCAGAATTCACAGGGACAGAGGGACAGAGGCATTTAAGGCAACTCTCACTTCTAGGACTACAGGATCCTAGTGTCTTTCTGTTCTGTCCTCATATTGCTCCCAGGGGATCTTGTTGAGTAGGTCTCTTAGCTGGGCTCCCTGAACCTGCTCTTGCCCACAACTCAACTTCAGCCTGCCAGGGATAATTTTATCGACATTCCAGCTGGACTCTACAGGACTGTTTTGTTTTTTAATTGGGTATAGTATCTCCCACTGGGTAAGCTTTTGGCCAATGGCTAACACTTTACACTTCTATCAGGAAATGACTAAAGAATTTCACTCCTAAAAGAATATCAAAGTGTACAAATGGGGCTACCTTCTTACTCCCCCATACCACTTCACTATCTCTTATACCGCCCTATTACATTCTATAATTACCTCCAGTGAACTGAGAGGATTGCTAGTTATACTCTTAGGTTTTGCTTAATTATATTTAGTGCACACGAATACTTTGTAGGTAGGTTCCTTGGCCTGGAACATACAGCAACAGAATGTACCAATAGAAAATGAATTAATGTGCCCCAGTTTACAGGTACTAGACACTAGATAAATATATGGAAAGCAACCTAAATTATTTCAGTAGTCATGAGATAATCCAAGATGAACAAGTTTCCAAATTTAAGACTAAAAACACTGGAACAAACAACTTCAGAGAAATGCAACTTAAAACAACCCTGAGATGATACTTTTGCACTCTTATTAGCAAAAATGGTAAACGATGAGAAAATTCAGTTTTGGTGAGATGGTGGGAAAATAGTTTGGCTAATTCATTAGAAAATAATTTGGATTTATGCAAGAAAAGTTACTGAATTCTTTAAACCTTTACCCAGAGATCCTGTTTCTGGGATCATAACCCTGGGGATCCTAAACTCCTTTCCAAAACATGCTACGTGGTGCACCCTGGCTATCATCATTATCCTTTTCCAAAGGAATCTGGATTTTGACCCTGGGACTCTAGGCTCTAATACAGTGGTTCTCAACCTTCCTAATGCTGAACCTTTAATACTCATATGTGCGCATATCTGCATGAGGGCGGACCCACCTGGAGACAGATAGAGGAGCGGTGTCTCGGTTCCTAAGACCATCAGAAATATGTGTTTTCTAATGGTCTTAGGCGACCCCTGTGAAAGGGTCGTTTAACCCCCAAAGGGGTCGCAACCCACAGGTTGAGAACCGCTGCTCTAATAGATAAGCGTTCACCTTACCTGACCAGGACATTCCAAATTGTGCACAGTGTATGTGTGTGTGTATGTGTGTGTGTACACTTTCTCCATCCCCTTTCTAACTCTCCTTTATGTACTGTCTTTTACCATAAGAACGCAAACTTCTTGAGGGAAGGGACTGTTTTGCTCCTTTGTACTTATACGTAATGCACTGTCTGGTACATCATGAGCACTTAAGAAAAGTTTTCAAATTATTATTATTCACTCAAGTTATTGAAAGCAAGACCTAAAAACTTTTAGCAAAAACAACAGCATATGAGAATAATTAGAGAATAGCTGAATACACTGTGGCATGACAGTGAGTGAAATGAACAGTCTAAGATTTCAGAAAAACATGGGAATATATTTGTATGAATTGATGCAGAGTAAAGAAAGCAGAGTCAAAAGAACAATACGTGATTCTGTTAAAAAAAAAAATCAACGAGAAGTTAACAAAACTGTGGCCAAATAAAATGGTTGAAGACTTCTGGCAAGATGGCAGAGCAAAAGATCTTGCCTGGCCCTTCCTTGCTTTCCCCACTATCACCTTAGAAATATGAGAAACACACCACTTAAAATAGTAATGAAATTAACAAAAAGATACATGATGAGTTTAACTAGTTGTATTGATATTAAATATTAAATATCAAAAATTTCTTTAGCTATTAAAATTTTGTTTTAAATTTTTATTAAGCTTTGTTTTTATACCACCTCTTCCAAATATATTCCTAACTACTTCTCTCTTCAAAAAGTCACCCTTTGTAACAAATTTTAAAAAAGAAAAATGTTCATCAAAAACAAATACAACATTGACTAAATCTGGTAATTTATACATTATCTCATACTTATAGTACCCGTCTCTGCATGTAGGGAAAGAGGAAGCAATTCAGTTTTGTGTTTTTGTTCTTTCAATTTATTATTTGATATAGTCCACTGTGCACACTTTTTGCTGGACCTGTTTAATTCCCTCTCTATCAGGTCATACAAGTCTTTCCATGCTCCTCTGAATTCCTCATATGCATCATGTTGTATGGTACAGTCTTATCACATTTTACATATTCCATATCATGAAACTGGGCCTCGTCCATATGCTGACTTAGCAGCTAAAGGAAATTTGCAAAGTACATGGGCTTTTATTTCATATTGTCTTTTGCTGTAGTCAGTGGTCATCTATCTATTGTTCTTGATTTTCTACAATGAGAGCTCTGGACCAAAGGGCATGCTAAAAAAGTAAATTTTATTAAAACTTTCTGTCACTAGATGGAAGGAGGAAAGAAGGAAGGAAGGAAGGAAGGAAGGAAGGAAGGAAGGATCGATCAGTGGAAGAAATACAGTAATTAAGACATAGAAACAAAAACAGCAGTCTACCGTCTAACAGTCAAGAACATGTACTGGGGAAGGGATTTCTTATTGGACAAAATGGGCTTTAAGAGGTGAACAGTTGGGAAGGGATAAGGATAAGAAAGAGGGTGGATATACAGAGCTTGAGATATGATTTTCTGGAGGGGAAAATGTATGTCCACAGGGGCATCCAGAGAACCATGTTGAGTGAGAGATGTCTGCAGGGAGCAGTGAAGAGCTCTTGGATTACTCTAGAGCCCAAGGTAAGAAGCAGCAAAGGACAGATCCACACTAAAGGGCCCTTCCTTCCCTTTAAGTTTGAGTAAGTCCAAGTCTGGGGAAGAGGAAGATAATAAGATTTGTATGCTGTTTGATTCTTTGGCAACCAGAATGCTTCTCCCTACCCCCTTTTGTTAGAGGAAAAGCAGGAATTTCCATCCAGAAGAGTTTAGAAAAATAAGTTTGGAAGAATGGAGGCTCACCAATAGGGAGGCCTGCTTGATTCCTTAGTAACCCTGACTTCTTTCCCACTGTATAGTATGTATTCGTTGGATCTGGGGCATGAAGCAAGTAGTACTTTAAATCTGGAAGACAATTTAGGTTTCTGTGGAAGTCTGGACTCCCTAGAAAGGGAAGGAATATTGTCTTAGCTATATTTTGGGAACAGGCATGAGATCCTTAGGGCACTTATGTGGTGCAGTAGATAGAACACCAGGCCTAGAGTCAGGAAGACATGAGGTCAAATTTGGCCTCAGACACTTACTAGCTGTGGGACCCTGGGCAAAACACTTACCTATCTGCCTCAGTTTCCTCATCTATAAAATGAGCTGAAGAAGGAAATGGCAAACCCTTCTAATATCTTTGCCAAGAAAACCTCAAATGTGTTACAAAGAGTTGGAAACAACTGATGATGAGATCCTTATTTTATTTGGTGTTGTTGAGTTAAATAAAGCTGGCCTGTTGCCATGAATGCAGACAACCCTTTTCTCTTTTAGCAGAGATCTAGGAATAAAACAAGTTATGATGTTACCTCTACTAGTAATAATAATAATAATTTCATTTCTACAGTCCACCACATTTTCAATATGAACTTTTGTCAAAGCTTGTTCTTATGTTAATCCATAAAACCTCTCCAGTTTTCTGGAGCTGTGCTTTTCTGTAACATGCTATCTGCTCTAGACACATTCCCTTTTTCATGCCTACTACTTACTCCCTTTTCTAGAATCATCGATATATTTCTCAAAGCTAGAAATTCCAGTTTCCTAATCAAAAACCTAACCACTCATCATAAAATCTCTAGCCCATTTCAACATCCCTGATTTGCTATTGTGATTGCTATACTGAATTATGATGAACCTAAGAGGCCAACCTACCAAAGTTGGAAGGATGGGCAAGAGCTTCTTATAATAATGTGTCAAGTACAAGAGACAACTTGATGGCATGTACTCTAGTTCTATCTCCTGTATGCTGCCTAGTGTGGCAGATGAGAGCTGCCCCAGTAGCCTCCTCTTGTTGGCTTTATTATCCCTTTACTTCTAAAGTCCACATTAAGTCAAACACACTTTCCCTGTGAGAGTGGAAACACTCCAAATAAAGACCCCTTGCATTCAGTGTTAAATGACAGGTTTAATTTCTTCTGTAAAGCCCCCTCTAAGCTCCCAAACCCCACTGCACTGGACCAAGACAGTTCATTATGGTTTCTGCCTATGTTATTAAATGTCTCAATTTGCAAGAATGATTTTAATTGTGCTCATTTTACATTGAGTTATCGCTGCTTAGAGTTATTTACTATTAGCTGAGTTGCCTATAAATTTGTAACACGTAAAAAGTCTTGTCAAAGGATCAACAATGTCAGCAACACCAATCTTTAATTATGTGTGGTTAATTACTATGCTTTGTTATTCAAATTTAATAACCTCATCTTGATAAGTCATTCAGATTTTAATGTAAGAAAACAAAAAATAGCAATTAAAAGGGAAGCCATTATAAACAATAAAGCACTATGTAGTTATTCTATCTGATAATCTTTCATTTCCTTGGAAAATCACTCACGCTAAGGTTGAACTCTTACATTTTTCTGGTCATCCAAGCTAATACATCATATATGCAGATAAAAAACTCTTTTATGCTAAAAGTTATCAAAAAATTTAAAAAGTCTTAATCTGGCAATCAGGACATAGAAATCTCTCCGACTCTCAGATCAAGAAAAGAGACATTTACGTTAAGTCAAAGAGAAAAGTTGTGTTCCTGTTTGTTCACTGGCTAAGTGTCTGATTTTGATATGGTAGGGGATTATATCATAGTCCCCTTAGTAAGTAAGATGAAAACAATCTAAAACACTAATAAATAATTTCCCAGAGCTGATTTTAAAGTAGAACTAGTTGAAGGTGTAGTTATCAACACATTTGTGTACCTTTAAAGTCTACGTACAAAACTTTCAGGCTTATATGTTTACACTTTTAAAAAGACAATTTTATAAAAACAGATTATAAAGCCTTTAAAAATTACTATTATTCTTTATTTAAAATGTTGAGAAAAATATTACTAAGCCCACCCTTAAAACAAAGTTGAGTAGTCTACACTCAGAACTAAAGCTGAGATTACTTCATTAGGTAGGTTTATTATCAAAGAAAAATAGCCCTTAACTACTTCATGCAGCAGCATATATACTAAAATTAGAGAATTGTGCTTAGGGAGATGAAAAGAATCTCCTGAAAAGGGAATGTACTAAATTTACATAAACTTATTTAGTAGATAATAGGAAGTTTGCCATTTAATAAATTACAATTGATAGGATACAGTGGAAAAATTTCCATGGCCTTTTCAATATAAATATTTGAGATGAATTGAAAAGAACTGACACAAAGTTAAGTTCTAAAAATATCCAATTAAATAAATGGAGTTATCATTTGAGTAACTTTTACAAAAGGCGCTCTAAATATCTTTCCCAATACTCTGCAGAAATTGAGCAGACTGCTTCCCTTCAAGAGAAAGCTAATGATGGCTTTGAAGAGTAGTTTTTCTCAATTACAAAAATTTAGACAAGCAATGTTGTAATATTGCATTATTATGATAAATGTTACAGAGCTGGAAAAAGAGAGGGTAGACAAGAGGGAAAAAGAGATGCAGTTCTATGATTTCATTATTCTGGAGAGTCCCCAGTGTGGAAATTCTCTCCACCAGATGTCCTATAAATTATCTTTGAGAATTTAAGGACTTCCTTATGGACCTTCAATTCACTACCCTTAACCCATTGTTGAACTAACTATAACAAATGAATATGGAGAGGAAACAACTCTCAGATCATCCCCTCAACTTTTTTCCCCCTCCCCTTCATATATGGTACAGGTTTTATTCCATTCTCTGAGAAAGAAGCAGCCTTCCTCTTTGCTAAGACCACCCCTCTAGAGTACTCCATCTCCTCTTCTAAACTCCTGTGGGAATTTCCCATATCAATTTCTATATGCTTCTATGCACTACTGACTTCCTCCATTCTTGGATTCTCTCTTTCCATAATTTCCCTCTACTCCTAACAATCTGAACACTGCTAAAATGTCTTCTGCTGAATTGTAATTTTCAGGTGCTTTAAGGCAGATTTTCCCTACAGTTCTGTCCTAGGCTTTTTTTCATCTTGACATTCTCTTCCTTGGTCATCTTTAACAGTAACTATGGGTTTAAGGACCACCTCTATGCAAATGATACTTTTTTTTTCTTTTTGTGAAGCAGCTGGGGTTAACTGACTTGCCCAGGGTCCCACAGCTAGTAAGTGTCTGAGGACACATTTGAACTCAGGTCCTCCTGACTCTGGGGCTAGTGCTCTATCCACTGTGCCACCTAGCTGTCCCTATGATTCTGAAAGCTATATATCCAGACCTAATCTCTCTCCTGACCTCCAATCCTGCATCACCAATTACTGCATTATGGGCATCACACCTACATCACAAAGATAGCAAGTACAACATAAAAATCAGTTATCTTGCTCTCTGCTAAATTTGTCTGTTTCTTTTGAAGTCTCTTTGCCTTCACTAGAATCAAAAAGGTCTGTAACTTTGAAGCCATTTTCATATTGTAGCCCTGCTACTTAGATTCAGGGTCACTAGGTGGCACAGTCGGTAGAGTGCTGGGTCTTAAATCAGGATGACTCATCTTTGTGAGCTTGAATGTGACCTCAAACACTAGCTGTGTTTCCCTGGGCAAATCACTTAACCTTGTTTGACTCTGTTTCCTCGTCTGTAAAATGGAAAAAGGAAATGGCAAACCACTCCAGTGTCTTTGCCAAGAAAATCCTAAATGGGGCCATGAAGAGTTAAGATACAACTGAAAAGGTCTGAACAATACTTAACATGAATGTAACCTTGATCAAGTCTCTTAACTTCTTTTCATTCATATGTATCTTCATGAACAAAATAAGAGGTTTGAACTAGAAGATCTTTAAACTGCCTTCCCACCTCTAAATCTATAGGATCTGACCATCTTTTACCTTATCAACCAAATCCAATCAGTTTCCAAGTTGTATCAATTCTTCACTCTATCCCCTAGTCACCAGCCTAGTCCGGGTTTTGCTTCTGGACTATGGCAATATTCTCATAATTGCTCCCCTGTTTTGTTTTCTTCTTTATTCAATTCACCTTGGATATGGTAAAACAATCCTTCTAAGGTGATCTAACCATATCACTCCCCTGTCCAAAAATCTTAAGTGGCTCCTTATGGCTTCTAGAATAAAATATGAACTCACCAGTCTGCCATTTATAAACTTTCATAAGCTAACTCCAACCTAGTTTTCCAGCCTTACTTCACACTAGACAAGTAACTATTTGCCGAACCCCTGTAAATGCCATTTGTGATAGCTCATTTCTTTCACATTTCTAGCTAAGTTTCCTTCATATAAAGCTAAGAGTAATCTTAGTTATCCACATGGTATGTAGAGTATCTGAAATGGCATTCAGAAAGCAGAAAAAGAAGGCTGAGGGCAGATCATGGAGAGTTTTTATTGGTTCAAGAAATGAGACTTTAGACTGTATACAATTAATATACAGTTAATCTCCAATATTTGCACATTTAACTTTCATGATTTCAAGCATTTTAGTAGTAACTTCATTTTCACTTTCCCATTGACAACTGCGTACATCTGTAGGTATACACTGTAGGGGAAAAAATGAGAGGAGCAATGCAGCATGTCTATATCCTCTCCAAAATGGAAAGGACTCCTAAAAGTGTTTGTGAATCAGCTCAAAAAGCATTAAATTAACCTCTCAAGCATATGATAGGAGAATTGGGGAAAAAAATGGAAAAGCAGCAAAGTTTGTGGATACATGAGACACTGCACAGCCTGCCCCCACCAGCCACCAGGGTAGAGTTCCAAGCTTCTGAAGTAGTTTAAAATTTTGATAAATGACAATAAAGTTAATATGCTCAACACCACCTATGAATCTGTTTCCAGTGTATACATATACAAGCAACACGTAGGCAAATACACTAGCTAGGACTAAACCTGAATCTAGTATTTGCTTACAGAAGAGAAGGATTCTTAATCCTAATTATATTAACCAAAAATTTATCTACTTTATTGTTTTTTTTTTTCATAAAACCAATTCTTAGTTTTATTTAACAATTCAATAGTTTCCTTACTTTCAATTTTATTAATCTCTCCTTTGATTTTCAGGATTTTTTAATTTGGTGTTTTTAACTGGGGGGTTTTAATTTGTTCTTTTTCTAGCTTTTTTAGTTGCATGCCCAATTCACTGATCTGCTCTTTCTCTATTTTATTGATGTAAGCATTCAGAGATATAAAATTTCCCCTATGTAATGTTTTAGCCACCTCCCATAAATTTTGGTATATGGTCTCATGATTGTCAGGACTTTTAATTTAGCAAAAGGATTAACTATGTTTTAAAGCAGATGTGAGAGGGAAAGACTGTCTAGGGATGATGGAAGGGATGATCATCAAAAAAGAAAGATGCGCTAAACTCACAGAATATATAGTTGAAAGACTGACAAACAAGAAACAAACTGGAGAAGTAATTAGCAGGTCAAAATTATAAATATACCCATGTTATTTAATGAATCCCAACTGAACTACAATAGGAAGGTTTCATTTTTTTTTCGGGATTAATGACATCTTAGATTAATTTCATATGAAAAAACTTACCACAACTAGTCTCTTGCTAAAAATGTATAGTACATCTACTTCTCATGGAAGCACCCCTTGGGAGTAATAAGCAGTAGCATATGTACATGGGAATTGTTTCTTACAACTGCAGAGGCAGTATATATGGTCAAGAAACAATGTGGTCACTATCCTTCCAGAAAAATCACATGGCATGTAAATTGAAAATACAATTCAGTTTTAAACAACTGAAATAAAAGTGATAGGTTACTTCGTCTAAGCCTCAAATAAGAACCTCTAGTTTCAAAGTAACAATTTAAAATAGAACAGCACAAAATGGTAAAATTTTATAAGGCAGTGGTTCCTATGCCTAAAGAACAGCAGAAAGTGTTACACAAGTACCTACATGATCATATTCCAGAAGTGGGGAACCTGTGGCCTTGAGGCCACATGTGGCCCTCTAGGTCCTCAAGTGTAGCCCTTTGACTGAATGCAAACAGAACAAATCCCATCAATAAAAAGATTTGTTCTATAAAACTTGGACTCAGTCAAAAGGCTGCACTTTGAGGACCTGGAAGGGCCACATGTGGCCCCAAGGCTGCAGGTTCCCCACTCCTGAGTCTGTTTCCTCATATGTGAAATGAAGAGACAGACTAAATGACATCTTCCTAAGATCCATTCTAGCTACAAAATTCTGATAGTATGATTCTAAATGAGCCTATATATCAGAAGAGCCATGCTATTAGTTAAACTATCAGAATGAATACTATGATATATTAATCATGAGATAAAATTCAAATAACTGAATAGCTGAAAGATATTACAATACAGAAATGATGAAAGTCAAGTCATATCCTAATTTTATAGCTGGATAATTAGGAAGTACTAAGTTTAAGACTTTGCCCAAAGGCACAAAGAGAATCTGTATTGTAACGAGTATCTGAACTCAAAGGCCTCCAGACTCTGAGTCCTATTTATTAATAAAGCAGTCATTCCCTTAAAATGGGCACAACTGCTTTAGTTGACAGACATAATCAAACTGTTATTCTCATCCTGATGGCCTAATGTTCATAGCATAGCCAAAAGATAACAGTTAAAACATGAGCTTTGTAGATAAATGCTTTAAAATATTCACATCAGATGCAGTGCTCATACCATGACTTATTTTAATCATAAAAAAGGCCCTGCAATTTTCTACTTACAAAGTCCTGACGTATATCATTGAAGTCTTTTCCATATTTTTCCAAAGCCTCTTCAAACAGGCTAGCTTCAGAAGCAGACCATTCTTCCATTTCATCTCTACATAAAACAGGTCCTCCAAGTGGTACCAGAACACTAATTGCACTGCTCAAATCATAGCTGTGTCTGTATAATGTGTCCATAGCATGAAACTAAAGAGAATAAAAAATAGAGAGAAGAGAAGTCACAAAATTAGAATTAATTTTTAATAAATATCAAAGGTTACTAAAGTATATTCACAATGACAAAGTTAATTAACAATAATGTATCCAGAACAGTATTTTTAATTTTTTAAAAGAAATATTTTATTTTTTCTAATTACACATAAAAATAATTTTTGACATCCTTTAAAAAATTTTTGAGTTCTTCATTCTCTCCCTTCTTTCCCCTTCCCCCTCACTGGGAAGGCAAACAATTTGCTATAGATTATATATTTGCCATCATGCAGAACATATTTCCTTATTATTCATGTTGTGAGAGAAAACACAGGTGGGGGGCGGAGCCAAGATGGCGGCATAGCAGCAGCAGCAACACATCGCAGCTCTCACATAGCCACCCCAAAATACCCATAAAATAGGACTCTAAACCAAACCCACAACTCCAAAACGCACACAAGGTTACTTCCCACTAAAGTCAGCTCGGCTCCGAGGAACTATATCAGCACTGCCAACCGAAACCACCCTGGCCTTAAGTCACGGCTGTGCCCTGGAGGTGCAGAGAAAGCTCTCAGGTGAGCGGATTAGCAAGTGGGGATTGTGAAAGGGGGAGATAAGCGTGAGGCTGAAAGGTCTCCAGAGCTGACAAGCGAAAGGCAGAGGTTTTGCACCCGCCTCCCTGTTGTAGCTTCCCGCCCACGGCCTGGAGACAGCAGGGGGACTGAGCCATTGTTTTCAGGCCAGGGCTCTCGGGTTGAGCGGCCTGGATCCGGATCGTTGTCTTGGGCCTCAGTCTTGGAGTCTTCATTATCCAGTCAGCTGGAAGTCTACGGCAGCGGGAGGACCCCAGCGATTTGGGACAGAGCTTTCCCTTCTGGAAGCAGAGCCCCACAGAGATTTAAAAAAAAAAAAAAACTCACGGTCTGAACAACCATGAGTAAGAATAAACATAAGAAGCCAAGTAAGAACAGCTCCCAAACCCTAGATTCCTTCTTTGGGGAAAAGAAAGATCGTGGGAGAGAGAGGGAGGAGGAGAGCGCAGCCAGAGCGCCCCCACCTGAGGCCTCCAATAAACATGAAGAATGCCTTAAAGCTAGAGATGAGCTGAAGAAGGATTTTCAAAACCAAATAAGGGAAGTGGAAGAAAAATT
>CM053585.1:69172792-69184363 GCA_028646515.1 Pseudochirops corinnae | reverse complement strand
GAAGGGGAGGATGGCTCAGTGGCTGCCAGGAGTCTCATCTGGCCAAATCACAACTCTTCCCAAAGTGAGCCCCAAACCAAAACCTCCCCTAAGGAGACTCCCATCGTCTTCTCTTGGATCAGAGAATGTTAACAACCCTCTTGACCAACTGCCCAATTACAAAGTAATAAGGTATGGGCATTCCTGAAAAACAAGCTTCGTGACACAGGCTCCATATGACCATATTCAGCCTATTACAGGGCAGAGTATATTTTCAAATCAGGGAAGGTTCTCAGAGTCACTTAAGCCTATCAAAGGGCCTAGGGGCAGGGAAGACCTAAAGATTCCCATAACACCTCTTCAAAGTATTAAGAGGGGCTCAGTGAGATAGCCTATTTGAGGATAATTTGAGTGAAGGGTAGTTATAGTTGGTTGTGCTAGAGATAAGCCCCATAATTGATTATTGGAGAGAAGAAAGGTTGTATCCTATCTTTTCACTCTCTGATTCCTTGATAAGGGGGTATGTTGGAGAGCACTGAACTTTTATACAGCTCTCCAGTTTCATGTTGATAATCTTAATCAATGCTTTTGGCATTTGGTTATTGCCATTTCTGAGTCCACCTAATTATTCTGTCTCACATTTTTCTTTCTTTTTTTTTTTTCCTATTTTCTTTCTTTTTTGCTTTTTTTGGAGGGGGGAAGGCAGGGCATTTGGGGTTAAGTGACTACCCCAAGGTCACATGGCTAGTATCTCACATTTTTCCATATTGTCCACAAAGATAATGATTTTTTTCAAATATTTTTCTAAAATCCAGGTATACTTTGCCTATGGCATTGCCTTGACCCAGTTACCAAATGTTATTAATTTGGAATGATCTATTTTTTAAAATGTATTCTGTTTCAAAGTGTCACATTTATAGTTTTATTGAATTTTTTAAAAAAATATAGACATTTATTAATATACCTGCTTCTCTAACAGAAAAAAAAAATTAAACCAGACCAACCAAGAAAGGGACTGTGTCTAAAAACATTACGCACCACTTCATACCTATAACCCTCTACTTCTCTGAAGACAGGAGAGCAGTGTCATTCTGTTTTCTAGAACCAAAACTGGATCATACTATCATAGCTTTAGAGCTTAAAAGGCCCTCAAAGTTAATCTAATCCAATGTCCTCTTTTTATAGATGTAGAAAGGAAGATCCTGAGAAATAAAGTGACATAAACTTTTTTTTTTCTTTAAAGAACCCATGCTGGAAGAAGTGATGACTTTTTCCTCTTGTAAATGCTCTTAAATTATTAGGAAAAATTTCTAGGAATCAAAGTTAAATATACTGAGCTGTGGTTTGAAGATTTTACCATCTTCACTGTTTAAAAAATGGGGACATTTGTTTATCTTCATTCCAGTTTTTTTTACTAGATGATGAAACTTGGTAAAGTTACATACAAAGTAATTCCAACAGAGCCATTGTTACCAACTCAATATCAGGAAAGGCCTCATGTAGAACATGGTATCTGACTTGTATCTTGGAGGAAGCTAAGTATTCTAAGAGATGAAGTGGAGAAGATCTTACAGTCCAAACATGAGGAACTATCTGCATGTGGGCACAGAAGCATTGATGGTGTTGTTGTCTGTGGTGTAGACAGTTTGACTATAAAGTAGAATTCATGAAAGAGAGTAATGTGAAACAAGACTGGAAAAGAAAATGGGAGTCATTTTGTAGAGGCCCTTTAAATGTCGTGCTGAGGATTTTTTTGTTTTATCCTACAAGCTATTGCAGATTTTGAATGGGAAAGTGGAAAGATTATATCTATGTTTTGGGAATATCAGTTTAACAGATAAGGGAAGATAGAATAAATCTTTGATTTCAGTTCTATCTTAATCATTTATTTTCCTGTTTTCTTTGTTAAAGAGTAGTATCATTGATGAGCACACAGATAATCACTGAAGCACAATTAGAATGGGATATTCAGCCTTCTGTGTCATTCTTTATCATTTTCTTATCCATCTGTAAAGAAGTCCTATCTCTTCTCCGATCTTCATATTTTAAGTTTATTTTTACTCATTTTTGTTGATATATTTGAGGTTTTTAGAATTTATTTTATTTTTAATTCATGGAACAAAACAAGCATTTCCATAACACAGTATCATAAAAAAGGTGATTGCACATGAAACTGCAAATCTACCATGTACAACTTGTTCTTCCCTCCATATATACAATAAAATTATAATGTAAATGTCTTTTTTTCTTCCCCTACTCCACCATCCTAGAGATGACTACCATTAGACACAAAAATATATTTTTGTCAAATTATTCTATACCTCCTTTTTTCTCCTCTTACTAATATTTTATTTTTTCCAGTTACATGTCAATTTAGATAGTTTGCAGCATTTAGTTTTGTTTTTGGTGAGGCAATCAAGTTTAAGTGACTTATCTGGGTCACATGGCTAGTAAGTGTCACATGTCTGAGGCTGAATTTGAACTCAGGTTCCTCCTGACTACAGGCCTGGTCCTCCATCATCATTCCCTTGTATAAGATTTTGAGTTCCAATTTTTTTTCTCCCTCTCCCTCGCCAAGATGACAAGCAATCTGATAAGTTATACACATACAGTCATATTAAACATATTTCCACATTAGCCATTATATATACTTCTATTTATCAGTTCTTTCTCATGATGCAGATAGCATCTTTTTTCTTTTTTTACATTTTATTTTTTTTATAAAGCACTTCTTTTTTTTATTATTTTTAAATTTCTTTTTGCCTTTTTTTGGTGGGGAGGGCAGGGCAATTGGGGTTAAGTGACTTGCCCAAGGTCGCACAGCTAGTAAGTGTTAAGTGTCTGAGGCCAGATTTGAACTCAGGTCCTCCTGACTCCAGGATCAGTGCTCTATTCATGGCGCCACCTAATTACCCCCAGCATCTTTTTTTCATATACCTTTTATTTTTAATTTGTGTATTTATAATAGTCAAAATGACTTAGTTGCTCAAAGTCATTCTTATAACATTATTGCTATTACTGTATACAGTGTTCTCTTGGTTCTTCTCACTTCACTCTTCATCATTTTGTTTAAGTCTTTCCTTGCCTTGCTATCTTTTGTTTTTAGGGATCTGACTCTCCCAGGGCATCCTCTCTCCTCCCTCCAAAACTTCATTCCTTATAACAAAGAATAGAAAGCTGAGTTAAATAGTTGTGTCTGGCATTGTATGTAGTATTCCACCCCCCAAAGTCACTCAGCACTTCAAAGAATTAGGCGTGGTGGGAAGTACTTTCTCATAGCCCTGCTTTACCCAGAAATTTTAAAAAATATCTTTTTCATTTAATTTTAATTTTATTTTTTCTCAACTACATGTAAACAGATTTTAACATTCATTTTTTAAAAAAGTTTGAGTTCCAAATTCTTTCCCTTTTCCCCCACCTCCTCCTTGAGAAGGCAAGCAGTTTGATATAAATTACACACAGTCATGCAAAACATTTCCATATTAGCCATATTTCAAAAGAAAATGCAGACCAAACAAAACTAAGAATAATAAAGCAAAAAAATATAAAATATGTTTCAATCTGCATTTAGATACCAGTTCTTTCTCTGGATAGCATTTTTTCATCATAAGTCCCTTGGCATTATTTTGGATCATTGTATTGTTGACAATAGCTAAGTCATTCATGGTTGATTGTCCTACAATATTGTTGTTACTTTGTGCAATATTCTTCTGGTTCTATTCATTTCATTTTGCATCAGTTCATGTATGTTTTCCAGTATTTTTCTGAAAGCATCCTGCTCATCATTTCTTATAGCATTATAGTATTCCATTACAGTCTAGTTCAGCCATTCATCAATTGATAGGTATTCCTTCAATTTCCAGTTCTTTGCCACCACAAAAAGAGATGCTGTAAATATTTTTGTACATATTGTATCTTTGCCTTTTTCTTTGATCTCTTTGGGATATAGACCTGCTAGTGGTATTTCTGGGTCAAAGGGTATGTCCAATTTTGTAGACCTTTGGGCATTGTTCCAAATTACTCTCTAGTATAGTTGGATCAGTTCACAGCTCTACCAAAAATGCATCAGTGTCTCTAGTTTTCTACATTCTCTCCAACATTTGTCATTTTCCTGCCCAATAATTTTTTAAAAATAAGTTTTTATTGATTTTTTTTATATTACTAAAATTTCTCCTTTCTTCTCTTCATCCTGGAGAACCATCCCATATCTCAGATAACATTTATTTAAACAAGCAAAAAAGAGGAAGAAGAGACCAGAAAATCAGCTAAACCAAAGAATACCTCAGAAAAAATTTTTAAATATATGCATCTATGTACTTCTTACCACTGCAAAGAAGTAGGATAGGGATGTCTTCTCATATCTGTTCCTTGGAGTCATGTTTGGGTTTTTTTTTTTTTGTAATTTTGCAACATTCATTTTGTTTTGTGCATTTAATCTTCATATTGTCACCAACTGTAATGCTATGCACGAGCAGCTTCCCAAAAGAATGCTACTGTGAACAGCTTTTAAGGTTTGGATTACACAGTATAGTGAACACTCCATTTGTTCCATTACAAATCAAGGCAAACATTCACAACAAATCACAATATAATATTCACAACAGCTTAACGTTAGAATGGCCACATAGTTTTCACTATAGTGACCACAATATTTAGAACAAAGAACAAAAGAATAATCATCTGGTTTCCCTAAGGGGGGAAACCCTCCTTACTTAATCATTCAGTCATTTCACAATACAATAATCAATCTTCCATTCATGGGGCAATCACAGATTAACTTGATCAGTCATTTATCTAACAATCAGTTACTAAGTATCATTAATCACTAAATTCAATCATTAGAAAATTACACACACCCACCATCCCTCGGTGTCTAGTAAACTTCAGTTTTATCACTCATTCAATATCCAAGGAGAGGCCTCTTCTTCATCTTGACTCAGGGTGGTCTCTCAGATTCTCTGGATCCCTTTCCATGGTCCCAGCTCCTACCTAAATCCACCAAACAGTCGCCTGGATTCAGAGGCAGGCAGCTACCAGGTTCTTGTCCAGTCCTCCGGGCAGTTCTTGTTACAAACTGAAGTTCACAGGGTCCAGCACATCTCAAAACTTTCACCACTTCTGTTCCAGGGAACTCAAGGATCAACCAAGCCACAAACAAACAAAATATTATTCCACCCATGCTTCTTCAGTCCTCTGGCAGTTCAGCTCACTCTAGGACCCAAAAAGAATCTCAGCCTTCCAGGAGGCAGCAGCTTCAGCCTTCACCAGATTCTGGTCTCAAGAAAAACTCCAACTCAGTTCTCAGTCAGTTTCTAGATGCTGGAAGAGAAACTCTCTGTCCCTCTGTCTCTCTCTCTCTCCCTCTCTCTCTCCCCCCCCACTCCCCTCCTCCTTTCCTCCCTCCCTCCCATCTCTCTCCTTCCCCCCCCCATCTCTGTCTCTCTTTCCTTTCTCTCCTTTCTCTCTCTTGACTTCACTCTCCTCAATTCTTCCTCCACCAGGAGCCGGCCAGGAGGAAAATTCTTGGTTCTGTTTCTCTGTGTCTGGAACCCTCCATATATATATATATATACACACGAACACATTGGCTTCCTATCACAGTCAAACCCCTCCTGCCACGTCAGCAACAGAAGACAGAGTTCATGCCCTCTGTCTCTTTCACACAGGAGACAGAGTTCATATCCTCTGCCTCTTTCACAGAAGTATTTAACCCTTAGTTACTAAGGATCAAGTACCTGCTAAATTATTACCATTACACCAACATAGTTTCAAAAGCTTTTTGTTATCTTTACCATTCTTAGAATCACAGAATTTCAAAATTAGAAGAGACTTTCAGGGCCAACTAGTCTAATCCATACCTGAAAAGAATCATCACTGTAAACACCTTTGACAATCTAGCCTCAGCTTAAAGAACTTGAAAGGGAATGCACTCTCTCTCAAGGTCTTCTTACACCTTATACTATTCTCTTCAGTCCAGAGACAGTAAGTATCTAGCTTTTTTAGGAACAAGACACTCTCTTTCAGCTCCAGGTATTTTCTCTGGCTATCCTCCATGCCTGGAATGCTCTCCCTCCTCCGCTCTGACCTCCACTGACTTCCTTTAAGTTTCAACTAAAATCTCACTTTAAGTAGAAAATCATCTCTAACTGCTCTTAATTCCAGTACTTTTTTCTTTTATTCCTTTCTTATTTATCTTGTGTAGAGCTTGCTTTGTCTATATTTGTTGACATGTTATCTCCTCCATTAGATTGTAAGCCCTTTTAGGGCAGGGACTGTCCTTTTCCTCTTTTTTGTATCCCCACTGCTTAGCACAGCGTCTGACACATAGTAAATACATAATAAATGTTAGTAGATTGATCCCAAGGCAACTCATTCCAGTTTTGAACAGTTCCAGTTATTAGGGAGCTTTCCCTGATATCAAGCCTAAATTTTTTTTTCTGCCATTTCCACCCTTGCCCCTGGTTTTGCTTTCTGGTGACAAACAGAATAAATCTAATCCTTTCTCTATGGGATAGGCCTTCAGATGCTTGAAGATTGCTATCATATTCCTGCTGAATCTTCTCTTTTTCAGAATAAACACCCCTAAGTCCTTAATCTTTTTATATATCTCCAGGCCCTTTGCCATTCTGGTTGCCCTCTAGATTACAATGTCTTTCCTAAATTCTTTCTCCCAGAATTTCAAATTTATCACCAACTTCCCCAATTTTAATCAATTCTGATATATCATGCTCTGGAGACAAAATCCTGCTTGCCCTACTTTGGAAGTTGTTTAACTTCCCCAGGTCTATATGCTATACCTTTTTTAAGACCGCCAAAGTTCATCTTGGTTTCATTGACTGCCATATCACACTCTTGATTCACATTTGAGTTTACAATCTACAAAAGACCTCAAGTCTTATTCAGAATAACTGATATAATCTTGTTTTAAAAAAAAAAAGATATACCCTTCTATAAGAACAATCCATTCACAAAACATATTCAGCCACATTCTACATCTAATAGTTAACATTATTATTTGTAGAACACATTGAACTCAGTATTGCCCATTTGTTTGTAATGTTGCCTTGTATCTTACTGGTCTTTCCCACTGAAGTTCTTCATATGTTGTACTCATTACCTTTTGTGATATCTGATTTGGTGGATGCATAGTTTTTTCTTTTACCTCAATTTTCAGTTACAATCACTGAGCTTCCCCAACATTTTGAAGGAAATAAAGACTGGTAGGAATTTACAGTTATATAAAAGAAAGTTGGTATGTCAGGTTATCATAAATTGTAATCTGTATAGTTTTGTTTTTGTTTTTTTTGCTTTTTGGAGGGCAGTTGGGGTTAAATGACTTGCCCGAGGTCACACGGCTGGGTTTTGTGTTAAGTGTCTAAAGCCGGATTTGAACTCAGGTCCTCTTGAGTCCAGGGCGGGTGCTCTGTTCACTGCGCCACCTGGCTGCCCCTAATCTGTATAGTTTTAAAAAAAACTACATGTGCAGTTTAAAAAAAATAGTCATTTAATCAAACTACATTCCAAAATATTTTACTGTGGCTTTAATAACATAATTAGATGAATAGATTTGGGGACGTTTCATTGAATAAACATTTGTCAATTTACCCTGATAATTATAGAAAGAATGGAGGAGGAAATGAATAGTTTTTTTTTTCCTCAAAGGGACAGTTAATTTTCTTTTCTAAGAAACTTCATTTTTTCCTTTTTCCCCCAGTTAACACATTTCATCATACAAATGATTGCTATAAACAAACCATTTGTCATATTCTGAATATATTGATGTCTCAAAATCAGAATGTGTAGGTGATATCATGTACCTGATAACTTCCAAAACCTACATTTTTGTGAGGTTTGGTCTAAGATTTAACTAATCTTAGAGTTTATAAAGAACAAGGGAAGGTTTTTGATCATTATTGCAGTTGATTCTGGGCAGGAAAATAATAATATTCATACTTGAAAAATTAAACCATTATTACTTAAAGGATATGAGCTAATTTTTATTTTCACAAAGGTTTCTAGATGTCATTTGCCAAGGAAAAACACTAACCAATGTCCTTCACAAGGAAAAATAATTAGCAAACTCTTGAGGGCATTTGATAATATTTTGTTACGGAAAGTAAATGGATTGATCTTAATGCAGCCTTCATTAATGCACTCTCTAAGCAAAGCAGAATTGAAACAGCTCAAAGGAAACAGATTTAGAGTGTACACCCCAAATGTTCACATGTTTGTGCCTGACCTGTGTAGAACATTCTGAGCTCAAGCTCATGTTGGTCTGATCAGCCACAGTTGGACACATTGAAACTTGACTCTACATAGTGACGTCATTTTGGTCCTCTTCAAGAATGAAGGACAACAATCACTAGTTCCCATGAGTAAATGAAGCTCTTTACCTTTGGATTTCATACATTTAATTTAACTATCAAGGATCCAAGATTGAGTAAAAATATTCATGTGCCTATAATCAGGGTGAAATTTAAGAGAAGAAAATAGGTATACACAGTCCTGAATCACTATTTCTTTTTTCCTAGTGCTTGATTTTTACGTATATTTCTCAGTACTAGCTACATATGAAACAATTAGCCCTTCTTTTGATTCATTCACTGCACACATAGGTATATCTTTCTGCTTGGCTTCTATAAATCTTTCCCCAGCCCTGAATGGTAAGATCACATTGATCATGTGATCAGTGAATCAAGAGTGTGATATAGCAGTCCATGAAACCAAGATGAACTTTGGTGGTCTTGAAAAAGGTATAGCATATAGACCTGGGGAAGTTAAACAACTTCCAAAGTAGGGCAAGCAGAATTTTGTCTCCAGAGCATGATATATCAGAATTGATTAATATTGAGGAAGTTGGTGATAAATTTGAAATTCTGGGAGACAGAATTTAGGAAGGACATTGTAATCTAGAGGGCAACCAGAATGGCAAAGGGCCTGGAGATATATAAAAAGATTAAGGACTTAGGGGTGTTTATTCTGAAAAAGAGAAGATTCAGCAGGAATATGATAGCTACCTTCAAAAATAAAAAAAAAGAAATGACATTTTTCTTTCAAATTTCATTATAGCCTTTATTATTATTATTCCAGTCATTTCTCCATAATACTTCTCTCTTCTCCCCGTCACACACACCCTTGTAACAGAAAACCAGTTAGCAAAACTAGAAGACATTTACGTATTATAGTCCAGGAATGTACTAAAGTCCCCATTTTTCCAAAATGAACTGAGAAATTCATGTCATCCTTAATTCTTTGAGACTGAGATTGCTAAATTAGTGTCCAGCCGCATTTTAGTATCATTTTTATTAACAATTTTTTTGGGGGGGGTGTCATTGTATTTAATATTCTCTTGGTTCTGTTTCAGTTAGCATCCATTTATATAATTCTTTCCCACGTAGCTCTGAATTTCTCATATTCATCATTTTTTAGGACATACTAATATTTCATTACATCAGTTTAGCCACTTCTTAATTAATGAGCCTCTACTTGTTTACTGGTTTTTTTGCTACCACAAAAACTACTGCTATAAATACTTTGTTGCATATGGAATCTTTACTTCTGTCTTTGGCTTCCTTGGTACATGTGACCAGCAGCGGGAATTACTGGGCGCACAGGATATAAACAGTTTAGTTGCTTTTTCCCCCTACATAATTCCAAATTTTCAAAAAAATTTCCACTAGTAGTATATTAGTGGTACTTTCTTCCCAGACCCTGCACAGTGTGTAACTCGGTTTAAGAAATTGAAAGAGAAAACTCCAAATCAACAAAGCCCTTTAAAAGGTATTTGTAACTTTTTGATTTTGCTTTGACAGATTACTTAAAAAAAAGTTAATTGAGCTGTGTCCTGAGTTGGCAAGGATTCATTTATTCTGCTGAGCCAGAGTCCATAATCTTAATTATTTTGAATGCTCAGTTATTCATGGGATATGTGAATGGGATATTCCTATCAACCGAGAGGTGCAGATGATAGTCTAAATCTACCTATATTAAGTGCCTCCTATACATGTTGATTTTGAATGTTTATCTATGAGCAGAGCATTTTTTTTAATGCCTGGGAATCATGGAATACTACAACCTCTGAAGAATTACATGTGATCTCCAGAGGGCAGTGAAAAGGGTTATGGTTGCCATAAACAGGCTGCAATAATTTAGAAATGAGGAATTATGAAGAACTAAGAATTAAGAAAGTAATGGAATAAAAGAAATATATGATAGAAAAAGGAAGATGGGCCAGTCATATGGGAAGAACACATGATAACAAATAGCCTGTCTACTTCATTGGGATTGTTGGATAGTAGGAGAATGCAAAACCTTCCCCCGACCCTCCAGCTTTTTGAGAAGAAATGGATGAGTGCACATGGATGGGTTACATGCTATTTCATAGGAGGGCATTGCCCCTATTTAGGTAACAGATTCATTTGATTATGAGTACGGTTGATTAACATGTATTCTGAAAGGCTATCCTATATTCATTTGTTTGTGTAACACAACTAATTCAGCTTACTGTAAGCATTTAATAGTTTAGATTACTGAAAACGAATATTTAGTCATCTTCATTTCCTGTAAATCACTTTTACTTTCATGGTTTTAAAAATGCTGTACTGCAATTCTAAAGGACTGGTGATGAAAAATGCTATCCACTTCCAGAGAAGGAATCTGGATGCAGATCAAAGCATAGTATATTTTTACTTTTTTTGTTATTTTTTTTGGTGGGGGGGAGGTACCTGTGTTTTCTTTTTTTTTTTTTTTAAAGTTTCTGTTTAGTTTTATTAAAGTCAGCAAGTTAAAATGAGATTGAAATTTTGAATAATTAAAGTTAATCAAGATGTTTCATGTGGTATTCAACATCATAGTAATAGCAGGTACTTTGACATGTAATGTTCTAATGCAAACAATTATAGGCACATAAGAAAAGTAGAAGCAGCATAACAAAGTAGATAGATAGACGACTAAACTTGGAATCAGGAAAACAGTGGTTCAAGTCCTTTCTCTGACACATATAAAATCCTATGACACCTATAAAATCCTTAACCTCTCAGATTCCCCAGGCAATTTCACTATAAGTCATAGAAGAGCTGCTTATCTGTATTGGTAAAAGGAATTTTCACACCAGGAGCTCCCCATATCAATAGATTCAGATTTTTAAAGAAAAGGTAGCATTTTTTTACCCCAAACTTCAAGCTACTCAAAGACTAAAGGGTTTCTCATAGAAAATTTGCTGATAAACAGTTTTATCTTCTGAACTTCAAGCTACTCGTTAAGAACAAAAACTACAGGAGTTTATAGTAGGGTATTTGCTGATATACACTGATTGTATCTTCCAAATGAGAGTGGAGTTTTGCAATTGGTATTAATGGTTATACTTCAAAGCTGGGATTTCACTGGTATATTAATATCCCCTCTACCAATACAGGCTACAAAATCTTTTTTTTTTCTTTTTTTTTTTTAATTTAAATTAAATTTTATTATAGTTTGCATTATTCATTTCCACAAGATTTTGATTTACATATTTTCTCCCCCTCTTTCCCCCACCCACCACCCCAAAACAGCCATCCAAGTGTGTCCCCCCCCAGTCTATTCTCTCCTATGTCA
>CM053585.1:69158269-69171831 GCA_028646515.1 Pseudochirops corinnae | reverse complement strand
AACCATAATAATGTCATTGATTACTATTACCCTAGTGAGTCAAGATAAAAATTTTGTCAGAAAACTCTTTTTTATGGAAATAAGATGTTATAATTAGCAATAAAATCTGTATTGTTTTGCTAGACAAAGTTACCTATTCACCTGTAGTCAAAATATATTAAGATTTTTCAAGTTCAAATGCCTATTTCAAAGTGCTATCACAAAATATCTTTTAACCATTTTGCTCAGGCAGAGTATGAAAAATATATCACATATGTATTCTCAGTAAATGGGTTCCACATTCATTCATATTTTGGAATGTATAAATCTTTAAAATGAGAGTTGTGTTCAATAAAGTCTTTCCATGTATTTCATTGTAGGGTAGTTATTAAAATTGGGAAATATATCCAAAACATTATGCCAAATTATTCTCCATAGCTCTAACTTGTCATAAATGTAATCATTTCATAGTTTTAGATCCAAAAATTAATCCAACAACTTTGCACTGATTTGTTCACAGTACTGATTTTTTTAAAAAATCACAAAATATGAAAATCAAGAGAAATTTTGTTATGAGAGGAATATTCTTTGTCTTTATGATTAAAATAAAAGGGCAAATTTTGTTACTTCTGAGTCTCTTGCCCCCTACAGTTACAGTGTTCCATAGTAAGCTCTTGTATCCATTCCATTACACAATTTTGCAAATAACTCTGATTTAATGGACTATTTTCTATAAAATCAATTGTTCTTGTCTTGAAAGTCTTGTCTTCTAAGTTTTGAAACACTCAGTATTTATACAATACTTTTAAGGTTTGCAAAACACTTTACATATATTCTCTCATTTCATCCTCACAACAATGCTGGGAGGCAGGTATTATTATTATTATTTCCACTTTATAGATGAAAAAATTGAGGCAGACAGAGGTTAAATGACTTTCCCAGGTAACAAAGCAAGTACATGTCTGAGGTTAGATTTGAACTCAGGACTTATTAATTACAGGTCCAGCACTCTATTAGTCGTACAACCTAACATCACCTTCATATTACATAATGGAAACTATTTGTATATAAAATATATGGTACGCAACTTGCCACGAAGACAAACTTTTCAAGTAATGTTTAACAGAACTGTTTCATTTGTACTTTGAGTTGTGTTCATGCAGAGGGTATATCAAATAGTTATAGGTAGTTTAAAAAAAACATTTTTTCCATATCAAGGATTTTTATGCATGGCAATTCTGTATGCAACATTATAAAATGAAAGCAATTCTTTTGATGTCATAGATAAGGCTTTCAAAACGTTTGTTTTTGCTTATTAAAATCATGTAACTTTCTCTATCAAAAAAACTTTGTCTCAACAATAAATTTATAATGTACACTTTCAAGATATCATTTTAGCATTTTTCTCAAGAGCTTAGAGTTAACAGGATGAAAAAAGCCCAGCTCTCAAACCTACTTCAGGAAGGATTTTTCTTTTTTTTAAGGAAAGAAAGATTGCAAGACCTAAAAATGATCAAGAAATCTAAAAACATAGGGGCGGCTAGGTGGCACGGTAAATGAAGCACCAGCCCTGGAGTCAGGAGGACCTGAGTTCAAATCTGACCTAAGATACTTAACCCCAATTGCTCTGCCCTCCCCCCTCCAAAAAAGAAAAAGAAAAGAAATCCATAGACAAATCAGAGAGAAAGGAGTTTAAACTTAATATCTCACATAATCTGAGTCAGGGAAAAGAAGCCTATATAAACACTAAGGAAGGGGTGAGGATGGGGACTACATATAAGCCTCACTTTCATCTGAATGGGACAAAGGAGAGGGGACTGAGAAGGTGGTGGTGGTTACTCCTCTTTCATTCTGTAAGAGGACCAACAACATCATAAGGGTTATGTCTTGACTTGCAAGTGAACTGAATTTAAGTGAGGCAGAGATGCACAGTCATCAGTCTCACTCTCCTCCAGAATCATCAAAGTCCAATTGCTGGACAAAAGTAAAGATGACTGGCGATGCAAGGGGTGAACTTTGCCTTTTTAAATTAAGGTCTTTCCCAGGTCTCAGTTTGTCTGAGGCAACATCCATTTAGAGACTAAGGGCAAAGTGAGAATTGAGACAAAAGGTCTAATTTGCCATCACGAAAACATCAATCTGGGAAAAGAATACTCTAAGTTTCTGGCCAGAACCCAGAACAAAGTAAACATCAGCTGGAATGGGGGATGGTGGCCAACAGAAAGGAAAATACACACAAGTTAGTTAAATGGAGAAACACATTAAACTATCTGGAAGGGGCAGAGAGATAGAAATGGGGATTAAAAGGAAGAGAATATTCAGAAAGGGATTAGTCAAAAGCAAAACAAAAATCTATCTTCAGAGGATGCCATGGGAAGACAGAAATAAAATTTTAAAAATTGCAAAAAAGAACCTGTAATAGAACTAGAAAAGGGAAGAGGAGTAGATGAACAAAAGCTGACTGCTTTAAATACAGATCACTAGAGTAGAAAACACTCCCATACCAGTACTTTCCCTTTAATAGAGATGAGGTGGAAGTGGGAAGGAAGAGATAGAAAAGTATAAAACAACAGAATAAAAGGAAATGGTTAACATATCAAGTCACTAAACATTTATTCAGCAACAACTACTGCCAGGCTTGTGCTAAGCACTGGGGATAGGAAGAAAAACAAAAGACACTCCCTGCTCTCAAGGAGCTTACAGTCTAAATACACAATTAGCAAGCATTACTTTGAGCAATGATGGGATGAAAGCACTCAGAAAACGGAGGACAGCAAAAATGGATTAGAAAAGTAGGATCCAACAACATCCTATTTACGACAAACAGTAGAAACACAGATTTAAAATAATTATTGAAACAAAATCTATTATGTTTCAGGTAAACTTTTTCAAAAAGCAGATTTCAGACAAGGCAATAAAAATAAAACTGGATTTTAGAAGATAAGCACAAAAACTATAAATAGTGGGGGATATCTCAATATACTCTTTCCCAAACTAGATAAGTCTAACCAAAAGATAAAACAAGAAAGAAGGACTGGAATAAAATTTTGGAAAGGTTCCATAGATCTGATGATTATTGAATAAGAAAAGATCATATATCTTTCTCAGATATTTATAGCACTTTTAAACAGAAATTAAGTATGTGCTAAGAACAAAGATGCCACAAGCAAGTAGGGAAAAACAGAAATACCAATTACATCTTTTACGGAACAAAATGTAACAAAAATATTTAAAGAGGGTCTCTGAATGATAGGAAAAAATTGTAGACTAAATAATTTAATCCTAGAGAATTTCTTTATCAAAGAACAGATAGTAAAAAAACAGAAAATATCATTAAAGAAAATGACAAGACAAATACAAACAAAACATTTTCTTTCTCTCGCTTTTTGGGGAAGGGGCAAGTAGGAAGGGCAGGGAGGTAGCTAGGTTAAGTGATTTGCCCAGGGTCATATAGCTAGTAAGTATCTGTGGCTGGATTTGAACTCATCTCCTCAGGATTGCAAGGCCTGTGCTCTATCCACTGAGTCACCTACCTGCCCCAACAAAACTTTTTCAAAGCAGTCCTGTGTGGAAATTTTATATCTATCAACATTTCAGTCAAAAAAGAACAAAACAATAAACTGGGCTTGCAACAACAACAACAAAACCAGGGGAACCAAGAAATTTTAAAAAACCTAGCTAGGAGATAATAGCAAAAAAATTTTTAAAGCTATTAAATTGATATATAAAATCAGGATTTGAAGCCATTTTAGAGAGAAAAAATAAAATTCATAAAATAATTAATATTTCGACTAAAAAGAGAAAAGTAAAATCAAATGATCAATATAAAAAATGAACAAATTAAAAAATAAAGCCAATGAGAAACAATATGGGTGAACTATATTCAAACAAAATTGATGAATTTAAATAAAGGAATATGTATAAAAACATGAAATGCCCAGGTTAATAGAATTTATTTTTAAAAATCATTTTTATTTTCAGTTCCAAATTTCCTCCCTTCCATATTCCCACACATACAATACATATTGAGAAAGCAAGAAAAGCAAAATCCTCTACAAACATGTATATTCAAGCGAAACAAATTCCAACATTGGTTATATTAAAAAAACAAACCCAAAAAAGTTTCCATCTACAATCTGAATCTATCACCTCTCTAACTGCAGGTAGGGTAGCATTGTTGCATGGTGAGACCTCTGGAATTGTATTTAGTTATTATGTTGATCAGAGATCCTAAATCTTTCAAAGTTGTTTGTCTTTACAATACCATTGCTGTATAAATTGTCCTCTAGGCATACCAATGAATTTAAATAAGGCAGTCTCCAAATAAGAACAAACAAGCCATAAAAAAATTCCCAAGGGAGTGGTGGAACCTCAGGATGATAATAATTTACAGGTGAATGCTATTAAACATTCAAAGAACAATTCATTCTAATGCTACATAAAATAGGGCAAGGGATCCTACCAGATTCTTTTTAAGATTAAAAATAAGTATCATTTCTCAATTGGTAAATGGTCAAAATATATGGACAAGCGAGGGAGAGCTAGGTGGTACAGTGGATATAGCACAGGGCTTGGAATGAGGAAGACTCATCTTCATAAGTTTAAATCCAGCCTCAGACAATTAACTAGTTGTGGGAACCTGGGCAAGTCACTTAACCCTGTTTGCCTCAGTTTCCTCATCACTCCAGTATCTTTGCTAAGAAAAGCCCAAAATGGGGTCATGAAGAGTCAGATGAACAATAAAAATATGAATAAGCAATTCACAAAAGGAAAAATCCAGGCAATCAACAGCCATGTGAAAAGATGCTCAAAATCACTAATAAGAGAGATGCAGATGAGACCTCTGCCAAGATGATAAAGGGGCTGTGGGAAAATAGAAAGAGGAACAAATTGTTGGTGGAGTTGTGGAATACAATTTGGAAACAGAGCCAAAATGTCATTAAGCTCTGTATATCCTTCGATTTAGTAATACTACTACTGGGATACCTCAAAGACAGCAGAGGGAAAGGAAAAAGACCCATATGTACAAAAATATTTTTAAAAGCGTGTAAAGCTGTCATGTAAACTGTAATGTAAAATGGGGCAGCTAGGTGGCACCATAGTGCATAGAGTGCTGAGCCTGGTGTAAAGAAGACTTATTTTCCTGAGTTCAAACCAGCCTCATTCACTTCATAACTAACCCAGGGTTCGTTAATTTAATTCTGTTTGCCTCGGTTTCCTCATCTGTAAAAATGAGCTGGGATCTCTGCCAAGAAAACCCCAAATAGGGTCACAAAGAGTTGGACATAACTGTGAAAAAAAATGAACAAGAACCAAATGGTAAATGAGAGGGCTGCCCATTAGGCCTAAATCTGACATCAGTGTGATGGGAACTACAGTGGTATAAGAAATAATGAAAATGGAAGTTTCAGAAAAAGGAACTGACGCAGAATAGAGTGAGCAGAGCTAGAAGAACACTTTATACAATAGCACTGTAAAGACAAGCAATTTAAAAGACTTCAGGGAAGAGGAATATGATAGATATACATATATATTTTTTCCCCTGAGCAGGGAAGGCAAGACAATTGGGGTTAAGTGACTTGTCCACGGTCACACGGCTAGTAAGGGTGTCAAGTGTCTGAGGCTGGATTTGAACTCAGGTCCTCCTGACTCTAGGGCAGATGCTCTATTCACTGCGCCACCTCACTGCCCCCAATAAACAATATATTAAGCATCTACTAAGCTAAGGGCTTTATAAATAAAGCAATCCACTAAGTGTTTTACAAATATGATCCAAATTTGATCTTCACAACAACCCTGGGGCTATGATCCCAATTTTACAACTGAGGAACCAAACAGTTGTTAAGTGACTGGCTTAACGTCACACAAACTGATGTCTGAGGTGGATCTTAATTCAGGTGGGCTCTAACCACTACATCACCTGGCTGCCACTTAAGAACTCTGATCACTACAATCACCAAAAACCCTAGAGGACTAAAGAGGATCCATGTTACTCACCTTGTGGCAGAGTAATGAAGGACTAAAGGTACAGAATATACATTTTAGGACATAAGATAATGATAAGGAAAATAATAAAAATCTAGCATTTATATAGCCCTTGAAGGTTTGCAAAGTGATTTACAAATTGTAGCAAATAGGTGCAATTTGTTTTACTTGATTATGCTTATAAAGTTTTTGTTTAGGTTTTTTTTTTTTTAATTTGGAGGGGTAAGTATTAAAGCCAGAAAGAAGCCACCAAAAGTTATTTAAAAAGGAAAGAAAAAGAAAAAAATGGTCATTGAAGAATTCTGAAAAATATACAGAGGAGATCTGAAGTTCAGAAGTAAATACAGGCTAGGAGGACAGCTTTAAAAGTTAAATATAGAATTGCCTTTATATTTTAAAAAAGCAAGCTCTGCATAATCAATTCTAATATTCTCACATATAATCCTCTATTTCATTTCTATTTTACTCTGCATATAGAAATGTTCTTTTTTATTTTCATCAAATTCAGAATAAAAAAAACTTAGGGCTAGTGGAAGGGCATACACCTGTCATTCTTAATGCTAAGGGAGAATGAGGATAGTAGATACCTTGATTTGAGACTTCTGTACTACAAGTTGATTAATTTAGTAAGCCTCTGGACCTGGAAGACCACCAGGCTACCTAAGGAGGGGCAATCTGGCCCTCCTTAGGGAAAAAATAGACTAGGTTAAAGCTTCTGCATTTCCAATGAGCAGTAAGAAAAGGCTATCAGTAGCTGCTACACTTGCAACCTAGGCAAGATAAACTCAAAATATTAAAATAAACATAAAAATATTTCAATTTTTTAGATTCTGTTTTTTGCAGCTAAAACTCATGCAAAGCACCTGCAGTGGACTTTTCTGTCAATAATTCATGTGAATCCCAATGCATATATAACAAATTGTACTTTTAATATTGGGACTTTTCAGTTTGTTTCTACATTTCCAGTTATTTAAACCGTATTTTCTTTATTTATGTAAATTTTAATTGGTCCAGTGGATTTTCATCTTCAAATCAGAAATGGCTTTCCCTATCATGAAAAAATATTTTTTTACTTTATAAAGACTGTGGACGATAAAAATTTTAAACTTAGTAGTGGCAGCAAGATGATAAAGTAGATGGAAAGCTGACTCTGGAAACAGTATGTATTAAGATCAAATTCCCCTCACTCACTGTGTGACCCTGGGCAAATCATGTAACCTCGGTTTGCCTCAGTCTTCTCATCTGCAAAATGGGTCTTAAAAATGACAACTACCTCACAGAATTATCGTGAGGAATGAACGAATAATATGTGAAGACCTTTACAAATCTTAAAATGCTATATAAATACCAGCTATTATTAGAGAAAAATTTTCAAAAGATTATCTAGAAATACAAGTTATTTTGATTTTTTAAAAAGTTACAGGAGAGGGGAACCAGCTTATTACATCATAGTAAAATGAATGAGACTAAGAAGTATTATAGATATTATGTTACTTTGACCTTCCATAAAAGGATGATTCAATTTTGCATTTATACACTTAATGCTCAAATACAGCCTGCAATCTGATAACATGGTTCCCTTGTGCTGTGAATCTATACAGATGAATTCTTATACTAAGATTTGACACATATTAACTCAAATCTGACCTCACTTGAACGTACTTTGTGTAAAAACGTTCCTCGAGGGTAGTAGTAGTAGTAATTTGCCTTTTTAGAAAAATTCCTAGTGCTTAGGTCAGTGCCTGGCATATTAATACCATAATAACTGCTGGGCTGCATACATCATCACAGCAAATTTGCCACATTCATCTCACTTATAAAGTTTAATTTGAACTTTGTTTTCACTGAAAAAAATTGTACGCATTTCACAACTGTACTCAAAAACATCCAATAATTTTGGCCATTGTTTTGCAACCCCTAACCCCCCAATTCTCAGAGAAGGCTGTGACCCATAAACGGGAAACCTCCGTTGCACTGGATTATGGAATGGACAATCACTTAAAAAGCAGAGAAGGTCAGCAAGCACATGGGAAAAAAGGAGGCAAAGCCCAAAGAAAAGGGCAGAAACTGGTAACAACGGATAAATAGTCACTACCCCCAGTACCACGGAGATAACACTCCCTTATTCTCAAGGGCATTAAGACAATCAAACAGCATTACAGTACTGAAAGCTTTTTCTAAATATAGGTCCCAACCAAAATTCAAACAATCCACAGACCTTCATCTCATATCTAGATATTGCATCAGGTAATTACTTTTATATCTCCCAAATTAAATCCACCCTAGAAATAGAAGCTAGAATAGTAAATCTTTCTATAAAACTGTCTTTATCATCCCCTGCTAAAAATTTAAACTGATTTTCTTGGTTTCCACTATACCCAAACTAAACTGCTAGAGGAAAATTTGAAGAAAATTAAGGCATCCTTTTATTAGAAGTCCTAGATAGAAACATGCAAAAATTCATTGGGAAGATTAGTCTTGCAGTTTTTATAAGCCATTTTATCTTTTTAATTTACATTTTATGTTGAGATCATGCAAAAGGCAATAAGTAAAAGGAAAAATGTTAGTGATTTTTTAAAAAATAAGGGCAGGTCACATTTCCTATTTTAAAATTGCAATAATATTCTGTATAAATAAATATTCTGTAAACTCTAATTCCAAGCAAGCTGTGAGTTAATATATGGATATTTTTCATAAAGTTATCATAAACTCTCTATTGCAATACCACTCTACTGCATCATAATGCTATACAGGTGAAATGCTCTTCTGGGACCTACCAAGCTAGAAAGACTGTGAGAATGGTCTCAGGGCATGAGCAAATATTTATGATCAGAGCCAACCTGCTTAATAAAACTGAGACAGGCTCTTCAAAAGGTTAATTAGTTGCAAGGCTCCAAATCTTTCTGATACAGCAACTCAAGAAAAACATTTCCTAAAAGGGAACTGTAAGTCACGATAAATGGAAGCACTTTTCTTTTTCTCTTCAGTTATTTTTCAGTCACTTTCAACTCGATGTGATCCCTTTTGGAGTCTTGTTGGCAGAGATACTGGAGTGGTTTACCATTTCCTTTTCCAGTTCATTTTACAGATGGGGAAACTAAAGCAAACAGGGTTAAGTGACTCGTCTCATTTGTGGAAGTGTTAGCAGGGGGCAATGTGATAAAGACGGTTTTTAAGAAATATGAAGATAATCACCTGATGCAACACCTAGATATGAAGGTCACACAGCTAGTAAGTGTCTGAGGCCAGATCTGAACTCCTGACTCCAGGCCCAGTACTCTATCCACTTAGCTACACATAAAGTTATAAATCCTAGATTAAAATGGTCAAAAGGCAGTAAATTGATGGTTTTGAAAGTTACATGAATTTTTACTTTTAAACTATCATTACTGGATTGGACAGATAATTTTGTGATGTGCTAGTGATTCTACAAAATATTTATCAAAAATTTTCAAATGTTTTGGGGATGAGATAGGATGGAAGGAAACATAGTCAGTCTTTCACAATATGTCTATTGTGGAGATGTTTTGTGTAACTACACATATAGGGCCTGTATTGAATTGCTTGTCTTCCCAGTGGGGGCGGGGAATAAGGGAAGAAGGGAAAGAATCTAGAATTTAAAGTTTTAAAATCAAATGTTTAAAAAATATATATATAATAATTATTATTATGTACATGCAACTGGGAAATAAGATATACAGGCACTGGGGTAGGGAGATCCATCTTGCCCTAATGGAAAGTCAGCGGGGTAATGGGGGAGGATATAGGAGACAGGCGATTGTGAGAGGGAATATACAGTGGGATCACTGTTTTGGAGTGGTGGGTAGGGGAAAGACGGGGAGAAAATTTGTAACTCAAAATCTTGTGGAAATGAATGATGTGAACTAAAAATAAAAAGTTAATGAAAAAGAAACAAAACAAAAAAATTGTCAAATTTTAAAAATGTTACCAAAAAAATTTCAAAATTCTCATGATTCAAAACATCATTTCAAATGAGGTTATTATAAAATTCCCCTAACCCTCAAACTGCTATAGGAAAATTATTCTCAAAAACATCTCAGCTCCACCACCCCCCCCAGCCCCTTTCTTAATTCCTTTCTCAACAAGTGATACTTGTCACTGGACCTGGGCAAGTCTATCCTCTTATTAAATGGGCAGGCTATACCAGTCCCAGATATATAACTTTTCCTTCAGCCTGGCCTGAAAGCCTTGCTTGGCTTGCTTATTAGACACTCATCCCAATATAGCAGCACTGCCTATTCCTCCTCAGCACACCCATGCTTTGCCTGGAGAGACTGTGTTAAAACAACTTCTGTTATTGGGATCTGTTGAGCAAAATAAGACTGCATATTATACCACTGACAATTTGGTGCACTTCATGTATGATTTAACAATTTCTAGCAACAAAATCCACAATAATGAAATTTGTGATGCCCTCTAATGTTCTCATAAGGTGCTAAGTAAACTCAGGGGACAAAAACCATTATAATTCAAAGCCATAATGATTACAAAGTTCACAAAGGGAAGAGCGCAGGCAGAGCTGCGGAGCTGAGGACAAAGAAGTAAATGATTTTGGCTACTCAACCGACCACTATCCAACATCTCACTGGGTGGGGCTGACAGAAGCAATCCTGATGTTGTTGGCTTATAGATAACAAAGAATTACAGAAAGGACAGTGAGACAGCCTACTGTTATCTCACTGGCAGTTACCTGGTGCAGAGGATAATGCTGAGCCTAGCTAGAGTCATGAAGAGCTGAGCTTGAAATCTAACTTTAGACGCTTACACGCTCTGTGATCCTGTGATCTTCTGTGAACACCTCTCAAATGCAGAAAGTAACAGTAGCTACTTCCCAGGGTTGTTATGAGGATCAAATGAGACAGTATTTGTAAAGGACTTAAGACAGAGCCTGGCACGTAGTGGACGCTATTTAAATGCTAGTTTATTAGTGGTCGTATGAATCCTGCAGACTCACATGCCTGCAAGGGGCAGTGCATGATTCTGTAAATTCTATTTCCTAAGGTACAGACACAGACTTGGATTAGATCAAAAGAAAGACCTCAGGGTATAGCGTCAAACTCATTTTTCAAGGGATTGAGTAAATTCCAAGCACTGCTCTCCTAATTCTGAAGTTCTGATCTATGTGGTCTCTTTATATAAAACTACTGATAGTTATTTACACTGATCATGTCAAATGGCAATAAGAAAGAATGGGAAGATACAAATTCAGTTGGATATAAAATCCATTTTCACTTATTGACACAGAATTTTATATATCCCACCCAGGCACCAGTTTGCAAAAACTACATTGATTAATGAATTCACTCCTATGTTCTGTGTGCCTGTCAGAGTTTTTTGTGGTATTTGGCAGGTTTCAGTAAAGCAGAAATGACTGCGTGAGTGGTCCAGAGCTCCACAGACACCAAGACAAATGATGCCCACTGTGGATATACATCCAAGAACATTATTCTTGTACTAAACCATACAGCATGACTGATTTCTTCTCAAAATGATCCAGAAAGTGTTTAGTAGAAATATGGAAGGGGAAAAAATAGGCTTAAAGCAGAAAACAAAATATTAGCATTTTGCTGACATAAATAAAAAGAGTGACTTTTCTTCAATCCTATTTAATATAAGGGGGGAAAGCAGCATGACATTTGCAGCTAGGTATCATTCCTGAGAGAATTTTACAAAAGAATATGTGGCTATTATAAATCAGAAACAAATAAGGGGGGAAAACATTAGAAAACTGGAAACCTGACTGACAATAAGAGAAGAAAGTTTCATGAAAGCATTGTTCCAATAGGCAGGATTCTGTGAGAAGTCAACAGTGCTGAGAAGTATAATAGACTCTATGGAAAAAAGATGTATGAACAACTAAAGCCCTACTGAAATCTTTGTTAGGTACAAACACACAAAGGTGGTCCATGATAAGAATGACCCATGACTTTGAAGGGTCACTACTGCTCATTCCTCTATTCCCTCAACCTTTGCCAATGAAGCACTAACCAGGAATGCCTCAAAAGGCAGAGCTAACCTCCCTCCATAAGCCTCTGACCTTCTTCCCTTTGCGCCAATGCACTACTTCCTTAGGCCTCCTCAGAATTATAGCTCTGCTGGCCCTAACATCTACCATTCCTCTCATACCTTTATATATATCACAGAGTTTCCTCTAGTTGAGGGGAGAAGAATTAATTTCTCCCCTTCTCACTTCCACCCCACCCCAGAAAAAGCAGAAGTAATTGTTCCCTAAATATAAAGTTAGTAAGGGAAGAGGGAAGGGAATGGGCATTTACATAGTGCTAACAGGTGCCAGGCACTATGCTAAGTGCTTATTATTGGTAGCAAAGTGGTAGAAGATGAAAGACTGCGTGACAGGGAGCCCAACTATACTGAAAAAAAATGTTTCTATGGGGAAATGAATTTTAAGTTACAAACTAATGAATTTTTAAAACACAACCTGTTCATAAACTGGTGACTTACCAAAAGACACATTCACTTGAAATAACAGTGCTACAGTGAAAGGGATTAAATTTCTTCATATAAGAAGGAGTACCTCATAAAGAACTTTGTTGTGTTTCTTATTTAAGTCAAGAAAAGGACTAAAGGATAAAGGCCTCATTTCTAAAATATACAGAGAATTAAGTAAAATTTAGAAGAATCCAAGTCATTCCCCAATTGATAAATGGTCAAAGGATATGAACAGGCAATTTATAGAGACAGAAATTAAAGATATCTTTAAGCATATGGAAAAATGCTCTAAATCACTATTAATTTGAGAAATGCAAATCAAAACAACTTTGAGGTACCACATCTCACCAGTCAGATTGGCTAAGATGACAAAACAGGAAAATGCCAAATGCTGGAGAGGTTGTGGAAAAATTGGAACACTAATGCATTGTTGGTGGAGTTGTGAATTGATACAACCATTCTGGAGAGCAATCTGGAACTATGCCCAGAGGACTATAAATAATTGCATACCCTTTGACCCAGCAATACCACTGTTGGGATTATATCCCAAAGAGATCACAGAAGTGGGAAAAGGACCCATATGTACAAGGATATTTATAGCAGCTCTCTTTGTGGAGGCAAAAAACTGGAAATATAAGGGTTGCCCATCAATTGGGGAATGGCTGAACAAGTTGTGGTATATGAATGTAATGGAGTACTATTGTGCTATAAGAAATGGGAAGGAGATGGACTTCATAATTACCTGGAGAGGATTATACAAATTGATGCTGAGTGAGAAGAGCAGAACCAGGAAAAATTTGTACACAATGACAGACACATCGTATGTGTGATGCCCAACCTTGACAAACTGGACTCTTTTCAGCAACGCACAGCTAAAAGACAACTCTACAAGACTCAGGATGGAAGGAGATGTCTACATTCAGAGTAAGATCTAGAAAGACTAGAGTTTAAATGGAGACTGAAGCAATACATGCTATCGTTCTTTTTCATGTTTGATTTTGTTTCTTTTTTCCCCTTGTTCACTCATTGGTTACAACCCTTCTATACAACGAGACTGTTGTACAATGTGAAAGTATTTGCAGATTCTATACATTATTGCAAACCCCCAGGGGGGGGGGGGAGGGAAG
>CM053585.1:69134732-69158169 GCA_028646515.1 Pseudochirops corinnae | reverse complement strand
GACATTCTATGTCTATCACAACTACTTTCAACATATACAATACAGATTGATGTTTATGTCAAATCTGAAGGTCTAGACACCCTATTTCTACTTTGATATAGAAAATTCTTGCTTTATATAACTGAACCATTCCTTACATAATGTGACTTTGCCTGCAGATGTGTGGAAGGCAGGAGGCAGGAAGGAGACCAAGTGTTCATAGAAGGTATGGGACAGCATTTGGTTTAAGGACACTTGGGGTGCCAGGGACAGATAGGTGAGGGCAAGGGGAAGAACAAAAGTGGGCCAAGGGCCTGGCCAGAACTGAGAGGAAGAATACCAAGTGGGGTGGTGACAACACAATGTGGGCCACAGACAAAAATAGGAAAGGATAAGGCAATTATTTCAGGACAAGGGACAGACACACTTTACAGTTGAAAGAAAGACAGACAAAGGTCAGATACACAGGTGGGTGGAAGACACAGGACAAAGATCTCCTCTCTCAGCCCTGGATGCCTCAAGCCAATCCCCATCCAGTGGTGGCAGCATTGGTTGTGGTCACTCCACGTGTCAGTTCTTCTACTTTCACTAGAAAGTGTTCATTTTTGTTTGCTTGTTTTTTGGGAGGGCGGGCTGTGCAGCACCAAGCCAAGGGGCAGGAGCTGAGAGAGCACAATACTGTAAAGTTAACACAGGTGTTTTTTTGGAATGTGAACTTCAGAATTCTTTATGTAAAGTCAAATCTGTATGATGTAGATTTACAGAAAGTGAAAACTATCTGTATATCTGTAACAGGGGAGCTCTGAAATATTCACTGTTGACTTGAATCTTTTGAACTACAAATACATATTTATCAAAGTGCAAATATTTTCCCCCAAAAAATTAAGATTTGCTTATTACTAAAATATTCACAAACTTAATCTAAGTTTAATAATGGTTCTTAATGACCTCAGCTTTTATTTTTATATACTTGTTCAAATTTATTAATAGAATCTTAGATTAAAAATATATAATAGTGGAAAATCAAATCACTTTAGAGGCTTAATTTCTAGGAAATTCTGCATTGTTAAATCTACTTTATAGTGCCAGTTCTCAGATCTAGAAGATGCCATACCCAGTAAAAAGCATTTTAAATCAACATATATGAAAGAAATGAAATACAGCACTTTAATGCCAATGTGAACGAACAAAAACATATATTTCAATTATGTTATATATGTATTTAGGTATAAAGATACAGATAAAAACAAATCAAGCAATTGTCATCCTTGTACCAGCAGACCTACAACAACATAATTCCTTACTTGGACTGTCACAATTTACATTTTTTTTGTCATATACTATGTTTCAGCATTCTGTTAAGTACTGAGGATACAAAAAGAGGCAAAATACAGTCGTTGCCCTCAAGGAGCTTACAATCTAACAGGAGAGACAACATGCAAACAAATACATACAAACATATACAAATACACATATAGTATAAAATAGGAAATAATTAACAGGGAGGGAGGCATTAGAATTAAGAGAGACTGGGGAAAGTTTCCTTTAGGTGGAATTTTGAGACTTAAAGGGAGTCGCTGAGGTCAGTAGGAGGAGGAGGGTGAGGGAGAATATTCAAGGAATGGGGACAACCAGAGAGAATGCTTGCAGCTAAGAGATGGATTATCTTGTTCATGGAATAGCCAGGAGGCCAATGTCACTTGGATTGAAGAGTACAAACTGAGGAGCAAAGTGTAAGAAGACTAGAAAGGTAGGAGGGGACTAGGTTATAAAGGGCATTGAATGCCAAGTGGAGCATTTTGTATTTCCTTCTAGAGGCAAAAGGAAGCCACTGGAATTTACAAAGTAAGGAGAGGGAAAGAGGGAATGACATGATGGGAACATTACTTTAGTGGCTGAATGGAAAACAGATTGTAGTGGGGAGAGACCTGAGGCAGGTAGACCCACCAGCAGCCTATTGCAATAACTGAGGTGTGAAGTGACGGGTGATACACCAGACCTAGTGACAGTATCAGAGGAAGGAAAGAGATGGTGCAAAGGTGACATACATATAGGCCCCTGCAACAGTCTGTACAAGGGGGGAGGGGTAAGAGATGTTAAGGAATATAGGACAACTCTTAAGTTGTAAGCAGATTAGGAGACAGAAGCTCAGAAGAGACCAGGGCTGGTCATCTGGAAAGAGATGAGGTCATCAAGCAAAAGAGTATAGAGACAGCAGAGAAGAGGGTCAAGAACCCTGACAGAGCCTTGGGTTAAATCCACAGTTAATCTGAGCTAATTTTGTGGAAATTCTTGGTAAATGGTCCCAATATGTGCTAATAAGCAAAGCTGCCTTGAAGACAGGAAAAAAGATAAAAGTTGCTGAGTGCTAAGAATCTTAGAGAGCTGTAGAACCTTAAAAGCAATTGCACACATTAGGATTTCTCTAAAATGTGTTAAGAAGTGAATATATTATATTTACAGAATAATTATCTGAACAATAAGTTAATAACGGTTGCCTTACATCAAGTAAGACCAGAATGACTACTGTGCAAAATACCCGATGTAATTATTGGTATTAAAGATTATTATAGGTATTAAATATTATTCTTATTATAGGTATTTGTCAATTTTAAGTATCTGTTATCCAAATTTTTTATCAACAAAAAAGAAGAGCATTTAAAAAAAAGTTTTCTTAATGCTATCCAATATTTTATCTAATGTATATGTATTTTCTTCTATGCATTCCAATAATTGGGGTCAAAATGTATTTAGTTTACAGGTACCTTTCAGTAGAGGTACAAAATGACATCATTTACAGTTATCTTTGTATCATATCATCAATGTGATTATTTTCACATACTTAGAAAATAAGATCATACACTTCAATAATCCAAGAACATTCATTTCATTGGGAGTACTTCCTCATTTGGTCTATACAAATATCAGGATTGTTTTAAATTGCTACAATTCTCTACAATTAAAAAAAAAAGCTGGAAAAGTAATCTTTCAATATTAGTATGACCATTAAATGCGAAGTATATTAATTTATCATTTTCTTACTAACAAGTGTGATTAAATTATCTAATTCAAACTATCATCATATTTCACTGATTTTAAAAAAGATATGCTAATATATCTTTGTATTTGAATAACAAATGCTTTATTTTTGCAATTAGAAAAACTGGAAAGAAATCGCATCAGAAAACAAATAAACTATCTGGTTGACTGATGCATCCAAAGAAACCATAATGCACATTCAATTAACACACGCACTAAGTACAACTAAGTTAACTTTTTCAATATATGTCAACATCAATGGTCTTTTATTTGGCAGCCAGTTTTATTAGATAAGGAAAGAATGAACTAAAGAAAGAAACAACTGGAACAGTCTCCAAAAAAAAAAACGCAGCTTACCAGAGTGATGTCTCGGGAAGCAGCAGCAGCACTCATGTGTAAACTGGGCTGTCTGACTGAACTACTGCAATCCAGGGCTCGAGCAAATGTTCCAACCGCACTAGGCAAACCAAAAAAGAAAGAAATATGTCAAAATTTGGGGTTTTATTTCTTTTCTCCCATTTTTAATGCTACAGCAATAATCTTCAGCAGATGATTAAGAAACAAACTATAAGGACATGACAAAATATGGACACTTTAAAAACTTGCATTTTACAAATTCAACAAGGCAAAAATTCTCTTTTCTTTACTGATAAGCCCACGTCAGGTACTAATCATTATGATTAAGTCAAAAATAAGTCTGGGTGCAGAGGGGATGGAATAATAAGGAGAAAGGGAGAAGACATGAAGGGCAGCAAAGAGGGTAGCTCATGAAACTGTTCCTAACTTCAGCGCTGTTTGCAATGGGTGTCAGGTGGAAGAACTGGATACATAGGTTGAAATGGATGAGGAAAAGGAGGCAACACAGGTCCAACTAGTCTGACCGTGCTGACTAGAGACCACAGGAGCAGAGATGTAGAATTCCACACCTAGCAAATGCCCTTGGAGATGAGCTCCTTAAGACTATACCACCTCGCCCACCTGTTCTAGAACTCTCTGATCTACTATTTAATATAGGACTATTCCTAACATTTGAATTCTCCAACACAGTAAATTCTATCTTTTAATGCTAGGTCTATCTATCTTAAAAACAACTCACTTATTTATGTGTCATATACTTCCTGGATATTCTGGACTATTTTCTTTGTGGCTATATTCAGCACTTGTATCATAAATCTCCTCTTTTAGTTAGGAGAAAAAACAACTCTATGAAGTAAACTAAACTTTACGCATATGTGTAGGCATTAGGGAGGTTAATCAATCAATAAACATTTATTAGATGCCTATTATGTGCCAGGCACTGTGACAAGCACTTTAAACACAAATAAAGGGGAAAAGACAACTCCTTTCTTCAAGGAGCATCCAATACAATCAGAAAGACAACATGTAAACAGCTACCTATGGGAGAAATCTGAAATAACCAGCAGAGGGAGGGCGCTAGAATTAAAGGGATCAAGGAATGGCTTCCTGTAGAGGTTGGAATTTTGGGTGGAACTTGAAGAAAGCCAGGAAAAGCCATGAGGTGGCGATGAGGAGAGAAAGCATTCCAAGCATGGGAGACATCCAGTGAAAACGTCTGGAGTCGGGAGAAGGGACACCTTGTTCAAGGAACAGCAGCCAAGCCAGTGTCACTGGACTATAAGGTACATAAGCAGAGCGGAAGTTGTAAGAAGACTGGAAAGAAAGAGGAGGGCAGGTTATAGAGCCAAGAGAAAGGAAGTGATTTTAGATCAGACCAAAACTCAATATATTGAACCCAATATTTCTACTTACTTTTGTACTAAATTTAGAAATTTGTTTAAATGGAAAGAATGTTGGCTCAGTACATGAAATTATAAATACAAAAATAACAGGCTCCTGCTGTCTATGTTTGTTATATACTTCGAGGTTTTGTCTGGGCCCCTCTTCTTTTCTCACTCTGCAATTAATATCACTGATCTCCTTAGGTCAAATGGATTAAACTCTCTTCTATGAAGACGAATCCCAGATCTATATATTTAGTCCAAATCATTCTCCTTAGCCCTAGCCCTACAAGGGTGGACGTCTCCATCTGAATGAAATGGAATAGAACAGAAATGCATTTACTAAGCACTTTCTATACACTAAGAATTAAGTTAAAGGCTATGGATACATCCAGAAAAGCAAAGAAAAATGTCCTCTCAAGGAGTTCACATTAAAATTAAGAGAGATAGTTTATATAGTAGGGTTCTTCAACAGGACAGATGAACAGGTTCAGTCATCCTTAGGATGCAGTGACAAAGCCCAGGAGTCCTGAGAGTATAACTATAGAACAGATAGCAATGGCTAGAGGGTATAGAGACAGGTCTGCCTGGTCCAACATCTTTCGAGAAGGACCAGAGACAGTGACTCCTGCTCATTCAAGCAAGGTGAACTGCTAAATGTTGACCAACTGATGGGAATGGGGGTAGTGGGTCCAAGGGTAAGAGTGGAGTAGAACTCAGATTAATTCCTGCACAAATGAGGATGAGAGAAAGTTAGCATTCAACTAGGATGAGATTTCCAACCCCTGATCAGAAATGAACAAGGAGGTCTAAGATGAAGTAAAAGTCTCCATAAGTATCTCAAACTCAAGATGTGAAAACAAGACTCATTACTGTTCACCTTCCTAATATTTTACTTAAAATTTCCACATCAATTCTCACTAGGGAGATTAGTCTATAATTTTTTTTCTGTTTTGACTATCCCTAGTATAGATATAAAATCAGATACTAATTATATTAAGGAAAAGTTCACTTATTCCTATGCTTCTAATGTGTTTAATTTTTTTAAATAGGCATGAGTGCAGTGCCTTCTCTAAAGCTTTTTCTGCATTTATTAGTATAATCACATTCTTTTTGCTGCTTTTTAAGTATCATTTGTTACTGAATCAATCCTATATTTTCAGAATAAATTCAACCTAATCATAGCGTATAATCTTTGTGATATGTTGCTATGACGTCTTCTCATTATCTTTTCCTCTGAAACCCTTCTTCTAAACTTTCCTATTTTTACCCAGGGTAACCCCATACTTTTAGGTTTGCTATCTCAGACTCATATTCAGCTCTTTTTACTCCCTCAACTCTCTATCCAACAGTTTACTCTTGTTAATCCTAACTCCAGAATGTCTTCTGCATTTGTCCCTTCACTTCTGCCATCCAGTCACCATCGGAGTTTAACTTTCACCCCTGTTCTCTTGGAATACTGCAAATTGTACCTCTAACTTGCAGGACTGCAAACAAACAAAAAAGCCCTTCAAATTGGAATCCCTGCTTCCATTATCCCAATTTATAATCTATCATCCACACAGCTACCATATTGATATTCCTAAGGCATCAGTATAAATATGTCACTTACTGCCCAGCTCTAGACACATTAGTAACACTCTAGGATAAAGTATAAACTTTACTATTTGGCATATAATGCTTTTCATTACCTGCTCCAATTTACTTCTCTAGATTAATTTTCATATTACTGACCCTCCCATGTCTGTTCCAGCTAAACTGGTCTACCTGTTGTTGCTCTTCCATAACATCTGCTCATTTGTCTAGAATATGGTCTTTATAAAATAATATTTTCTTTTAACTTGCCAAATGTAAAAAATGAATACTTCCACATACAGAAAACAGAAAAAGCAAACTGTAAATGAAAACATGAATCTGTATTATGTATAGCTTTATTTTAAAAGAGAGATTAAATTTGACACAGTAGTAGCAACCCTACCCTTGCTCATCTGTTTTACCTTGTGAAGTTCCTTCTGTTCTCTTCAATATATTTTAAAAATATTTGACTGGCATCTTTTTCTTTTCTTTTACTTTTGATAAAAAAAACCACCACAACAAAAAAACCTGTTCTTGTAACAAGTAGGTATATTCAAGCAAAACCAAATTCATGTTACTTTAGTTGTGTCTAAAAATGTATGTCTCATTTTGGATCCATAAACCATCATCACCTGAAGAATGTGTCATTATTACTCTGTTGGAGTTGTGATTATAGTAATTACATAATGATCAAAATTCAAAGCTCTTTTATGTGATAATATTGCAATTATTGTATAAAATACTTCTGTATTTGCTCACTGCATTTTATATCAGTTTGCATAAGTGTTTTCCCCAAATTTCTCTGAATCCATTCTTTTTTTTTTTTTTACTATCTTACTGAGGCAATAATACTCCATTAAACTCATGCAGCATAATTTGTTCAGTAATTTCTAACTGAATAGGCAGCCCCTTTGAATTTTTTTTTGCAGGGGAGGAGGGAATAAATACTTTTATATAGGAAGGAGTCCTTTCTGTTTGTCTTTGATTTCTTTGGAAGTATATGCCTCATAGCGCTATCCCTGAGGCAAAGTGAATGCATCATGTAGTGACTTCTGGTTGTCATTCAGTCATGTCAAACTCTTTGTGACTTCATTTGGGATTTTCTTGGGCAGAGACACTGGAGTGTCTGCCATTTCCTTCTCCAGCTCATTTTACAGATGAGGAACCTGAAACCCTAAACAGGGTTAAGTAACTTGCCCATGTAACATAGCTAGTAAGTGTCTAAGGACAGATTTGAACTCAAGAAGATGAGTCTTTCTGACTCCAGGCCTGGCACTCTATCCACTGTGCCACCTCGCTGCCCCTAGTAACTTAAGGAGAGCTCCAAAGTGCTTTCCAAAACGGCTGGACCAACTTGATGCTCTGCGTATGAGTATTCTGTCCTCCAACAGACTGTCATTTTCAACAATCTGAAAAATGTGATATAGGATCTCAGAGTTCTTTTCATTTTCATGTTTCTAATTTATAGCAATTTCAATCATTTTTCCATGTGGTTGTTCATAGTTCACCTTTCTTCTTTTGAAACTGCTTGTTTATATCCACGGATCATTTATCTACTAAGGAATTGCTTTTATTCTGACATACTTGTATTAACTGCCTATACATTTTGGATATTAAACCTTTATCAGAAAAACTGACTGGATTTTTTTTGCCAATGATGTTTCCCTTCTAATTCTGATTTTATCAACCAATTATGCAAAACTTTTTAATTTTATATAATCAAAACTGTGCATTTTTTCCTGTGATGTAATCTATCTGAATTAGGTCAAGAAATCTTCCTTTATTCATCGCTCTGAGAGGGATGTCCTTCCTGTTTCTCTACTTGGTTTATAATAAGACCTTTAACAGTTTTTCTAAAATAGTGAGTCCTTACTCCAGTAAACAAAATCCTTGAGTTTAATCACAAACTATGGTACTATGCTCTGTTTTGGGGGGTTTTCTCTACCAAATCTGTTCCACTGATAAACTTTTCTGTTTCACTAATACCAGAACAGTTTGATGAATATTGCTTTGTAGTATAATGCAAGGGTACTGCTAGAGTTTTTCTCTTTTTTTTTTTCATAATATTCCTTGAGATTGTTCCTCCAGATAAATTTAGTTAATACTTGGTCTAGTTCTATAAAGGAAACTTTAATAATTTGATTAGTATTGGAAATGAATGAGTAAATTAAAAAGCAGCATTGTTATATTTATTATAGTGCCATAAATCAACCATTAGCAATTCATATCTAATTATTTATTTAAGCGTTTATATTTTGCAGGTGTATTGATGTAATTCCTGTCTATACCTTGATAAATAGCTTTCTAGAGGTTTTATACATTTTGTATTTTGAATAGAATTTTTTTTCCTTTCCTAATATATTCTGTTGGTAAGATATGGAAAGGCTGATAATTAGTGTGAGTTTATTTTATGTTCTGCTACTTTTTTCTCCTGTGGTTTAACATCAATCTTTAATCCTGAGATAGTGCACATTAACAAGTCATATGTTTGGCCTCATTTCTGCATAACAATCTTAAAATTAAATCTATAGGCTTGAGCACCAATCCTATTTCCAGGGAAGAGACAAAGTTGTTTAAAAATTTTTTTTTCATATTAATTCCAGTAGGGCCCCATACAAAAAGCAATAGCTGTAATGGACTGTTTGGGTTTTTTTAACACACAAACAAATTTATACCAAAAAATTATTTACAGTTCCACAGTGGCTCCTGCATAAGAAACAAAGACTCTTTTATAAAAAGGAATTACAAGTAGGGGTGCACTCAATTCTAAAGGACTGGACGCCTCTGAGAGAATCCAGAGTCCAACTTGTTCAAACTGGGTCAGGGGTTGAGGGCTTCATAAAGTTAATGCTAAATCCAACACATCCTAGAAGGTGGGCCAAGAACAGGGACAAAACAATAATGGATCTCAACCAATGAATGCTCATGACTATAAAGAATTTTAGGATGCCTCAATGGTTGACCAAGCCAAGACTCCCATTTTCTCCTTTGTCTCGGCTTTTGGACACCAACAAGGCAATTCCAAAGGTAAAATATAAGCTTCCAATATGAGACCGCAAGAGAAGATGTAATTATTTTTGGAAGCAAAAATGAGACATGTGAGAATAAAGGTGGAATAAAATGTGTATCAGTAACTGCAATGAAAACAAATAGAGCTGATCTTACAAGTAGGACTGTAGCATAAACAAACATCAACTAACAGTAAGAGCCAAAATGGCTAAACAACAGAGTCAAATTGTGAGTCTAATGTTTTCCAGCTAAAGGAAGGAGTGTGTACGTGGGGGTAGTTGATGTATCAGGTTCTAAGCTGGAGATGACAAAAAAATTTGGATTATTCCTGAGAAAAGGTGTTAGGAGTCTAGTTATATTGGTGATGGGGTGCTTGGGCTCCAGCCCTAAGATCACATCTCTGGAAGTCATCCAATTTTCTCTGTGTGAGAAAATTTTCTCTTGTTGCAGAATTCATTCTCTTATTAGAATAGACAAAGGGGTGCCTGGCCCAATGATTTTTGTCCCTGGCTGACCCGAGAACTTGCCCTCGCACTAGATCCACAAGGTCCATGCCTCTGACAACTCCCTCAATGTCTGGTACACTCTCTACACTTTCCCATCCATAGTTCCCAAAGACACCCAGATCCCTTACATTAGCTAATTAGCATCCTTAACATTCCTTTTCCAGCCCCTTTTCTATAACCTACCCCTTTTCTATAAAAGCTTTAGATTCAACCCCATTAAGTTGCAAATTCACCAAAGGAACTTAGTCTACTACTACTGGCATTACAATAAACTGCCATTTCACTGAAAGGCAGCTTGAGTGTGTGAATTCATTCTAAGCAACACTGCCTTGGCATTCTCGAGGTGCCAGCACCCCCAAATTGCATCACTGGAACCATTTAAAGATGGTCAAATGCCTTGAAATGTTTTTGTGCTACCTCATTATGGGTGAACCTGTTATTTGAAAAAGCACTGATGCCTAATAAAAAAATTTTAAAAGATTAAAATGCATTTTCTGGAAATATTCAGAAATATGAAAACCCTCCGCTATAAAACTGTGCATACCCTTTGATCTAGCATATTATTCCTAGGTCTATACCCCAAAGTGATTTTAAAAAGGAGAGGAAGGACTTATCTATGTAAAAGTATTTACAGCAGCTCTTTTGGGGGTGGCAAAGAATTGGAAATTGAGGAAATGCCCATCAATTGGGAAATGGCTGAACAAGTTGTGGTATATGATTGTGGTGGAATATTACTGCAAGAAATGATAAGCAGGCAGATTTCAGAAAAACCTGAAAAGACTTATATGAGCCAATGCAAAGTGAAATGAGCAGAACCAGAACACTCTACACAATAATAGCAACGTTGTGTGATAACCAACTGTGAGTGACTCTTCAGGTTCCATGTTACTTGTGGAGGTTTTCTTTGTAGTGTTGCTTAAACCTGCTTCCTAAGGCTATCTTCTCAACCCTCCTTACCATTTACATCTACCAGGGGTGTTTTCCAGAAGACAACTTCTGAGCAGTTCCTGGCATTTCCCTTTAATACTGGAGTACCAATCTTTCCAAGTAGCTCACACAGAGATGATCTTCCCAGGGTTGAAAACTCAAGAGTCTGGCAAGGTCTCACAAAGAGACTTCCCAAAGTAACAAGTTAACTTTGACAAACGAAAGCATACCCATTTGAAAATGAAGGACAGGCTGTTCCCAGAAGGGCATTCAGTCTGTGTGGACTTCTCAATTTAAAGCATAATGAGGCCAGATTGCAACTATACTGGCTCTCCCTACCTCCTCTTATTTAAGAGATCCTGAATTAGTGAAGTCACTTTAATGTGAGCCTGGAACTTCCTGAAGATAAGACTATTGAGAGTCTAAGCCAGCAATTCCTCTGTGGTCATCAAAATCATAGTGAGAATCTTCAGTTCTTGCTAGCTCCTGCTCAAATAAGCCAGCACAGGATATAGAAAGGTAAAATGCAGTTTATTTATCCACTCAAGAGTGTGATGAACACTGTCTGTAGGTGATGGATATCATTAATAAATGTTTAATATTAAACAGTCTTGCATTTCATGTTGCCCCTAATATCCAGCCACCTTGAAGTATGAAGATTTTTTTATTCACTTCAGACTAACTCAATCAAGTATTTGCTGAATACTTATTTTATAACCTAGAATATTGCTAGATATGGTAAAAGAAAGAAAAGAATCAGAAAACTTCTTCCCTTGAGGAAATAATTTCTTTTTTTAACATTTTAGAGGGTGGGTTGAGGGAAAGAGCTTCTCCAGTACAAACATAAGTCAAACAATGAGAAAACAATCAGGCTAAATTGTGCAATTCAATCCAAATGCACTGAGAATTCAACTGAAGGAGCAGAATAAAACAGAATTTATTAAAGATGCTTCACAAACTGAGCCTTTTTTGAAAAAAAACATTTTCCTCAACAGTTGATATATTATGCTGTTTCTACCTTCATAGCTGCATCTCATATCCTTCATCTTTTCACTATTCCCAGCCCACACATCCTAGTTCTGGGCCTCATCACCTTTTGCCAAGACTACTGCAATGGCCTATTTGATCTCCCTTTATCAGTTCTCTCCCTGCTCCTATACATCCTCCACACAGCTGGAAAAAGAATTTTCCTCAAGGAAAAGTCTGGCTATGTCATACACCTACTCTACAAACTTGAGCTCTTCCTCTCACTCCAAAAATTAAGCATAAATTCCTTTTTGTTTTTCAAACCCCTTTGCAACCTGGCCCCATCATATTTTTCCAATCTCATAATATATCACTGCTCTTCATGTACTACGTGGTTTGGCCAAACTGATTCCTTAGACACTGTACTCCATCACCTGTCTCCCCAGCTTCATACCAACCATACCCCATGCCTGGAATTCCTGCCTCCTTATCTCAGTCTGAAAGAAGTTTCGCCTCCTTGAAGATTCTACATAAAGCCTTCCCTGTGCTCACAACTCATCATTTTAGCATTTATATAATGTGCTAAGATTTGCAAAGCACTTCACAAATATCTCATTTGATCCTCATAGTCACCCTGTAAGGTAGGTGCTACTATTATCCCCCATTTTATCGATGGGAAAACTAAGACAAACAGAGGTCAAGGGACTCGCCCAGTTTTCCATAGTTAGTAAATGTCCATGGCCAGATCAGAAGGTCAGGGCTGCCTGACATTAGGTTCAATAATCTATCCGCTATCCTCCACCACCTAGCTGCCTCAACTCCTAGTGCTCGCAAGCAGCTCCCATATACTCTTCCCAAACTCTCCCTTGTCTCCTTAGCATGACTGAGGAGATACACGTTCTTTATAATTAAAGGACAGGCAGACATTTTCTCTTTATGCCCAATTTCCTTAGCATTGTGTTTTTAGCAAATAAAATCAATTAATTGAGAAGCATTAATTGTCTATTGTTCTGCCTCAGTCATGCTAAGAAAACAAATGGATTGTTTTCTTCCCATGCAGACACTATACTATCACAATTACTCTCTGGTCTGGCTGTTGGTAAAACTTCTGAATCTTCCTAATTATATTATAACCTGGTCTACATATTTCAATCTTCTCCACAATAATAACACAAGATACTTGATTATATTTGCTAAAAATTATATTTGCTAAAAATCTAGGCAAAGTATATTTATAGCATTCTTGTTGTTTACTAGTTTAACAGCCCTTTCAAAAAAGGAAATAAAGTTAGTCAAGCATCATTTGCTCTTGATAAAGCAACACTGGTCCTCGGCAATCATTGCTTCCCTTACTAGATGTTCGTCAACCACTTCTTTTAATAATTCATTCTAGAATTATCCCAGTAAGCCCAGCTTATTGCCCTAGAATGTGCAGGAACTGTTTACTTCCTCTTTTTAAACATCAGTACCACATCTGCCTTTATTCAATCTTACGGCACCTCTTCCCTTTCCAAGATCTTCCAGATATCACTCACAGGGCTTCAGTCAACACATATGCCAGGATATAATTCACTTTACTCAAGTCACTTGAACTGACCAAGAGCAGCTAGATGTTCTTTCATTTTTTCCTTACTTATTCTTGGATATTAACTCCTTGTCAGTATTTTTTGTGTTATTTCTGGAAAAATGTCATTTTTGTTAGCAAAGAAAACAGAAGTAAACTGAGAATTAAGCAGTACTGACTTCTCTCTGTTGTCAGGTACCACTTTTCAATCCACCTGAAATACCCTTTCCTCTTCTGTCTACTAAGGGAGAAGAGAAAGTGAGAAAGAGAGAGTCAAAAGAGACAGAAACAGAGACAGACAGAAGAAGAAAATTTTTAAAACTTTAACTTCTTCAGCTAACTGAAAAACAGAGCACTTCTGAGTAGTCTTTCATAAAGAAGTTATTCTTTGATTGAGCTTACCGTGCTACAACTAAAAATTGGTCAATCTGTCGATCAGTGAGAGGGCTGTTTGGGTCCCAAACTTTAACCTCCAGCTTTGATTGTTCTCTGCCATCTGCTTCTCCTGTACAAAGGTAAAGGGTATACAGAAGTCTGATTATTTGCAAGATATTTTCTTTGAATATTAAAAAAAGACATGCTCTCTAAAAAATTTTCTAAAATAGTATTGCCAAATTATGAAATTTTACATAATAATTTTCAGTTTTCCTATCATAGTAATTTAATTGTTCTTGACACATTATGGAGGAGAGTTTTAATTCATTAATACATTTATTCATCACATAATACATACAAATGTAATTATATATTATATATAAGCAAATACATATGACATATACTCTTTCCACTTGAATATTACAAATATCCATTGCCCTACTTTTATCTGAATCCAAAGGAAAAGTAGTGAGTGAGCTCCTGCAACTAGACTCATGACAGTGAGAGGACATAGGAAGTGGTCAAAAGGATAGCAGAAGAATAATAATACAGTATTTAATAAGCACCTACTATTTGCTAGGCAAAATACCAGACACTAGAGATAAAAACAGAAAAGTGAGTCCTGGTGTTTAGTGAGTTGCCATTCTACCAAGGGGATATATAACACATTCATAGATAAATAAACACAACTCCTTGGGGAACTAATTCAATTCTATACTATCCCTTAATCTGGAATCCTTTGCCACACTGATTTATCATTGACCATTCCTTATCAAATTCAAACCCTGGATAACGCCCATCATCTGATGCTTTCCCTCCCATTTATGTGCTAAAGTAAAAACGAACTGAAGGAAATCATGAAACTGTGGTGACTGGTCTGCTACAAATTTATGTAATCTAATCTCAAGGGGGCCATCACTACAGCAAGGCAATCATTCCGATACTCCCTAATTGATGCAGTCCCCTCCTACACTACACAGTGACTATTTCAAACCACCCAAATTGGCCAACTAAGCATAGATGTCCCCCAAATCTCTTAAGCCCTCTTCTCTGTTCCCTGTATGCTATCTCACTGGGTGATCTCATCAGTTCCCATGGATTCAATTATCTTTAGGCTGATGATTCCCAGAACTATTCATCCACTCTAGTCTTTTTTCCTGAGCTCTCATCCCACATTACCAGTTGTCTATGTTAGAAATTTCAGACTGGAGATCTCAAACAAAATATGTCTAAAAATCTATTCCATTTCATGATCTTCTCAAACCCTCTCCTCCAACTTCCTTACAACTTAAAGATTACCACCACCCTTCTAGTGACCCAGGCTCACAGTCTGAAAGTCATCCCCAACTCCGTTGTCTTGCTCACCCCCACTATTCCAAAAAGTTGACAAATCTTATCTCTTTCTTAGAAACATTTCTCACACGAGAACCCTTTGCTTTGCTGATAGCCACTCTGTTAGTTCAGGTCCTAGGACCTTTCCTCTGGATTACAACAGTCTTCCAGCTAGAGCTCCTGTCTCAATCCTCTCTCTACTTCAATCCATCCTTCACATGAATGCCAGTGATCTTTCTAAAGCACAGGTCTGACCATGCCATCTTCCAACTCAATAGACTTCAACAGCTCCCTACTATCTTGAGGATCAAATATAAACTCTCTAGATTATAAAGCTGTTCACAACCTGTCCCTTTCCCATTACTTTCTCCACAGACTGTGCAATCCATATTGCCCAATGTTCCTCACAAAACTGGATACACCTCCCATTTTCATGCCTTTGCACAGACTACCAATCACGGCTGGAATGCTTTCCCTCCTAACTTCTGTCTCTCAAAATCCCTGTCCTCTTTTTAAGACTCAGTTCAAATAGTACCTCCAATGCAGCATGAGGTCTTTAAGGCCATTCAAAGTCTTTAGTGCCTTCTCCTCTAAAGCTACCTTCCATATACTTAGTTTTTATCATGTAGGTACCAATATAAATGTCTACTCTATTAGAATTTAAGTTTCTTAAGAGCAGGGATTCTTTTTTTGCTTTTCTTTTTCCTTTGTATTCCCCAGGGCTCAGCACAGGGTCTGGCAAATAATAAGCATGTAATAAAACGCTTTAATAAAAGTCCCTTGACTTGCGAGAGAAACACCAAAGAGAAGATCAACTACATTCTCTGGAATGGGAATATTAAATAATTTCACAGGAGACAATAAAAATATTATGAATTTCAGATAAAAATATATCTAGCCATACCTTTAAATCATAAAATATATACATGACTCAGGTGTCAAGAATCATCCTTTAAAATATAAGTAATGTGATTGCATACATATTTATTTATACATATAAACACACACTTAGACTAAGTACTAAGTTATCAGCAACTCATCACAGAAACTCATCATTTATATTACACACAGTATTATAAATTATTAATTTCTTAAAACTGGGGGGGCGGCTTTAGTTTCATGGGTCAGCATTCATCTAAGTTCAGTGTCACCAATTAGGTGAATGCATTATATAAGTTGATAAAGACCTGAAATGTCATTATTGTGTGTTTATATCTATACACACACGTGTGTGTATATATATTCATATACACATGTATGCATGTCTACCAAGTATATGTACATGTACACTTATATGTATACATACACATGCATATATAAATATATTGCATTGCATTCAAGTGTGTGTGCATGTGTGATATATATACACATGCAAATGCGCATCCATGCATATACGCACGCACGCACACACACACACACACACACACACAAAATGTGGGGGGATCTTTGAGGGGGAAATACAAGGTAATTTTGAGGAGTTGCCACTAGTACCTGGAGGGAAATTATGCGATCACATGTAAGAGGTAGTTTTTGAGCTGAGATGTGAAGGAAGCTAGGAATTCTAAAAGGTTGTTAGTCAAAAAAGATTTTTCTCTCAGATTCCTTTATATGCTGGTTTCACACACAGTCAAAATAACCTATGCTGGTGACTTTTTGAACCTCTCATCACCTGTGAAGATCAGAATACACCGTGTGTGTGTGTGTGTGTGTGTGTGTGTGTGTGTTTATATCCTGTTTTTTGGATGATTATTTAGCCTCACAGTCTAATTTTACAGGCAGATATTTTGGATTTTCAATTACATGGTAAACTTTCCATATCCTGTCTAAATTCCCTCAGGGAGGACAAGGGTGAAAAACTGACAGAACAGAAAACAAATGGATTCATTAAGTAAAACAAATCTTGGAAAGGCTATAACTAACTATTTTGAAGTTATCACATGTCCTAAATATGGAGGCTTAGGCAGTATTAATAATGAAAAAAATATAACTAAAGAACATTAATACAATACTACCAAATTCCTATGTAGAGTTCTGCACAAAGAAGGATCAAAAACTGAAGTACCTAGCACATTTCAAGACAATATCATGACAAGATAATATTTAAGGTCTGTGTCATTTTTTCAAGTGGCGAAAAATTCACAACATATTTCAACTCTTAAACAACAGCGTCAAAATCATATAATCCACTTACTTTGTAATAAAATGTTGGCACACTGTGAGACTACTAAAAAGTACAAATGGTCCTAATTTTTATACATTACGCAAATACATGGCTCTTCACTCTCTGATGATATTACAAGACTCCTTTAAGGTACAATGGCAAGAGTTTTTAAAAATTATAATAGAAAATAATTTAAAGCATACCTTCTGTGAGCATTTCTGGTATATCTGCTTGATATCTAGGTCCTACTCTGATTTCTCCTTTGTCTGCTAAAAGCGTTTTCAATGAAGGATCATAAACCAAAGAATAGAAAAAGGTATCCTAAAAAAAAAATTATATATGTCAGTCAAGCAAGCAAACAATAAGCATTTCTTAAAAGCACATTATATGGCCAGGTACTGTACTAAGCAGTAGGGATACAAAAAGAGGAAAAAGATAGTCCTTGCCTTCAAGGAGCTTACAATCTAATGTGAGAGACAACATGGAAATAAATATACACAAAGCAAACCATCTACATTTTTTTTGTTTCTTTTTTGTCTTTTTGGGAGAGGGGAAGGCAGGGCAATTGAGGTTAAGTGACTTGCCCAAGATCATACAGTTAGTAAGTATCTGAGGTAAAATTCAAACTGAGGTCCTCCTGCCTCTAGGGCCAGTGCTCCACTCACTGCACCATCCAGCAGGCCCAAAGCAAACCTTCCACAAAGTAGGAAATAATTAAAAGAGGAAAAGAATTGAAATTAAAAGGAGTTAGGGAAAGCTTCCCATAAAAGGTGGGACTTTTGTGGTTATTTAATGGAAAGACAAAGGTCTGTAGAGGGAATGGCAGAGGTAGATTGTTCGAGGCATGGGGGAACAGCCAGTTGTATATATGCATATGTAAAGAAATATAATTCTTCAAATGTTCTTGGATGTGATGACAAAAATGTAAAATCTTGAGACTAACACTTACTCAACATAGTGAATGAAAGGATAAATCTTTAGCAATAGACCATGTTTATCATCATCATAGTATTACTAAGGACATGTCAAAAAATGAAAAGCCACATAATTCAAGGAAAAGAGAAACCAGTAGTGATAATAGGTATGCATTTGCAGTGTTCATGTAATCGAAAGCAAAAGTATCATTAGTATACTGAAACTGAATCTCACAATAGCAAACTGAGAATATAAAAGACATGAAAACCTACATTCCTATAAGTAATATGCTTTCCAATTCTTTTTAGCTTTAAAATTATATTATTTTGTGAATTATGGGAGGAAAACACTTCTCTTCAAATCATGTTTTATCAAGGCTATTCTGAGTATCTGGGAGTTTGTTTTTAAAATATTTCAGAAGCCAGAGAAAACCTCAAAAATGAGAAGAATTTTGACCCTTGAAGACAAAAAAAAAATTAAAGCAGAGGAAACTGCCCAGTGATTGCAAAGAGTTGTCTTTTCTACTTCTTAGGTACATACATTCTGGGCTGAAGCAAAGCACATCCAAGCTAGACATGCCTATATTCCTCTTTGTCCTTCCTTCCTTATCGATACATGCTGTCTATGCCATCTAAGTCTTTGGTATTTCAGGCCTTCAATTTGCACAAAAGTCAAGCATATTGTCAGTGATGACGTATCTGTTTCCTACTTGAACCCCATATCTTATGTATGTTTAAAGAGCACTGAAAAGACAAAAAGGCACTGAACATGGCAGCTAACCTCTCAGTAATCGAGCATATTTGAAACTATAGATAGCACTTTGAAGTGGCATTCCATAAAGCTTGATTTTCTGTTATATTATGAAGTAAAATATGTGATTTTTTAATTGCAGGAAGTTTGTACTGAGGAACTTCTCCCAGCAGTCCAAATGAGCACATTACTTTAACTTCAGTCCTAGAATTGCCAAAGCAACTGAGACTTAAAGTGACTTGCCTCAGGGTCACACAACCAGTATTGTGAGCAAAGTGAGACTGAACCCAGGTCTTCCTCACTCTAAGGTAAGCCTTATATCCACCATGCTATGCTGTAGATTTTTAATGTAGTAAAAGAAATGAGTTTAAATCTTTGTGTCAGACAAAAAGTTCAAAAAAGCATGCTCCTAGCAACAGGGTCCAGGAAAGGAATTTGCTGGTTAGGTTACAAAGGAGAGAAGAGATCTTTAGTAAGTAACTTCCACTATCAATGCAAAAAAGCACCTTCTAAGCAACTTAAGGGCATTAAAATTTTGCCTTGGATACTGAGAAGTTAACTGACTTGTCTCAGAATCACCTTCTCCATTATGTAGCAGAGGTAAGGCATGAACCCAGGTCTCCTAAGGTAGAGACTCAAGGTCAACTCGCTACCACTATGCCAGGCAATCTCTCTCCTCTTTGCTCTTTAACATTAAAATATTATTATATAATTTCCAAGATTACAGGTACAAAACCTACACTGAAATTGAACACTTGCTCTGTTATCTCTACTGTCATGAACAAATGTTATTCCCAGAGCAATTTCATCATCCTATTAAACACCAACATTTCAAATATCATAAAACCTATGAGGCAAATATAAAAGCAAAGTAAAGGTAATTTTTAAATAAAATGACTAAAGAGATATGCCATTTGATTAAGCTATAAGGGTTCTAAAAGGCAGTTTCCATGGTGTTTACAAACACTAATTTACTGAATATACTTTCTTCAGCTGTACTATAAAAGAGACCAGTTATTCATAATCTATGTGTTCAATTTACTAACAAATGGTTACTCCCCTAGAAACATTATTTCCAACAAGGGATTTAAAAAAAAAAAAGAAGATTAATTCTAGTTAGTACAATGTGAATGTTGAATAAAGGTTATAATGTCATTTTGCTAATAGAAGTTGATAAACATTTTAATTTTCACAAAGATATACTCTAAAGGGAAGAGGAACAAATTAAAGTTATGTTCATTACCTCTTTATCAAGATATGACAAAACTGATTCTGTCTCATTCAGAAGCGCAACACTACATTTCCCCCTGTACAAAGAGAAAAAAGGAATATTTAAGTAGACAATCTGGCTAGGTACTACTGGCAATATTTAAACTGTAAACTAACATACAGAGATGAAAACACCAAAAATTATAATGAGGAATATATTTACTCTATATAACAATATCTGCTTACAACAGAAATGAAGAACTAAGCTTATACTATAGAATCTTGTGTTTCAGAAAACAGAATACATAAATCACCAAATATTTATTGAGGGTCTAGCAAAAGGTACAGAATTTATGAATCAAAGACAATTAAAAAGTTCATTGATCAGGTGAGATTTTACTGGTTTTGGACTAAGATAAAATGTACAGAGCAGGAAAGTGATCAGAGCTAAAATATTTAACATTTCAAAAACATTATAATACAAGAGAAAAAAAGACCAATGAATTTGAAAACCATACAGTTTTCAACTGTAGAGCAAAACAGTTTCAGCATTATTTTCTAAAGTAATTAGTACAATAAACGGAAATTCTGTAAGTGTAGTAGACATCTCTATCAGACAGCAGATAAACAAAGTACTGACAATCTAACAGGCAAGATCAGGACTGTACCCTCCTACAGGACTAAACAGATCGCTGAGCCACCTCTAGAATGAAGTTAACCCAGAAGAAGACCACAAGACAACTACTAAATGCCTAACTGTACAGCATTCAGAAGCCAATGGGAACCACTTATTGTTGTTTATGGTCTTTGTCCATGCAGCCATAAAAGCGTACCTTAGCACAGTGCCTACAGCAGGGGTGGGGAACCTGCAGCCTCAAGGCCACAAGTGGCCTTCTAGGTCCTTGGGTGTGGCCTTTTGACTGAGTCCAAGTATTAAAGAACAAATTCTTTTATTAAGGGAATTTGTTCAGTGAAGTGTCAAAGGGCCTTGAGGCCACAGGTTCCCCACCCCTGGCCTACACTGCATTCCTCGAATATCAGCCCTGCAGTTGTAATGGATGAAAGCATTCTTTCCATAGTGTTTTTGGTGTCAGAGGATTTGATCATTGGTTTAGTATAAGACTGCCATAGATTTAGAAACAGAGGATGGAGCTCTGTTACTTATTCCGTATGTGCTAACAGGAATGGCAGGGCATGAGCAGAAAGGCTTTAGCAGGTCTGGAGTCTGTAATGAGGCACGGATGAACAGGTAGATGTCTGACATATGGTCATGTACGACTGCATCTTTAACTGGAGAATAACTGGGAAGTAAGACAGGGAAACCTTACAGCAATACCTTTAATGGAAATGACTGCATAAATACTAATAAGAATAATGAATTAATAATAAAAATGACAGTAGATACTCATATAGCATTTTAACAGTTAACAAAGTGCTCTATAAACTTGAAATCACATATATATACATACATATATATATACACACACACATATAAAAAATTGATTTGCTTATAATTAATTTAATACTTATGAAAGAGATATCATCTTCTCTCACAGATGAAGAAATGGGAGTTCAAAGTCATTAAATGATTTGTATAGCTAACACTAAGTGTTAAAGATAAGATTTGAACCCAGGTCTACTTATATTCAGTGAAGAGGGAGATTCTGGCCATAAAGGCTTTTTTGAGCTAGAGACAGCTCCTGAACTTTTAGTTTGAGCTTGTCTGACCATTTAATAATCTCACTGTTGACAATCCAGGAGCAGAGCTAAGATGGCGGCACAGAAGCAGGAAAACTCCATGAGTTCCCCCCATAACCACCTCAAATACCTATAAAATATGACTCTAAATAAATTTTAGAGCTGCAGAACCCACAAAGTGACAGAGAGAAACAAATCTCCCACTGAAGGCCAGCCCCAGAAGGCCAGCAGGAAGGGTCCATCTCAGCATGGCAGGAGCTGAGCCCAGCCCCGTGTGAGCCTGTGGTTTTAGCCCCAGAACAGCCCTGACCAGCACCAGCTAGAGCTAACTTCTGGAGAGTGGATCACCAATAGCTGTGGTGGTTTCCAGACATATCAACCCATAAATGCCAAAGACAAAGTGAAAGGTCAGTGGACTCTGTTGGAACTGGTGGGGGAGGGGAGGGGATGAAGGCGCAGTCTGGCCTCTGCCCCTGGAGAGAGAAGCCTCCGCCACACCATGCAGCCGCCTCCACATGGCCGCTCCAGAGTTCCTTGCCAGCAGATCGTAGGGGGTCCAAGCGACCATTCAGAGGGGAAATCACTCTTCCTTTAACCTTCCTGGATCTAGAACACAGTCTTGTGGTGGTCCTGAGGCATGTGACCAGTGAGCCAGAGGTGGTGGGGGCTGTAGAGACAATGCCCTCCTAATAGCTCTGGCAGCTGTGAAAACCCCAGTGATTAAGGACGAAGCTCTCCCCTCTAGAAGCAGAGTCCAACTGTGGCAAAGAGTTAAAAAGTCAAGTAACTGAGTGGTAACATAAGCAAGCAAGGGAAGCAAAGCAAGCACAGCCATCCAACTTTAGATTCCTTTTTTGGGGACAAAAAGGATCAAGGCGTGGAAACAGGAGGAAGACAACACAGTCAGAACTCCTGCACCAAAAGCTTCCAAGAAAAATATGAACTGGTCACAGGCTATAGAGGAGCTTAAGAAGAATTTTGAAAACTAAATAAGAGAAGTGGAGAAAAAATTGGGAAGAGAAATGAGAATGATGCATGAAAATCATGAAAAGAGAGTCAACCATATACATATACATATGTCTATATAGGAGGGTTTATATATGCGTATGAACACATATCTGAGTATGTGTATATATGAGTACATAGAGGGCACAGGATCAATTGAATAGGAAGGGATGATACTCTAAAAGGTGAAATTCTGAGGTGGAAGAGGATTAGAATTAGAGGAGACAGGGAGAGACAAAATGGGGTTAATCATCTCATGTAGAAGAGGCAAGGGATAATCGATACAATGCAGTGGAAGAACAAGAAGGCAAAAAGGAAAGGGTCAACCTTACTCTCTTTGAATTTGGCTTAGGGAAGGAATGACATAAATTCTAAATTGGGTATACTGCCGCACAGGAGAATAAGAGGGATGGGGATGAGAAGTGGGATGACGGAGAGGAGGGCAGGGTGGGGAAGGTTGCTGGAAGTACACACTTTTGTAAAGGGACAGGGACAGAGTAGAGAATAGAACTGGGGAGGGGGGGGTGGGATAGGAAGGAGGGACATATAATCAGTCTCTCACAATATACCCACTGTGGAGATGTTCTGCGTAATTACACATGTACAGCCTGTATTTAATTTCTTGTCCTTCCAGTGGGGGTGGGTGACGAGGGAGAAAGGAAAAGAATCTAGAATTTAAAGTTCTATA
>CM053585.1:69088136-69134632 GCA_028646515.1 Pseudochirops corinnae | reverse complement strand
TAGGAGAGAGCAGACAGGGTGAGGGGTTATACAGTGGAATGGCTGTTTTGAGGTGTTGGGTAGGGGAAAGACGGGGAGAAAATTTGTAACTCAAAATCTCGTGGAAATAAATGATGTAAACAAGAAAATAAATTTATTTAAAAAGTAAAAATTTAAAAAATAAAAAAATTTTTAAAAAGAGAGTTAACAATCTGATTGAAGAAAATAACACCTTAAAAAACAGAATAACTCAAATGGCAAAAGAGGCCCCAAAAGCCAATGAGGAGAGTAATGCCTTAAAATGCCAAATTTGCCAGGTGGAAAAAGAATCTCAAAAGCTCACTGAAGAGAATAATTCCTTAAGAATTAGGTTGGGCCAAATGGAAGCGAATGACTTCATGAAAAATCAAGATACTATTAAACAAATCCAAACAAATGAAAAAATAGAAGGCAATGTGAAATATCTCACTGAAGAAACCACTGACCTGGAAAACAGATCTAGGAGAGACAATTCAAAAATTATTGGACTACCTGAAAGCCATGATCAAAAAAAAAGGACCTAGAAATGATCCTTCAAGAAATTCACAAGGAAAATTGCCCTGATATTTTAGAACCAGAGGGCAAAATAGAAATTGAAAGAATCCACCGATCACCTCTTGAAAAAGCTCCCAAAAAGAAAACTCCAAGGAATGCCATAGACAGGTTCCAGAGTTCCCAGATCAAGGAAAAATATTACAAACTGCCAAGAGGAAACAATTTGAATATTGTGGAAACACAAATCAGGATAACAAAGGATCTAGTAGCTTCTACATTAAGGAATAGAAGCGCCTGGAATACGATATTCCGGAGATCAAAGAAGCTAGGATTAAAATCAAGAATCACCTATCCAGCGAAACTGAGTATAATGTTACTGAGTATAATGTTTCAGGGGAAAATATGGTCATTCAATGAGGTGTAGGACTTTCAAGCATTCTTGATAAAAAAAAAAACAGATGTAAATTAAAATTTGGCATTCAAATACAAGAAGCATGAGAAGATAAAAAGGGAAAAGAAATCATAAGGAACTTATCAAAGTTGAACAATTTACATGCCTACATGGAAAAACAATAATTGTAACTTATGAAACTTTTCTCAGTATGAGGATAGTTGAAGGGAATATAAATATATACATATGTCTATATAGGAGGGTATATGCATATAAATACATATGTGTGTACAGGTATACATAGACAAAGGGCACAGGGATCAATTGAATAGGAAGGGATGATATTTTAAAGGTGATATTGAGAGGTGGGAGAGGAATATAAAGAGAGGAGACAGGGAGAGACAGAATGGGGGTTAATTATCTCATATAAAAGAGGTAAGGGATAACTTACAATGGAGGGGAAGAACAGGAAGGCAAAAAGGGAATGGGTCAACTTTACTCTAATTGAATTTGGCTTAGGGATGGAATGACATAAAATCTAAATTGGTGTCTTGCCCTACAGGAGAGTAGAGGAGAAGAGGATGAGAGGGGGGATGATGGAGGAGGGGGGATGATGGAGGAGAGGGCAAGTTGGGGGGAGTGTTGTTAGAAGCACACACTTTTCAAAGGGACAGAGTCAAAGTCGAGAATAGAACAAGTATGGGATGGGACGGGATGGAGGGAAATATAGTCTGTCTTTCACAATATATCCATTATGGAAATGTTTTGCATAACTACACGCGTATGACCTATATTGAATTGCTTATCTTTCCCGTAAGGGTGGGAGACAAGGAAGGAAGGGAAAGAATCTGAAAGTCAAAGTTTTAAAATCAAATGTTTAAAAAATATATATTATTATTAAATTTTTTTTTTTATATGCAACTGTGAAATAAGCTATACAGGCACTGGGGTATGGAGATCCATCTTGCCCTACCAGAAAGTCCGAGGGGACTGGGGAAGGATACAGAGGAGAGCAGATTGGGGGAGGGGGTATACACTGGGATTGCTGTTTTGGGGTGGTGGGTAGAGGAAAGAGAGGGAGGAAATTCGTAATTCAAAATCATGTTGAAATGAAGGATGTAAACTAAAAATAAACATTAAATTTAATTAAAAAAAAAACAAAAACAAAAAATAAAAATCCCACTGTTGTTGTTCAGTTATATTAGATTCTTTGTGACTCCATGGACCATAGCATGCCAGGTCCCTCTATGACCTGAGGGGCGCATGTTCTGATGTCAAATTTTTTAGCATTTTAATATGGCATGGGGTTTTCTTGGCAAAGATACTGGAGTAGGTTTGCTATTTCCTTCTCCAGGGTATCCTATCCATTTTGACCTGTCCATCTTGGATAATTGTGAATGGCATAGCTCACAGTTTCATTGAGCTATTCAAGCCCCTCTGCCACAATAAGATAGTAATCCAGTGGAGCAACTGAATTATCCTAAAGCAAGTGTAAAATTTTGAAGCTGATGAGTCAAAAGATTTATATCAAAGACCCAGTGACTAAGATTAGTACATTAAAAATATTCAAATAAGCCCAATAATTTATAATATTTATCTTACTTCTGAGCAAAAACAATGGATAGGAAAAGGAAAATAATTCAATTTAACTGAAATAATGTAGTTCAACATCATTTATTCCTTTATAAACACTGGTATTTAACAAATAAATGCCCAGTTCTCTTCTTTAACTCTGATTCTACACTGACTGGAAGGTGGGGGTGGGGATGTAGTGGGGGAGGGGGATACAATCTATTTATGCATTAGGAGTTATTCTTACACCAAGAAGGCAATACCAGGAATTTGCTATCTCAGGGCTGCAAAGGTCACATATGCATCTCCTGCAGTAAAGATGGCCTTTCAGGCTAGATCTGACAACTATTAAATGCCTCTCTGTAGAATGTATGGAAGCCAATGTGCCCCACCCACTGCTGTTTATATAAAAGAACAAAGATAATATAATAAATAAAATATTTCAAAATTTAAATTATATTGATTCAGAAGTGAAAAATCATAATCTTAAGTGAATTAATATATGCATTCACATTCATTAAAAAAACTTTTTTTCTTCACTCAAAGTTTTCCTTTTTTCTGATGGGATCATCCAACTCTAATATCAATTCTGAGATTTCTCTGAGGTTCTATTCATTTCTGTCTGAATCTCTAATTTCACTTTCAGAAGAATCATGAAGTTTTTTCTCTGAGAAAAAGTATTACTTTTTAAAACTTATTTCATTCATTGATGTTATACACAGACAAAAACTGGTATTATCTCAGTGCTCCTTCTAGTATTGAAAAACAAGACTGAACTTTATAATGCATAGTGAAAACCAAGAAGGTTGTGCTGTTGTTCCATCTTACAGATACTACTTAATACAATGGATTGAACTAGATTGGGAATACTGTGATTATACACAGACTCTGATTAAGTAAAATAAAATTGGCTTTCTAAAATAAGCCTAGAATTACTCTGCTTTGCCACTCTTTCATGAAGGGGTTTTTGGATTATTTAATAATCTTTTAGAGAGCATAATTTGAGGTCCCACTGAAGTCACCTTATAGTATCTAAAAAGCAAAGAATATAACCTGTTGAAGATTAATGAATGCTATTAATACTTATGGCCAGTGAACAATAGCAACAAATAGATGGATTAAATAAATTTGGAGGGAAATACAAAATTATACTTTGAGGAAAGACTCAATGAAAAGTTAAATAAACAAAGAGTAACTATAGGGTTTTAACACTTAAAAAAAACCTTCTTTAGGAGCAATTTCATAGGTCTTGGCATAACTGGCTTAATAAAAGATTAAGAAATACTTTATAACTGTCATACTAGCAGTATAATATTATCACTAAAAGTGCTTTTAGGAGAATTTTTACAATGTGCTTTTTAAAGTTTTATTTGCATCATGGTAAAATTTTGGTTTAATAAATATAAGTGAGATCTTTCCAAAAAAATCTGATGCTGTAGTCACAAAGACACTCACAAATGATACAGTACAACTCTTGACATCTTAAATATTTATGCAATTCTATTCTACTGGTTTTCACAACAGTCTCCAAACAGCCAGACTACATTTTAACATGGCATGTATCATGTGCAGCACTTTATCAATGCAATTCCCATGCTTAGGACAGATGCCGAATGCTCTTAAATGTTTTTGCAGCATGAATATAATGTGCAGACACTATGTGACTATGTGTGTGCATATTATTATCCTCATAGATACCATATGTAAGTGTGTATATGCATGTTACTGTCTTTTACATTCTACATGCAAAAGCAATAACAGAAATGTGTATCCAGCAATCTTTTCCCTAATGCAAATAGAAAAATTTCCTTTAATTTACTCTTCATTCATTTTTTTAAAAGAGGCTTAACTATGTTACAAACTATCTGGATCATCTATGAGCCACATTAAATATAAAATGACAAGTCTAGTTCACTACCAAAGTATACCGTACCGTTCATCTACCGTGACTGACTGAATCAGTACTCACTCTGACATAACATCAGTAGGTGGAATCATAAGAAAGGAGATCAATGGCCACAGGATAACACTTAGCTTCGATGGAATTTAGCAGAGTGGGGGAGAAGGAATCTCTTTATTCAACATGCATTTTTGAGTGACCACTATATGACAAACACCATATTAGACCCCTGAGGTGCAAAAACAACAAATGAAATAGTTCTCACAAAGCATATGTTCCAGTGGGAGGAGATAAAGTACACATCAAAAATAATTTGGAAGCAGACACCAGCGGGTTGGAGAGGAGTTATCAGATTTGACTTCATGCAAAATGAAGAGAGTTTTCTTCAAAGCCTAGCCCAAGTGCTAGAGCAGCGGTTCTCAACCTGTGGGTTACGTTCAATTTGTACCAATGAAAATACATCCTGCATATCAGATGGAATCATAACAGTAGCAAAATTACAGTTATGAAGTAGCAACGAAAATAATTTTATAGTTGGGGGTCACCACAACATGAGGAACTATATTAAGGGGTCACAGCATGAGGAAGGTTGGGAACCACTGTGCTAGAAGAATATGCTATCAAGTAGAGACACTATAAAACAAAACTCCAAATGACATGACTTGGCTCCCAAGAACACAAGTACACATCTCAGAATCCTGCCTTAAATTAATAAATAATGTCAACTGCTTAAAAAGCACCATAATGTACAGTAAATATGACACACAATATGTACCAGAAGCCACTGTGACCAGTAAAAAAGCAAAGGCCAAAATAAGATCATGAAATCATAGTTTATCAAGGATAGATCTATAGATCTATCTGTAACAGATCTACAGATCCAAATTCTCTTCCACCAGATTCTTATTCCTAACAACCTCACAGTGTAATCAGTCAAGTCAGCAAGTAGGTATTAACGTCCAGTCTTATACTGGGACCACTGGGATAGAGAAATACAAAATATGGTACCTGGTCTTATGGAGGTTACAACCCAGTTGGGAAGGCAAGATTAACACACATGAAACAATTCACAGAGATCTGAGTCGAAAATTGTGTGACACTAATTTTAAGTAAAACAATTATTCAGAGAATGGGATAATTCAGTGTGTGAAGTAGGGAGAATTGGAGTTATGTTGGCCAACAAGATATCTACTGCAATAATCTAGCAGTAAAATGATACAGGTGCAGTTGGGTCTTCTAATGTACTCATGATACACTTCAGTTTAATCTGTTTTATTAACATTTTTTCTTCATTTTCTTAAATCTAGACAACCAATCAAATAATAAATCAAGCTCTGATTTGAAGAGTTTGCTGATTTCAGATGTTTAAGTGTTCACAATGGAAATTTAACGATTGGTTCTAGCCAGTTAAAGCACAGCCCCACTGGACTATGGTAGCTAAGAATGGATAAGAGAAGCTTATTTCAGAATTATTTTCTAAGAAACATGTTTTGTATTATTTTACATATATAATCTATCAAATTGCTTACTATCTTGGGGGGGGTATTTAGAATTCAAAATTTTTTTAAATGAATGTTAAAGATTGTTTTTACATGAAATTGCAAAAAATATTTATTAAATTTTAAAAAAGAAGCATTTCCCAAGAACAGCTAATACAATTTGATTAAGACAAAGAATGACAGAGAGAAAATTAAACAGTGACAGCATCACCTGTGTTGTCTCTTCTCTGTGCCTTCTAACACAGGCAAATACTGAGCTATTGAGCAAATGAAAAGAACTGACAAATCCAAGAGAAAGTGAGTATGTACAAGGAGGGATTCTTCTAATCAGTACATAGTACCTTTCTATTGACCTTCCTGATATTTCAAAACACAGAATAAGTCTATTAAGAGGAACAATAGCATCTAGATGAATATGAAGGGAGACTAAGAACCAAACCCAAAGCCTTAGTTTAGTAACTTGTCTTAAAAGATTTTTAACACACTGGAGAAAAGAACATATACAATTTTATAAATGTTTGTGTCAAAGTCAATTGTAATACAAATAAAACTTCACTTTTAAGTTTGCTGAACACAAAAGACAAAATTGTTAATTTTGATACAGTATCTCTTCACTTTGCCCATATTTGTAGCTCTTAGTATCACAATAAAAATAAACAGATTTTAAAGGAAATATAAGCATATTGGGAACCTAATTTATTTCATGCTAGATACTACTTCTTATATAGAATTGCTTATACTAATCAGTATCAAATCTCTAACTCTCCAATTTTTTTAAGATACAAAAATGCTGGCAAATCAAACCACTGAAATTTTAAAATCAAAATGCTGGCATCAAAAATATCTACAAGAAAAAACTCATGCTTCTTAGACAAACAAGACCAAATAATGTTGTTAAAAGAATGTTTCTTTAAAATATTATTTCTAGTCAAAGTGAAGGTAAGACTTGGTTTCAAGCAATTTCTATTATATTACTACTTAAAACTTAGAAGTTGGATTAATTATTTTTAACAATGAATAAAATAGCCTAAGAAATATTCATCTCCTTTTAATGAGGATTACATGAGATGAAAAGTACACAAAACTGATTTAAGCAGTTACTGAAGAAAAAGGACAATAATGTTATAAATAAGAAAGGAAATCAAATTATTTTCACAAATCTGTATGCATATTGAAGTCCAATGAAAGAATACAAATACTGAGTCTGTGTAAATGTACTATTGCTTTAGCCAGATCTGAATCAATTTTCACTACACCTCTGTAGCTTATAAAATCTCTCCCCAATATTGAAAGTCTTTAGGACTAAGAATATTCCAATATGTCTAAATCTTGTGATTCTATCATCTAAAATTGTGTTCCAAAACACAATTGTGGATGGGAATAAAGCATGGCTAATTGTTCCTGATCTCTGCATTACACAAAATTTTCATCCAAATGAGACTACTTTATGAATAAACAACAACAGTTTGGCTGCTGCTCTAATATTTAGGCTACCAATAGTTAATGTCCTTCTCAAGACACAGAAACATAGGATCACTAGGACAAACTATATATTGGCAGATGTTGACTGTACTGGATGTCTTTGCTTAGTTTTTCTCTTGGTCTTAAAGGAGAAATTCAATTTAGAATGGTGAGGAAGAAGGAATTTCTCCAAAAAATGGTGGTAATGTAAAAACAAAAGATACAGAGACAAAAGGTGTTAAAAAAAAAAAAAAAGACTATCAGAGCTAGCATTTCTTTAAAAAAAAAAAATCAATCATAATTTTAAAAACTCTAAGCCTAGGTGCAGCTAGGTAGCACAGTGAAGAGAGCACCGGCCCTGGAGTCAGGAGGACCTACAGTTCAAATCCAGCCTCAGACACTTAACACTTAGAAGGCGTGTGACCTTGGGCAAGTCACTTAACCCATATTGCCCTCCAAAAAGCAAAAACAAAAACAAAATCTTTAAGTCTAAGAAGATCAATTAGTAATAAACTGACTCAAAGGCTTCATTCAAAACTATAACTATATAACTGCCAACAAAAAATTGGTATTTAAGTATTGAGTATCTCCACCTAATAACTAAAAATGACTTTTTAAATCATAACACATAAGCAATTTCACCAGTTTCATTAAAAGATCACTAACATAAATCTCACAACCTTCAAATCTGGAGCAATACTGTGTGAATTTTGCATACTGTTAAATGATAATTAAAGTGTCTGCATTGGGAAAGACTTGATTTATATACATTAATAGCAACTTCCTGCCCATAAATATTTAAAGGAAATTAATAGGAAGGCAACATCTTAAAAAAGCTACAAGAAAAGCTACAGAGCTGCTTATATCCTTTGCAACTGTTAAGTTTTTAACCCAAAGGTTACTGACAACAGGCAAAGGCCTGTCTATACAAAGATATTCATAGCAAAAAGAATGAAGCCCTATCTCCAACAACTGATGAATTGCTAAACAAATTGTGTTAAACCAAGAGGAACGATGACTATGAAAATCCGCTCCACCCAAAATGTGGGAAAACTTGTATGAAGAGACACAGAGAGAACAAAGCAGAACCAAAGAACAAAATACACAACATAATTATTACACTAAAACTATGTAAATTAAGACAACTTTAAATGGCAACAAAGCTCAGAATAAAAGCATTAGAAAATTCTACTACTAACTTACAAGTACATTCATATTTATTTGTAACAAATGGAAGCCTACTAGAACACAGGGTGGCACGCACCACTGGTTATATTATCTCTTTTAATCGTTATACTCAATTGCTTTCAGGGATTGTGCTGTATCAAAGTGGAATACATAAGGTATGATTGAGTTAGATCACGGGTTCTCAACCTTCCTAATGCCGAGACCCTTTAATACTCATATGTGGGCGTATCTGCATGTGGGTGGACCCACCTGGAGACGGATAGAGGAGTGATGTCTCAGTTCCTAAGACCATCAGAAATATGTGTTTTCCGAAGGTCTTAGGTGACCCCTGGGACCCCTGTAAAAGGGTTGTTTGACCCCCAAAGGGGTCGCAACTCACAGGTTGAGAGCCGCTGAGTTAGATGATCGTGATAAGATTAGCTTCTTTTGCAAAACTTTTTTAAATTATGAAAATAAACAATTTTATTCACTTATGTAAAAATTTGCCAAAAATTAAAGATAAGTAGTAGAACAGCAACATATCCTAGAACTATTTCTTGCTGAACTACATTGAATAAGATGAAAGTAGTCATTAATAATAATAAAATCCATCTACAATCCAACTGATCATTCATGTCACAGGACTGGTGGCAATGACAAAATGGGGCAATTCCAGTCAGGTGTAAGTGTGCCCTGAAGCTGTGATAATAGCTCTAACGGCCTGAAAGGAACCCTAAAACACTGGCCAGTTGGGCTCTGTGACTGTTGTAGAGTGGGCTGGCAAACTAGACAGCATGATCAAACTGTTCCTGTGAATCTCAGATATAGTCGAGGTGGCACAGGATTGCAAGCCATAATCAAAATCGTCAAGATGATCAGCTCAACTTGGAAGACAGTGGAGTAAGTGGCATTCCACTGTGTTCTGGTTCCACAAGAACACAAGATACATCAGAAAACAACACAAACATCACTAACCTGCCTACTGGAAATGTTTCAGTATAAAGGACAATGCCAACCAAAGAGAGGGCAAATTTTATAATGTATCAATACTGTATCAGAGCAAAATTTGAAAAAGATCTCAGTAGGTTATAGGTAAGGGCTTCATATTGCTTTTTGTCAATGCTACTATCAATATCTCCAGGTAACATAATAATGTATTGCCAAACAGTGCAAGGCAAAACAAACAAATAAACAAACCAAAATTTAAAAAAATAAAATAAAACACCCCTATCTATGTGTGTGTATATAAATTCCCTAAACCAAGATTAGGCAAAAAAATTACACAGAAGAAATACCAGTCTGAAAGAAGAACATTGAGAACCCCAAGGACATTGTAAATCTTTGTTTAATTTAAGTTTAATAATAAGCTTAATATAAGCTTAGAAAGAAACAAGGCAACAAAAACCACACTGATCCCTCAAATAATTTTGAAAAGTTGGTCATACTTAAAAGCAGAATTCCAAAAAGACCTTTTTGAGTTTGAAGGCAAAATCTAACTAACAAACTAATTATACCAAAACAAAATTATTTAAAAGTACTAGAATCTGTTAAAATCATCATGAATGAAAGTGTTCTCCCTCTGTATTTGGCAAAAAACTTTAAAATATTCCAAGATCTTCACACAATGAAGTTTTTTTTTGTAAATGAAGCAATGTAATGAAGCAATGAAGCAGTTTTTTTTTTCATAGTATGAACCACAGTAGGAAAGGCAGAGTAATTAAGCAATACCCCCCAAAGGACAGAAATCAAATATCAGTAAGGGGAAGTGACATTTAACAGTTTTCGAAGATCAGGGGAAAGTCATCAAAAGATTACATCAGTATCCAGCTTTAATAGGTAGGAGAAAACTTGAATGCCATACTGCCCAACTGACAACAACAAAAAAGAAGTAGGCTCAAAAGAATCCAGAAAAAAAAAGCAAATCAGAAATTCTAGACTTCTTTAATGAGAAAATGAGAAAGCAGGAGTAAAAATAGTAAACTTATAGAAGGAACAAAAGCAGCACAAAGAACAAAATAATTCGACAGCAATCAAAAATGTCACTACAAAGTTCTAAAGAAGTCAAGAAATCAGAGGCCAGAGAGAATCTTCAAATGAAGATGTAGAAATGTTCTGGTCTACATGGTACCAAGAAGTTCAGCACAGTAAAAACACAAGATGGATTTTAAAAGCTTGCATACTATTACATAATGGAACTTCCCATGGAACTTTTCTCCAATGATACCAAAATGTTATCTGGATTCAGTACTTCTAAAATTATTAACATATCCCAAGGTAAGATAAGGAACTGAAGGCATTATACTCATATTCAGAAGTCACATTCAAACTACTCTGAGGCCACAAGGGCATTGCCAGCACATGCATGAACAAGCTGAGTCAGAGTCAGAGTGAAGGGGGCAGAGCCTGGACTACATCCAATGCAACATCATGAAACTGTAATTGTAGTACCCCCAATTTGGTCTGTGGACTATGATGATCCTAACTTGGCTGACATTCTGGAGATACTTGTGGACATAAAGAAAGAGAATACTCTACTGATGGAATATCTGAAGAGGGTCATCTCTTTCACTCTTGCAAACTGTACAATCTCCCTCAACATCCAGGTACTGAGATGCTAGACCAGTCCAGCTTGTCTAGAAGAACATAGTTCTTCTGAAGTTGAAGAAAAGGAGATGTCTGATGATACAGATTTCACCATGAAAGAAAAGCCCACTGAAGATAAGAAGTCTGATGATGATGGCTTTGGGAGAAGAATTTATCCATGTTAGAGAAAATAAAAAGAACCAGAGGAAAGATTATTAAAATGGTGTAGTGTCTGGCTCTGTGCAGGTCACTGACTAGCCTTGCTCCTTGGCTATTCACCATTCAGGAAGAGTTACAAATCACAAAGTTTCGAAATGGAAACTGCACAGTCAAATTAGTAAGTGGGAGCCTCTATGATTGTAATGTCGAATTCCTCAAGGTTGACCAGGAGAGTACTCTGCAAAACGAAAGATGGATTTTACTGATTTCATTCTACTCAACTTTTAAAGAAAACTTTCATTTTGATTCACTATTTTTTTGGGTTGGGCAACAATTATACATAACTTTCTTTCATGGACTGATTGATGACAAATCCCCATACTACAAATACAGATGTTAAGATAACCTGAAGAGTTCAAGCAATAAACACTACTGAAACCATCTCATTATCACAAATCAAACATTGTTCATAAGCACCCAAAAGTAATTGATCTATAAAAACTTTTAATAGATGCTGCCATACCAAATACGTATAAACTCCAAGATAAAAGGAACAAAAATTTTTAGGTATAGAAACCTGGCTGAGAAAAGTGAAATCACTTAAGAATTAAGAAGTTCATATTTCAACTGTCCTGTCTCCTATGAGCAGATAAGCTTATACATCCTACTAATTTTATTCAACTATAAAAAAATAGTTATTTTACCCACCTATGCAAAAGGTCAAAGAATAGTAGATAGAAAGGAATATCAGAATAATGGCTTCCTTGTCTCAGAATTATTTCTATCTGAACACCATCAAAAAAGATAAATAACAGTCACAGTAGCTGTCATAATATTCATCATCCCAGATACTGAGGCATCAGAGGAGCCAGGACAGTGTCATCAATCACTAGGAATAGATGTCCTAGCCCCACACTGCTCTGACAATAGTTTGGAAAACCTGTTGCCATCTATCACCAATTGAGTACCCTTGAAACCTACTGTTACTCTTTCCTGGTTCACTGCAACAGCTACAACTTTCATTATTACAGAGATGGTGGGACCAGGGAGGAGCTACCATTCCTGGATCTAAGCCAGGTCTTGGACCAGAATCTCAGAAACCAGGTCCTTACCTCCTGTACCTTATCTAGGACCAGAGTCTTAAGGCACACACCACACTTGTTAATATCAGAATATCCTCTGGTAGAGGCTCCAGGACATCGAGTACATTCTCCCTCCTCTTCATGCTGCCCTCATCATCACCAAAAGCTTGAGTTTGAGAGCCCCAGTTAAGTGATAAATTTATTGTCCTTTGGCTAATTAATGCCCATCTCTTCCTCTGCAAACTCCTGTAATTTGGAGTTGCTAGATGCCTAGACAAAAATCATCTCCTGTTAAAGTGAAACAAGCTTTCATCCCACCTACCTCAGCCCTACTTCGATTTCCCCAAGTCACTATCCCATCTGCTCTGCCTTCTTCTTCCATTGTACCCATTATAACCTCTACAATTAACTTCTGTCTTTTCTTCTCATGTTCCTATTTTCTCACATTCATGGAAACCAGACTTTCCCCCCCTCACCCTTTCTGGAAATCGATTTACTTTCTCTCTTGACCCTCATCTCCAAACTCCATCAAACTGAGTCAAGAGAACAAAAAAAGAGGTACTTCACAGAAGCCTTGTCCTCACTTTCAAATCCTCCTGTTGCCATCATTCAGTAACTACCCCTCTTTTGAGTTTCATTACATTGGTTAATTACCCTATCAAATCTGCTCTCAGGTCATTCTTCTTCCTTTTTCAAGGACTGTAAGCAGTAGCACTTGGCTTACAGCCTTTCTTCCCATCCTACTCTCATTTGAGATTTTTAGTGTAAATGTTGAGGTCCCTTCAAATATTCTACCCTCCCAATTCATCAACCACTTGAATTCCCATGAATTGCATGCATCCCTCATCATACCTCAGTCATATTTATACTCTTGATCTTTACATCACGCAAAACAATTTTATCTCCAATATCCAGAACTATGAAATTCTTGCACTCAGTCTCCCATCCTTCCTTCTAAACCTATTCTTGTCCCAGCCATTTAGCTCCGCTCATTCCATCTCTCTCATCTGACAGTTGATCCTACTCTGGCTTTACTTTCCTTCCTTCAAAATCATGATCCTACATTTACACACTCATATCCTTTCACTCCTTGTTTAATTACCAGCCATGCCTTACCAAATTACAACCCTAGATTATCCCTGACAACTTGCCTTCTTAGGCAAAGTGAACCACGTGCCATTTCACAAATTCAGCATTTCATCTCCATTTTTCTGCCTTTACAGTTTTTCCCATTCTTGGGATGCACTCTTTTCTTACTTCTGTGTCTCAAAATCTTAAGGTTACTTCAAGGTTGAAGTATTCTCTGAACTCCCTAGCTTTTTGTCAGCACTCTCTCCTCAAATTACTTTGTATACACATATCAGATTAAAGAGTATACATGGCTCCTCTCCCTTCTCCCATCACATTCAAGTGGATAAATTAGATCAGTGACCACCAAAGTGGGAGCTACACACTACAAATGGTCCTTGTTTTTATCAGCATGATTCCTATGGGATAATCAATCAAAGGTTGAAATTCTAGGAATCATTTATAACATAACCATCCCACCCAAATGACCAATTATCAAGCAACATTCTAACACTCTTCTATCTACCACAGTGGGCCTCCATGTTAAGTAGGTTAAGAGGGCTATGCATCACACTTGTAGCAACCACATGCAGGTAAAATTCCTTGGCCTCTCCAACTCCTAATAATCACATGGCTCACCCTTAGCACCCTGTGGGCTCAGAAACAGTGGCTTATGGGTAACAGTCCTCTGTCATGGGTTTGTTTGGTTTTTTTTACCCCTGGACAGGAAAGAGTGAATAGCACAGGATAAGTAGGTACAGATGGGTTGCAGTCTGCATCAGAGACTTCATTATATTATTTTTCCAAAAAAAAATCCAAAACCTACCTCTCTTCTAAACTTCCTTCTATCAAAGTCAACAACATCCCTATATACTCTCTAATCCTTTTTATTTACTGGAGGGGGGTAGACCATGTGCATGAATGTGTGTGTGTGTGCATGTGTCTGTCTGTCTCCCCTCTCTCTTCCCCTACCCACTTTTCTCAGCCTTGACTTCCTCTGTTTCTGATCTGGGCTGGTTCACTCCTCTTTAGGCAGCCTCACAAATGTGAATAGCTGGCATATATTAATTCAATGATTTATTCACACTTGTACTAATGCTCTAGAGAAGCTTACTTTTCAGAAGCAGGGTTCTAAGCCAAAATATTTCATCATAAATGCCTTGATCATTAAAAACAAATAATGGATTTTAAAGCATGTGCAACAATTTGAATAAAATACTTTGGGACAGAGTTTTTAATGAAACTTTGAAACTGAACAGAATAAAATGTACGTAAATATGTCCAAGGACATGCTCAACTCAAACTTTTATGATCAGAGGACAGTTATGATGTCTTATCTGACATCACTAACAAATGCTAGAATCATTTCTCATCTAAGATTTAATTTTTTTCCTGTAAATCCATACAATAAAAGTCTCTTGAAAAATACATATTTCAATGAACTCACATTACAAATTTCATCCTCTGGAAAATCAAAACTTTTAAAAAGTTTCTCTGCATCCTAAAGTATGTATAGATAATTGAGATTTGAAAAAAAATTAATTGTTCCTGTCAACTTAGGTGGGGATGGGGTGGCTCATGTATGTGTGTGGGTAGATATGCACATATGAAATCAATAAGTATGCCAGGCACTGTGCTCAGTAATGAAAAAACAAATAAAAATTTTTTTAAAGTCTCTGCCTTCAAGGAACTTACAATCTAATAAGTGTGTCTGTGTCTGTGTTTTAAAAGAGCCTAGTGACTGGGTATGTTTTAAATGGTTTATGATCAGCCTAGCTTATGAGGAGGGAACTTAACTTTATTGAGAATGTTTAGGGGCTTCAAATAAAACAAACAAATATTTAAATAGAAAATCAAACACCTAGTAATAATTTGATTCATATGAAGGAATAAAAAAAAGCTAATTTATATGCAGCTGTAGTAACTAAGAGTGACTATAAGTTTCATTCAAATGGTTTTATTGAGACCTCAGAGACTGGCAGACCAGAAATTATAACTATTACCCAAAAATACACAGGAAAATTTTTTAGTTTCTAATCATTCTTATAGTTTAAAAAAATTGACTTATATGTGTTAGTGTATTTAACAAACATCACTTTTATAGCATATTTAATAGAACTGGAAAATATACAATGACACAGTACTTTGCCCATAGCAGGGAAGGACTTTTAAGAAATTAAAGACAACTGAAAAAACAAATGATCAAAATAAGCACCTGTAACAGTAATCAGATTTGAAGTTCCTTTTGTATTGCTAAGCTAAGAGGTACTTTCCACCTAGTTCAGATTAAGCCTCTGTTAAAGAAACAGAAGGCATGAACTCCTGTCTCCTATTGCTGATGTCACAGAAAGGGGCTGAACAGGGAGGGGCAATACTGTATATAAGGAAAAACCCAAAGAGGAAGAGATCTTCTTAGAGCAAGGTTCCTGGTGACAGAAGCTGCTGCTGCTGGGGAAGCTGAAGAGGAAAGCTATCGTCTCTTCCTTCTCTCCCCCCCGCACCCCCCCAAGCCAAAGAGAATGATTTTGAAAACCTAGATGGAGTGATTTTGATTCTGGGAACCAGCTGAAACTTCTGCTGAGTCTGAGAGCCAGCTGGAGCTGCCAAAAGACTAAGGAAGCATGACTGTGATGCTGGTACTTTTTATGAACTTGTTTGTGGCTTTGTTGAGCCTTGAATTCCCGAGAACAGACACTGTGAAGGATTTGAGATGAACTGGACACTGTGAGCTCCAATATGGAGCAGGAACTGCACAGAGAGCCGGACAAGGACCTGAGAGCCTTTGAACCCAGGTGACAGTTTGGTGAATCCAGGTAGGATCTGGGACCATGGAAAGGGATCCAAGAAATCTGAGAAAACACCCTAAAAACACTTTCAGTCAAGCTGAAAGAAGACTTTACTTGGATACTGTGTACTCACTGAGAAACTGTAAATTTCCTAGTGACCTAGGGGTGGAGGGTCTGTGTATTTTCTAATGATTAAATGATTGAGTTGATTGAATGATTGATTGACTAAATGATTGTACTTAGTGATTGGTGACTGAATTAAGTGACTGACTGAGTTAACTTAGCGTGCCCTATGAGTGGAGAATTTTGACTATTGTACTTTGTGTTCCTTGAAGAGGCAAACCTCCTTAAGATGATTGAATTATTGAGTTACTAAATGATTGTTCTTTGTTGTAAACTTTGTGACCACTGTGGTGGAAATTATGTGGCCATTCTGTGTGATAAGTTGTTGTGAATGCTACATTTTGATTTTCTGTGATAAGCTGTAACATTGTGAATGCTGTATTTTGATTTACTGTGAATGTTTTGCTTTGATTTGTTTTGGAATAGAGTGTTCATTATACTATGTAATCAGAACCTTAAAAGCTGTTCACAGTAGCATTCTTCTGGAAAGCTGCTAGTGCTTGGCTTTACAGAGCTGATAAGAAGTTCAGTTATCATTATTTGCATAGCATTTCTGAGAAACATTTTAAATATCTGGACAAATGAAAATTAAAAGAATTTTAGAGGCTTTATCTCACAACTCCTACACTGACAAAGATGAAAATGGTAAAGTACTTTCAGGGTTATGGGAAGACTGAAATACTAAGACCCTCTTGGTGAAGCTGTCAATTGGTCTAACCACTCTAGAAATAATTTGGAACTATGAGAAAAATTCTTAAAATATACTAGCATTTGACCACAACTATTGGATATTCCTGGATGTTACTACATGACAAATACCCCAAAGAGATCAAAATCAGGGGGAAAGGACATATTTGTTCAAGAAACATAATAACGACACTTTTAGTGAAAGTTAAAAAAAAAAAAACAACCTGAAAACCAACAGGGTGTCCATTGATTCAGGAATGCTTTAACAAAATGTAAAATTAATATAATGGAATATTACTGTGCTATAATTAACAACATACATGAATTAATATCATATAAGAATTAAGACAAATTTGGGGGAAATTTACATGAACTGATGCAGTAACAAGTGAGTAGAATGTGGAAAGCAATTAATACAATGATCATAATTATGTTAACAGAAAATGACATTAAGAGGCATTAGAATTTTGACCTTTACGGGACTGGTAGTGAAACATATCAATTTCCTTAGGAAGATTGTGAGGCAGGAGCAACACCATAGATACAGAATGAGGCATAGACTGTGTCAAACAGTCAATATATTTGTTTTACTTAACTATTCTTACAAACAAGCTCTCTAAACACAAGTCCCATTTTAAGGGTTCTGTACCATATAACAAAAAGCCTGCCTATTATATCCTTTTTTTTAACAGCATTTTTTTTCAATTAAAAAGCATTTATTTTCTTCCCATCCCACTTCTTTCCCTACTCCCCAGTGAAAAAGAAAGGAAGAAAGGGAGGGAAGAAACCTTCATAACAAATATGCACAGTCAAGCAAGGCAGACTCCTTCACTGCTCACATCCAAATTGTAAGTCTCATTCTACATTGAGTCCACCAGTTCTATCAGTAACTAGTCAGCATCATCAGGAGGTGGGCAACATCACAACCTCTTCACCATGGAAGACTCCATCCTCACCATTCAGTCCCTTTTTATGCATTATCTTTTCCTGTTAGAATATAAGCTCCTTAAGGGCAAAGACTATTTCTTTTTGCCATGTATTAGTCCCAGCACTTACCATCAGTGTCTGGAACACAGCAGACACTTTATGAATTTATTTCCTTCCTTGTTTGCTTCCTTCCTTTCTTTTCCTTCCTTTCTCCCTTTAACTAAAATACAATTCTCCTAAGCAAAGTACATGTGAAGAACAAATGTCAGCAAGATGAGAGTCAATCACCAGCAGGCTAAGCCAAAAAAAATGTTCTGTATAATGATACAATGAAGAACAACTTTTAAAAATGATGTTTGATGGCATGAAGTAAACAGAAATGAGCTTTTTAAAAAAAAAAATGGGCATATGTGACAATTTGTGAGACAAAGAAACAGAATTCAAATCAATCAACACAACTACAACCCCAAAATCAATCTTTTGGAGTATGCACTACTAGGAAAGGCCCCTAAGTCAACTAAGTGTTAAATTGCTATAGATCACAGAATTACCAGTACTAAAAAATGGTAGGGTAAGGAGGAGAGATGAAAAAAAGGAGATAGGAAGGAAAGAACAGAGGGAAGAGAGGCAGGCACGAGGGAGGGAAGGAGAGAAGGAGGAGTATTGTGCTAAATGATGGGGACACAAGTAAAACCAGTCCATATTCTCAAGGAGCTCACATTTTAATAAAGGAAAGCAAAATATATAAGCGTTCAGGTACAAGACAAATACAAGTCTAGCAGTCTTTAGCAAGATCCAGATGGCAAGTAATCCAGGTTGTCCCAAAGGCAGAGGACATATACTGTTAAAATATGTATGTATCCAACAAATATTTATTATATATCTATATGTCTATCATTCTGCCATTTTATATTGTGGGGAAAGAAGTAATAGAAAATTTACTAGTTTATAAATAATTAGCTTTCTGCCTACATATCCAGAGAGCTTAAACACAAAGTAAAAACAAGATTAGGAAAGTAGAAATCCCAATGTCCTACTTTCCCCCTGGCATGAATGGCCTTTTGTCTATTGGCTATTTCCTTAGTTTGACTGCTGGCATTCACTGCACAGTTTGAAGTACTATTGATGTATAAATTTCTATTCATAAAAGAATGGATCAAGTCAGTCTTCTTACTACTGCTGTTATTGCTATTACATTGCTACTTACTGCAGCGGGGTTGTGGTTGTGTTGACTGATTTGAATTCTGTTTCTTTGTCTCACAAATCGTCACATACGCCCATTTTTTTTTTTTTTAAGAAAGCTCACTTCTGTTTATTTCATGCCATCAAATAGCCCTTACTGTAAGGGCAACCCAAAGTTTGGGAGACTTTTTCAAAGCAGAAGAAACATCTGTATTAACTATGGTTTATGACAATCCTTTTTGCTTACATCTTCAATATCTGTCAAAACATACAGTATGTTTTTTCCCCTTTTTTTGTCTAACACCTACAAAAAAAAAGTCTTTGCTTCTCTCTCCTTCCAATTCTAAGATAAGAATAGCTACTTTCAGGTGGTTCTCAGAATTTTTATTCTTATTCAAGCCAGAAAAAAAATTGTTCATCTAAAGATAGCTACCAACTACTAACGTCACAACTAACTCCTCATGTGGCTAATTATGAGAACCAGCCCAATATAGACTTTACCCAAGAAAACTGAAACTTGAATCTGAAGCAGCTAAGAGTCTTGACTGTGTGAAATCAGAATTTTCTCAGAAACTATTCATGAGTATGAAGAAAAAAAAAAAGTTCATGATTAGTGTGTGTGCCTTCAAACAATAGCCTATAAGTTCAGACATAGGCATTCTAATCAATTAAAACTTAGAAAAGAAGAGTATGACATGAAGTGATGAGAAAAGGGAGTTTTTACTATGTGATAAAGCACAATCCAGTTTCAAACTGTTATCACTGCTGAAGCCTTGACCTGCTACCTTCCCACGGATACTGGTACTCATGTAAGCATGCATAAGCAAAGAACAGAAACTCTACAAGCCAAGAGAAGTATGATCTTCTGAAAGCACTTGTCAAAAGGGCACTGACAGCATTTGTACGTGGTACTTCCCATTCATCCAAGATCTGAACAATTATAACTGTTCTCCTGTAATATATAATTCATAATAATTCATCTCCTATAACATATCAACATGGGCATGTATGTGTGTATATATGTGTATATAAAAATACACACATACACACACATACATACTATATAGATGCATAAATGTGCACGTGTGCACACACACACACACACACATACATATAGTTTTGCCTTTGTATTTTAGTACTGAGATAATCATGTTTACCACATGACTTTTCATTTGAAGAGTATTTGCTTCTAAAAGTTAGGGAAGGGGTAGGAGATCCTAACTGATCACCTTTGGAACAGCCACTACACAGAGGGTGTGTGATGAAATAAATGCATCACTCGGGGGCAACTCTGACCAAAAAATATCCCTTAGCAAATTCACTGTTGGAATTCTCTTGTGTGGTATTAGCCTTCCACTATTACTGTTCAAAGAACAAAAAGGAGAGGCATCTCCATCTCTGTGATCTTCCAAAGATTGTACTCCTGATCTTACTATTCTTCCTTTTTTCCTAAATGTGACGATAATCTTATCTCCCATTCTCTCCTCTGTACTTTAACAAAGTACCAGTTGATGAACACAGATTCAATGTCATAGTATAAAGAGATTTCAGTGTAAATATATATACAGTGAAACAATGAGAAATACTGTATCACAATACAAAGTGTGGCAGAGGTTTAAAGCACAGAATATTTCCCTGTGCAAACATCCCTCTTTAACTTTTAGAAGTAGCAAAGAAATACTTGTTAAGTCCTTACTATATACTAGGCACTATGCTAAGTTCTGGGAACACAAAGATAATAGAAAAGAATCCCTCCAGGAGCTTACTTTCTAATGGGAGGAAGACAACATGTGAAAGAAAGCTGGAGGGGGAAGGCAGGAGAAGGAATGACCACTGGGGTCATACAAAGAAACATGGGAGAGAGAGGCACAGTAATTAAGACAAGGCTTTCCTGAGTCCTCATTAAAATGGAGGTTCTGGAAAAAACCAGACAATTGAAGAGGACACCCCTAGGGGCAGAGGGTACTTCTAAAGTGAGAAGTCCATGAGTTATGTAAACTTCCTGGGAGAAAAGCCGTCCCTGGCATGGCAGGGAAAGTCCAAAGAATCAGGAATGCAAACCGGAGTAGAAATATAGGCCACTTCTTCCCACATAAACTCTATTTCAAGCTGGTAACCCACCAAAAAAGTCATCACATCTATTTAAATGGATTTGTTATCAGGCTAAACACCTGGCAACTAATATCTGAACACTCGCATGTATTTCATTTACATCTGTTGAATTACGTTCTTCAGCACAGGCTTAGATATTAAAATAAAAGGCACTTGGGACTGGAAGAGAAAGGCATATTGAAACTGAAGGAAGTATGTAAAAGAACCTTAATCACTATACAGTGAACTAGAAGGAGCTCACTAAAATGTTCCTCATTTCCAGGACAACATAATCAAAATATACCATGTTTCCCACTCCCTGAGAAAAAAGAGAGAGAGAGAAAAGCACTGGAAACAGATAATAAAGAAAGCCACAAAGTGTTAATGATTGATAGAGAGACATCATGGTATAGTAGAAAGAGTCAGAGAATGTGCATTGAAATTATAGTTCTACTATTCAGTATCAGTGTAATTTTCAGTCAGTAATCTAATTTTCCTGAGATTTAACTTCGTAATTAGTAGAATATATATATATAAAATGCTCAATCACTAATGTAAATTCCAGTTCTAAATCTCTAGACATTATGTTATTCTAGTTGGAGTACTCAAGGAAGGTTTCATAGAAGAGACAGCATTTGAACTAGGCCTTAAAAGATAACAGGACTTCAATAAAGAGAGGCCCAAGAAAAGTGAAGCCAGGTCGTATGATGGAATGGGAACCAGGGCTTCAATTCCAGTACCCAAGGCAATTTACTTTACCTCTCTGAATCTCAGCTACCTCAAATACAAACTAAGAAGCGTGCATCGGATGAACTTCTCAGTGATACAGGAAAGCAAAGGGAATATTTAAAATAGTACTGATCAGTACACATCTGAGCTAGAGCATTGGACATGTCTAAGATGTAGCAAACAATAATAATACTAAGATTGGAAAGCCAAGTTGAATAGTTTGAATTTTATTTGTAAAAAAAGGGGACAATATGAAATCAATCAAATATTAAGCATTTATTAAGCATCTGAGAAAGATCATTTTATTAGCTGAGGAAAAAATCACCTGAAGTAGGGAGAGACTTGAGACAGGTTATGGCCATCATAGGAGGACTAATCTATTGCTAGGTCCTAGCATACCAAAATGACTCTGTCTGACCACTAATTAACCAGCCTATTAACCAGGAAGTTCCTATGTACCCAATTTAGTCAGTTTAATGTTTAGGCAAAGAATGTATGACTCTACTGATAATCAGCTTAGCAAACTTCATTTAATCTATGTATGTAAAGTTAGCAAAATTTCCTTATCACTACACCCTTGTGATTAATAAGGGGATGGGGTCTATCAGGAAGCAGAGAAGGGAAACAGGTCACCATCCAGGTCACTTCTATTTAAATGCTCCTTCAAGCTCCCTTTCGTTCAGTCCTTGTGAATCTGCTCAATCAGGTACAAAGGCAGAGATTCAGAGCTCTGTGCTTTAAATAGAGTATGCATCCCACAATAGCACCCTACAACTACCTTTGAGAGAGATCTAGACCTAGAATTAGAAAGACTTCAGTTCAAATCCAGCCTCAGACATTCGTTGTATGGCCCTAGAAAGCCATTTAGCTTCAGTTTACCTTAGTTTCCTCAATTATTTAAAAAAAAACAAACCACGGGGATAATTACATATCTACCTCACGGGACTCTTGGGAGGATAAAATGAGAATAGGCATGGCACTAGTACCACAGGTACTTAATAAATGCTTGTGTCTCACCCTCCTCTACCCCAGAGTATGTCTTGGGAAGAAACAGGGCCACCTCTCTTCATAGGAGACCGGGATGAATGGGAAATAGAGGTTGAAGGCATCTGAGTGGTGTGAGATAAAAAGAGAAGAAGAAACTTTCAGTGAATGACCTCAATTTTTTTCAGTAAATTATGAGACAAGGTACTCAGCCTAGGGGGAAGGAGGAAAAGAGGAAGCTATGGAAAGTTTGAAGAAGGATGAAAAGGTTTGGAAAAGTCACTGTGGTGAGCAGGATAATGAGTCAATTAGGGAGGTGTTAAAAGGATTACCTTGCTACCCAAATGAGATCTTTTAACATCAGTTTATATTGGATCCAATCAGCACAGTCTTGTAATTTTCCCCAGTTAAATGAGTAGGGCTGAAGGTAGTGGATGATGGGAGTAATCCAAGGCTGAGGCTCCACAGGGCAGTATCCCTTGTAATGGTAATGGGAATATGAAGATCTTCCCTGCTTTGAAGATATACTCTGCCCTCTAACAGATTGAATGTAAACACATGAAGCCTGTGGCAGGAGGAGTTTGCTGAAGGGTAGAACAGAGCCGACAGAAAGCCGGGAGTCAGAGCAGCTAGATGGTTGAGGAGGATATATTCCTAGGGAACAGGCTTGTGAGTAAATGTTAGTTTGTGGGAAGGCTAAAGAATACTGTAGCTCTCTGTGCTGTGATGGCTTATCAATTTCTTTGCTAGTATCATGGAATCGGCTTACTGGTTTGCAGATTTCGTTTTTTGGTGTCCTAAATGTTTTGCTTCTATCTTCTATATGGAGAGTCTGTTGTATTGTGCGATTGAGCTCCATGCCAGCACATTTACTATGGCCACTGGTGCTGTGAATATTGCATTGGTGCTATACCCCTCCTTCCCAGAACACACATCCTGCAACTAATAGTTACTTCTTATATGACTACTGGGGGCAGCTGGGAGCATAGTGCATAGAGTCTGACATCCAGAAGACCTTAATTCAAATCAGGCACCAGATACTTAACCTCTATTTGCCTCAGCTTCCTCAATTATGAAATGGAGATACTAACAGTACTTCCCAGGGTTATTCTGAGAATCAAATAAAATAATTATTTGTAAAAAACACTTAGCACAATGCCCAGCACCTAATAAGTGCTAGATGAATGCTCATTTCTCCTGCATTTGCACAATTACTGATAAACAAGCCAGCTGGCCCATACCACCACCATGCCAAAAAGTATAAGGCATTAGCAGTTCATTTACTCTAAGATCTAATCTAACCTACCAGACTAGCAGCAGGGGGAATAAAAAGCAAGAAAGTGTTTCCCCCAGAGAAATTAGAAAGGCTTTCACGCAAATATACTATTAATCCTCAAGGAGGGCACTTACATCCATATCTATTCACTGGAAAATTTTCATTTTCTCTATAAAAAAAGCTAGATTTTTTTTTTCTATTTTTGTTATACCACCAGGTCACTTGATGGTATCCTAGGGAATAGTTCATAATTCACCAAATACAACACTCTTGCTGTAAAAAAAAAAAATTTTTTTTAAGGTGATATATCACAAAAGGTCTCCTATATTGTTACAATAGGTAAGAAAGCAAATTATTTATATCAGGTCAACATATGGGAATTTTGTACCTTACAGGAAAATTATTCTCTTCTATTCCATGACCAAAGACAACACTCCTAATCTCATCCAGCTATTTGTAAGTCACTGGTAATAAAAAGCCTAGGTAAGAGAATATGAAGGGTTTATTATACACAATATGAACTTAATTGATATTTACTGAAAAAGTGATCTATTTCAACACTGGAAAATCACCTAAAGGTCACTGGTATAATCTTTGTATTGGAAGAATAACACTTCTTTATTTAAGCCAGAGCTCTTAAGAGGTATTTTTTTTTAAATATCAAAGATCCCTCTAATAATCTGATGAAGCCTATGGACACTTTCTCAGAATAATGGCTGATTGGTTGGCTGCAATAATAATGTTAAGTTTCATTTAGAGGTTACTGAAAATAAAGACATAGTTTACTTTCCCATCCAATTTCATAGATTCCCCTACAATCTATGTACAGAACCCTGAGCGTCCACAGACTCCAGGAGAACTCCTGATGTCTTTAATTGCTCAATAGAATGCCTAACTAATACAGAGCCTTGTTTATAGTATAGACTATGAAACAAGTTCAGACATTTCGTGTATGTGTGCTTGGCTGCTGGGCCAATGGGAGTATTTCAGTATTCAACATGAGATACACTGCCATGCATGCAATATTATATTTTCACCTTTATTTTTCAATATATCTGTCTCCCCCACAAAAGAGTGCCATCTCTTACAACAAGGAATAAAAATGATGGAAAAAAGCAATGAGTATCTCAAAGAAGGTTTACATTCCCTGTCTCAACATTTTTGGTTGCAGAAAAATAAAACCCTATTCCTGGCTCCACAAAGTCTCTTAAAGGAAATGAATATCACTACGAATACTTACTGAGGTGCCTACAGATTTAATTATAAATAACTTTGCATTTTCTAAGTCTATAAACATTTACTAGAGAGAGAGTATGGAGCAGCCAAGAGGGCTAGCCTCAAAGTCTGTCAGACCTAGGTTCTAGTCCTTCCTCCAACACATAGTGAGAGTGGGACCTTAGACAAAGGCAACTCTCTAAAGATAGTAAAAGCAGAAAAGGTGCTAACCTGTACGGGTAAAAGGAATTTCTCATCCAATAATTCCCTATATTAATGAAATCAATGGTCTAGTTTTTATGTTAACATTTGTCAGAGTACTGGTCAAACTTAAGCAAACGTGAACGGACATATAAATAATATGTCCTAATTATTTCCAATTAAATACAAATTATTTATAAATTGGGCAAGGCTTCAAATAAATTGCAAAAGTTTTATTTTCCTACTCTATCGGCACCAAGTATGAATTAGATCCCTTATTCTCTCAAAAAAAAAATATTCCTTATTGAGCTCAAGAGAATTTTTCTGGGGTTTCTCTGGCTGACTTCACTTTCCCATCAGCAAAGGACTTGATTATACAGCTTCCACATACTCTTAGCAAAGGCAACTGACACACCCCTAATTACGTACTGGTAATTATATCAAACACTTAGAAAAGGGCATTTCTTGAAAAGGAAAATTAAAGGAGTTAGGATATTACTTCTACTAGAAATATCCATAAAGGACTTCAGAAAAAAATAAGGTTAAAAAAGAGGTTGATAACATTTAGCTTCATATAGCAAGAACATATAGGACTAGCTAGCTTTAACAACACTTGAACCAGCCATCTATTATCATGGCCAGAAGGTTACCTTGTAGCTTTCTGCAAGTGAAGCATATATACCTCCTCCACTAGAGGGGCAAAAGGGAGTGAAGTGACTATATTTCTGTTTTAATATAGTTAAAACTTCGTCATTCAAAACTAACTTGCCTTTAAAAGCAGAGCAACATTCTCAAGGGATCATCAGAAATGGCACAGTTTAAGATCCAGAAAGGATGTGACTGGCAAATATACCTAAGAGGAAGCATTACAGACATACTTTCTCCCACAATGACTCTAAAGCAGTGGTTTTCAACCTTCCTAATGCCGCAACCCTTTAATACTTGACCCTTTAATACTCGTATGTGGGCATATCTGCATGTAGGTGGACCCGCCTGGAGACGGATAAAGGAGAAGTGTCTTGGTTCCTAAGACCATTGGAAATATGTGTTTTCCGAAATCTAAGGGAAAACCACAGTGGATCATTTTTCCATCCAAAGTCAGCCCTACAAAACAGTCAAAAGCCTACCAGTACTGGAAAGGGGCTACAGATAAGAAGGTCCAGCAAAACAGTTTTGTTCCCAAGCTCAAATTGGGCTGGGACCTGTGTCCGTGTACCAAAGCAGGGACCAAGAACAGGGTGGAGCCCAAAGCTATGTCACTGACCCTGGATCAGGATTCATGGATTCAGCCCAAAGACCAGTGCTGGGGCCTATAGCTAAGTAGAGGAAAAGCAACCTAAGCCAAAAGTATGACCTGCAGCTCTGTCACTCAGGATCTTTCCAAGTAGCTGACGCTACTTGGTGTAAGCAGCTGTTTCCTAGAGGTCCAACCAGGCGTGAGCCTTGAATTAAGTCACTGTGACCCCAAATTCTAACCAGAAATCTACAAAGCAGATACGGATGGAAGTGACTAAATCATGCTTTACATCAGACCACTTAGATATGCTGAAAGTTTGCAACTCTTACTGTTTCCTGTGGTCTGAGGTGTCCCTTAAAACCTTGAAGAATACAGTACTCTATACGAAGAGAAAACAGTGACAGAACTGTAGACAATAAAGATGAGAACTAAATAAGGTTGCAACATTCCCTCTAAAAGTACACAAAGCCTAGTCCTAAACCAAAGCATAAATTTAGGAAATAAGGAAGTAACTCCATAATATCTATATGAAGAGTCTAAAACAAAAATACAGGTAGGCTACAAGATGCCCTAGAATTCCTGGGAAAAAAGAAGAGTTTTTAAAAATAATGTTACAAATTAAGTGAAGGTTTTAAGGGATGGTGTTGTTCTCTGCAGTGTTATTGTATATAGATTTCTTCATTGCTATGATGGTATTGGGATTTGACTTTCTGGTGTCTGAATAAATGTTTTGCTTCTATCTTCTATGTGGAGAGTCTGTTATATTTTGCAATTCAGAATTACGCCAGCAAATTCATAGTCACCATCAGCATTGGCACAACATGACATCTAAGTTCATAGACCCCCTGAAATCTATCCACAGATTAATTTTAAGGTTCAGAACTCTTGCCCAAATACAAAGACTTTTAAGCAGTGTTAACAGCTTAGTATAAGAGGCACAAAACCTTATCCAAGTAATGGACTACCTACAGAATGGACCAAACAGAAATTAATGATTGAATGAGACAAGAAATTAAAATAATTGTCCACGATAATAGATAATGAACTGTGAGATACTTAGCTATGCTAATCAATATAATACTCCATGACAATTCCAAAGGACTCATGGTGAAAAATGCTATCCACCTTCAGAGATAACTGATGAACTCTGAATACAGACTGAAGCATATTTCTTTTCACTTTATTCATCTTTCTTTTCTTTCCTTTTTTAAAAAAAATAAAATGGCATATGTAGAAATATGTTTTGCAGGACCGAATACGTATAAAGGGTATTATATTTCTTGCCTTCTCAGTGGGTAGAGGAGGGAGTAAAGGATGGACTTTGGAACTTTAAATAAAATTTTGAAAAGTTTTTAAATAAAGAAACTGCATGGAACTATGCCCAAGGGGCTATAAAAATGTGCACACCCTTTAATCCAGCAATACCACTTCTAGGTCTATATCCCAAAGAGATCATAAAACTGGGGAAAGGACCCACAAATACAAAAATATTTATAGCTGCTCTTTTTGTGGTGGTCAAAAATTGGAGGTTGAGGGGATGCTCATCAATTGGGGAATAGCTGAACAAGTTGTGGTATATGAATGTGATCAAAGAAATGATGAGAAGGCAGACTTCAGAAAAACCTGGAAAGACTTAAATGAACTGATGTTGAGTGAAGTAAGCAGAACCAGGAGAACATTGTACACAGTAACAGCAACACTGTGTGATGCTTAACTTAACTCTTCTTAGCAATGCAAGAATCTAAGACAACTCAAAAGACTCATAATGGAAAATGCTGTCCATGCACAGAAAAAGAACTATGGAGTCTGAATGCAGATCGAAGCATACTATTTGCTCTCTTTTTTATTTTTGTTGTTGTTATTGTTTCTTCTTTCCCAAGGTTTCTGCCATTGATTCTAATTCTTCTTTACAACATGACTAATGTGAAAATATGTTTAATATGAATGTATACGTATAGCCTATATCAGATTCCATGCCATCTTGGGAAGAGGGAGAGCAGAGGAAGAGGGGAAATTTTAGAATTCAAAATCTTAAGGAAGTGAATGTTGAAAACTAAAAACAAATTAATTTTTTTTTAAAAAGAAAGAAACTGCAAAATAAACATTTGCAGGAAAGAACATCATCACAAGATTCCATGTCAAAGAAAAAAAAATACTAGAAGAAAGCAGGAAGAAAGTTCAAAGCACCAAAGAATCATAGTCAGGATAATACAACACTTGGTATCTACTATTCTAAAAGACAGGAGAATGTGGAACACAACATTCCAAAAAGCTAAAGCTATGTAGGCTTACAACCAAGAGTATCTTATACAATAAAAATGAGTATAATTCTGCAGAGAGAAAATGGTCCTGCAATGAAAAAGATTTCCAAGTATTCCTATAAAAAGATCAGAATGGAGTAGAAATTTTGAAGTGATAACACAAGTGGTCAAGGTAAATACCTTTGAGAAATTGAAAAAGGTTATACAAGGATGAAGTGTTTACATTCCAATGAAGGGAAAAGAGAAGTCAAGTTAAATCAACAAGTATTTTTATTAAGTGTCTACTTTCTGACAGGCTACAAAGAATATAAACGAAGGCAAAACCAGTTCTTATTCTCAAGGAGCTCAGAGAACAAGTAAACAGCTATGTACAAACAAGACATATACAGTATGAACTGAAGATACTTTAGGACTAGAAGAAGGGAAGTACTACTATGAAAAGATCTCAGAAATGATTCTTGGAGAAGGTGAGATTTTAGCTGAGACTGGAAAGAAGATAGGAAAGCCAGGAAGCAGAGATAAGGAGGTACAGCATTCCAAGCATGGAAGGCAGATAGTGAAAAGGCATGAGCCCTGCAGATGATATGCCTTATATAAGTAGTAGGAAGGAGGCAAGTGTTACTGGGTGGTAGAATATTTAAAAGAAGACTGAAATAGAATATTTAAAATATAAGAAGACAGAAAGAAACTTAGAACAGTTAGGAAGGGTTTTAAAGTCAAATAGAGGATTTATATTTGATAATATAAATGAAGGTAATAGGGAAACACTATAATAGATGATGACATTATCAGATCTGTAGTTAAGGAAGATCATTTTGATTGCTGAGTGGAGAACAGACTTGAGTGGAAGGAGACTAAAGTTAGAGAGAGCAATTAGAAGGCTTTTGCAACAGTCCAGGTATAAGGGGATGAAGACTTGCACCAAGATGATGGAAATGTCAGAGAAAAGAAGAAAGCATATAAGAAAAAGGCTATAAAGATAAAATTTAAAGTACTTGGCAACAGAAATAAAGGGGATGAGAGAGAATGAGGCGTCCAGGATAATACCTCGGTTGCAAGCCTAACTAGTGGGGAGGATGGTAGTGCCCCTGACAATAGTAAAATTAAGAAGAGAAGATTTCAGGAGAAAAGATAATGAGTTGGTTTTAGACATGCTGAGTTTAAGATGTCTAAGGGATATGCAATTTGAGATGTCCAGTAGGCACTTGCAGATAAGAGACTGAAAATCAGGAGAAAGGTTGAGGCTAGATAAAAAAATCTGAGATTTTTTTTGTTTAGAGATAATAGTTGAATCCATGTGAACTGATCAAATCACTGAACTATTATTTTAAACAGAACAGAAGGAGAAAGAAAAAAAGCGACAGTCCAAAGTCCTGTGAGAAACCTCTAGTTACCAGGCAACACTTAGATGAAGGAAGGAGAGAGGAAATAATTATATATTAAGCACTTACTATATGCCAGGTACTGTGCTAAGTGCTTATAAATATTATCTGATCCTCAAAGACCCTGGGAATTAAGTGCTATTATGATCCCCATTTTACAGTTGAAAAAACTGAGGCAGAGAAGTTAAGTGACCTGCCAAGGGTCATGCATCTAAGTGACTAGTTTCAGGTGTCTTCCTGACTCCAGGTTCAGTGCTCTATGCACTGTGTCACTTAGCTGCCTGAAGATAAACTAAAGGAGACTGAAAAGTCAGACAGAAAGTACAAGGAAGACCTGGAAAGAAGAGACAGGAAAGAGTAATCAACAGTTTCAAAAGCAAGAGAGAGATCATAAAGGAGGACGGAGGATTGAGAAAAGAGGATTAGATTTAGGAATTAAAAGACCACTGGTAACTGAAAAGAATGCTTTCATTTGAATGATGACTTCAGAACCCAGACTTCTAAATGTTAAGAAAAAGAGTAAGAGGAAAGGCAGTGGAGGCACTAATCATAGGAGACTTTCTGGAGGAGTTCAGCCACAAAAGGGAGAAGATGGGGCAGTGTGATAGCTAGAGGAGATGGCCAGATGAAGGGAGGATTTTTTGAGAATAAGGGAGATGGGCATGTTTGTATGCAGTAGAGAAGCAGTCAATAGATAAGGAGAGAATGAAGATTAGTGAGAGAGCAGTGATGATAGAGGAGGTAATTTGCTGGAGAAGACAGAATGGAATGCTATCACAGGTATGCAGAGGCAGTTAGGTGATACAGTGGGTAGAATACTGGGGCTAGAGTCAGCAAGACTGGAATTCAAACCCAACCTCAGACATTTACTAGCTCTGTGACCCAGTACAAGTCACTTAGCCATTGTCTGCCTCAGTATACTCAACTGTTAAATAAAGAGCATTATAGCACCTACCTCACAGGATTGTTGTGAGAATCAAATGAGATCTTTATAAAGCACTTAGCTCAGTGAATGGTACATAAATAGATACTTAATAAATGCTTTCCCCTCAACTCAAGGGTTCACCTTGCCAAAGAGAGAGATCACTTCTCTTTAGGGACAACGGAGGAAATAGTAGCAGAAGACATCTAAGTGATGTGAGATGAAGAAGGGAGAAGAGAGGGAGATCTCAATGAATTGCCTCAATTTTTTCAGGGAAATATGAGGTGAGATACTCAGCCAAAACAGTAGGGAAGGAGAGTTATAGGAGTTTTGAGGAGAAAAAAGGAAAAAAGTATCCCCTCAGAACCCTTATGTGATCAAAAGTCACAGAGAAAGTGACAACAAAGGTCTCTGAAGTGCTTATGTTATGTTTTGGTCATTTTAAAAGAAGAAAATGAAAGATTATACAAACAAGAGGGAAGGACAGAAAAGAGAAGAGAGAGTTGGTTTGGTTTAGAAATACACTCAGTTTGACAGGGAACTTGAAAGGGGTAAGCTAAAGAGGAGGAAAAACATAAGCGACTAGAATGGAGAGAAATTCACAATTAAGAATTACTGTAAATGAATGAAATGAACTCAACTCACGAAACAAAGGAGGACAGCTAGTTGGATTAAAAAACAGAATCCAACAATGTTGCTTACAAGAAAAACCACTGAAACATAAAGATTCACAGCTAAAATAATAAAGTAGAACAACATCTATTATGCTTTACCTGCTCCAAAACAGCAGAGGTAGCAATCATTTATCTCAAAGCAAGACCAAAAATAGTTTTGATTAAAAGACAGATTAGTAGGAAAACTATATTATGCTTAAAGAAATCGGATGATAATAATACTTGATTTATTATTGTATCCAATGGCACAGTAACTAAATTCTTAAATGAAAAGTTAAATGAGTTACAGGGAGAAACTGACATTAATACTATAATAGCTGGGTACATCAAAATTCCCCTTTCAAACCTAGAAAAAACTAACAAAATACATAAACAAGAAAGAGGTGAAGAAACTGAATAGAATTTTAGAAAAGTTAAACATAAGTAAATATGACTATTAATCAATGGGAATAGAAAGACGGTATAGATTTACCACCACTTAATAACCAATACAAAAGTTAAGATAATATTAAGAGATTTAAAAACCTCCCAAATGTGGAAACAAAGAAATATTAAACACACTCATTAACAACAATGAAATAAAAATCGTCTTCATGGGATCAGACCTTATAGATCTAGGACTAAAAGAAACCTTATAGGCCACCTAATCCAACTTCTTCACCTTACAGATGAGAAAATAGGAACAGAGCTGTTAGGTGAATTTTACAGGGTCACACAGGTATTAAGTATCAAGATATGATTTGAGCCCAGACCTTTCTGACTCCAAGATCAGAGACCTATCCATTATGCTATAGTACACATAAAGGATTGCTATTATAGTGTTAATGTTTATTTCTCCAATTCTAATATTATGTAAAATGTTTGTAAAACAGGAAAAGATATAGTGACACATATTAGAAAGAGACAAAACAGAGAGAAAACTGCAGATAAATGAATAGTCCATAACAATTATGACAAAAAATTTTCAATAAAATATTAGCACAAATGATATATCAAAAATATTATACACTATGACTAAGAAAAATTTGATCCAGGAAAGCAGGGTTGGTTCAATTTTTGGAAATCTATAAATAATACTGACCACATTGATAACCCAAAAAAAAGACTCATCATTTTTTCAATAGATTCAGAAAGTCTTTTGATAAAATCCAATGTCCATTTACCAAAAAAGCAGCAAAAAACATAGGAATAAATGGATTTTTATTTAATGGTATATGATATGTAACTGTTAACAGACAGCATCATACACAATGGAGACAAACTAGGAACTTTGTTTATAAGATCAGGGTGAATAATTAAAATAAAGATGTCCATTAACCCAGCATTATTTAACACAGCACTAGAAAAGCTAGTTAAAACAATGTGAAAAGAAAAAGAAATGGAGAGAATAAGAACAGTCAAAGAGGAAATAAAGTAATCACTTTTTTACAGATGTTATGATGACTTGCTGAGAGAACTCTAGAAAATCAAGTAAAAAGTAATTAAAACAGTAACATCACCAAAGTTCAGAATATAAATAATCTAAATGACCATTATCTGTATATTACCAAAAAAAATCAACATAAAAACAAATTCTATTCAAAATAATTACACACTCATATACGTATACTGAAACTATATAAATTGACCTACAAAATACTCTTTACAGAAACAAAGGTAGAGGGAGGGGAGGGGAAGGAAAAATAGAGCAGAGGAAGAGGGAAGGAGGAAGGAAGGGAGAAAAGCAAAAAAGAGAAGAGGAGAAGAAGCAAGAAGCATTTATATAGCACCTATATAGTACTAAGTGCTTTAAAAACATTATCTCACTGGATGCTCACAACAATGCTATGAGGTAGATACTATTTTTCCCATTTTATAGTTGAGAAAACTGAGACAGAGGTTCAGTGATTTGCCCAGGGTCACTAATAATAAGTATCTGACAGGCCAATGAAGTCAGGTCTACCTGATTCCACTTTCAGCATTCTTATCCATCATACCACCTAGCTGCCTCTACAATAATGAGACAACATTCAAAATCTGAAGGATTCAGCCAAATGAGTTCTTAGAAGAAAATGCATATCTTTAAATACTTTCATTTTTTTAAAAAATAGTACAAGAACAGATCAACGAACTGGGCTTACAACTAAAAAAACCTAGAAAACCAACAAATAAAAACATCCTAAACACCAAATTAGAAATCCTGAAACCCAAAGAGATTAAAAAACTAAAAGTTTTTAAAAATTAAACTGATAACTAAAACTAGGAGCTGGTTTTTTTTTTAAACCATCTGTTAATTTTATTTTTAAAAGAGGGAAAAAACAAATTACCACTGTCACATATCCAAAAAGTGAAATTACAACAAATTTAGTTAGAAATTATTTTGCCCAATCACATGCCAATAAAACTGACATTCCAAATGAAATAGACAAATATTTTTAAAAACATAAAATACCCAGGGTAAAAGGACAAGAACAAGAGGCCTTAATCTAATCTCAGAGGAAAAGAAATTGAACAAGACATTAATGAACTCCCAAAGATGAAACATGCTACTCATGCTACTCATCTCCTGACAAAGAGGTGACAGATTCAGAGAAAAGATTGAGATATATTTCCAGGGAGTGGGGGTGGGGGTAACATGGGAAATGGGGCACCTAGGTAGCCGAGTGGATAAAGTGCCTGGCCTGAATCAGGAAGACCTGAGTTCAAATGTGACCTCAGACAATTATAAGCTATGAGATCCTGGATAGATAAGTCACTTAACCCTGTTTGCCTCAGTTTCCTCATCTGTAAAATAAGCTGGGGAAGGAAATGGTACACCACTCCAGTGTTGGTATCTTTGCCAAGATCATCTGAATGGGGTCATGATGAGTGAGACATGATTGAACACAACTGGACAACAACAAAAACATGGGCAATGAAGGAATCTGGCTTGACTATGCATATTCCAATAATTTTGTTTTTCTTTTTTAATGAGGGGAGGAGAAAGTGGTAAGGACAGAAGGTGGATTTTTGTTAGTAGAAAAAAAATTTAGTTTAATTTAAAAACAATTTTAAATAACTATATAGAAGAGAACAAAAAAATGAAAATTACAAATAAGCAGTAGTGTTTCAAAAGGTACAATTTGAATTTATTTTATGTTTTAAAAGAAAAGTAAGGTGTACATAACAGAGATCTACAGGTTTATGTACAACCTTATTTTTCTGTTCTACCATGTATACAGAAATGCTCATTTTATTTGGTGCTTATTAAGTGTAAAATAAAGATTTAAAGGATGAAGGTTATTCTTGAGATACTCTTAAAAAGAATAACCATCTGCCATGAATAGTTTAGGCATTCAACTACATGAAAATAGGGAAATGGACCAAAGTACTTTTCATAGGACTCTATGACGTTCTTGGACACCACAGCAAACATTTTGAGACATTATTACTATCTCAAAATAATTTCCACAAAGCTCTTACCTGATATGTGTTGCAGGAAGAGATTCATACTGACGTGACAAAAATAGTTCTCTATGTTTCAATTGATGTTTCTGTTTATCTGTCAAATCAGCATCTACTGAAGTTTCAGACTCTTCTTCGATCTCTTCTACAAAAGTATAAGAGAAAGATGCCATTAAACAAGACTATGACAAACACCAAACTTCTCTATACATTATCAACTTGAGTATTTCTAAACATTCTAGCATTTTTTGAAATTTTGCTTTATTTAAACACTTTTTTTTTAAATTTTGAGTACCAAACTCTCTCCCTCTCCAGTCCCTTCCCAGTCCTTTGAGAAGGCAAGCAGTATAATATCAACTACAGACAGATATGAAGTAATTTATTTCAAAACATATTTCTATATTAGTCATGTTGCAAAAAAAAGACATGAAAAATAAAATGAAAAAAGCATCGAACATTTAATTTTATAATTTTCTTCATTTCTTTGGTTCTACCTATAAGCACATATTTCTGGGCTAGGGGCAAGTCTAGAAACAGTAAGCTAGAGAAAGTGCTGGCACTGGAAGCGATTGGTCAGAGTTGGTGTCCTAGCCTTGGCCCTCACTTAAGAGACTGAGTTTGAATGCCGCCCTCCTCCCCCCCCCCCCACAGACACACACAAACACACTTAAGAAATTAGTTCCTTTGGCATATTTTGCTTTCAGGGTTAAACTCTTTGCTAACTTTACGGCAAAAATTGTACAGTCCTACATTCCCAAGATCCATTCTGAAAGCTGAGAACCTCTTATCCTAAAATCTATTCATCCCTGGGCCCTCCAAGAAAGTGGACTTCCTATCTATTCCTAGCAGAATGACTATATTTGGAGACCTCATCTAATGCCAAGAATCTACTGCCTTGCTTGGAAGATGCAAGTATTCTTCCCTGTGTCACTACATAAACACTATATATCATCATTTACCACTAAGTACCCAAGAATGTAAGGTTTTCCATTAACAACAAAGCTTCTGCCCTAGAACCTATTCCTCCCTTCTCCATCACTGGCCTGGGAAATTGAGGTTGTAACTTTAGTTCCTCTCAGTAACAGGATTTCATCTACTCTGCCCCTTGTCACCACAGTTAAGACAACAACCTTTCATACCAATGAACACACAATGACTCCATTTGGAAGTCTCCCTCCAGAATCCTATTGCTAAATGTACAAGCAAAATTATTTCCATCTTCCACAATCAAAGTACCACACATCCCAGAACCTAAATATCAGGTGCTGAGCCTCGGAAATGGCTCAACTTTATTGTTATTCAGTCATTTAAGTCGTGTCCAACTCTTCATGACCTCATTTGGAGTTTTCTTGGCCAACATACCAGAATGGTTTGCCATTTCCTTCCCCAGTTCAATTTACAGATGAGGAACTAAGGCAAACAGGGTTAAATGACTTGCCCAGAGTCACATAGCTAGTAAGCATCCGAAGCTAGATTTGAACTGCAGAAAATGAGTCTTTTTGATTCAAAAACCAATGCTCTATACATTGTGTCAGCTACCTGCTCAATGACTTGACTTCTTCCTAAGAAAAGGACTTCAGACACTAGGATGAATCAAGAACAAAGTGTATATTTTGCACACAGAGTATCTTTGGACTGCTACTGTGAGTTTAGGCAAAGAAACTAGTACCAAATATATGCTCCTTCAGAGTGCTAAGGTTTGTGTGATAAAATATTTACCAAGCCCCAAAGCCTGCCTTGATCTTTCTTCTCTTCTTAGTTTCAAAATTAACCGACTCTACCACCTCAGTAACAAGGTGGAGTAGTCGCAACCTTTTATCTCACTGTCACTAGTATAACTACTCTACCTATCATCCAGAATGCTGTCATCTTTCTGATCAATTCCCTATCCTTCCACCTCCCTCTCTGCTTCACTTTTCCTAAACTGATTTGTTTTCATCATGACCTCCAGTCATTTCACTGATCCCTGGCCTTCTTTTGATTCTTGCCCTAGCCTCCCTTTCATATTTTCAATGTTGTCTTTATAGTTAACCAATTCAACTCTCCCTTTATCCCCAAGTTCTTTGCTCCTTTGCCCTACCAACACTTAAGACTCCATTCTGCTCCTTCTGCCCTGCTTGGTTTTAATTCCATAGAACAAGATGTCCTTCCCAGATTAAACTAATCACCTCTAATCTCATACCATGTTTCTAACTCAAACCTTGACTGAAACACCTCCCTTAGCTTCCTCTTCTCCTCTAATTGGAGACCTGGAGGATAGAGTACCAAACTCCTCCCGATACTTTCCTTTATACAGGGCAGAAATTGAACTTTTGGTTCACTTCTCTCTGCATCTGCTGCTCTACCTGGTTTCAACTCCATAGAACAAGCTACCCTTATAACAGGTAACCTTCTGTCTCCTTCTGTCTGCAGTTTCCTTCATTAAATAGTAAGTTCCTTGAGGGCAGAGATTATCTTTCTTTTTACCAACTGTATCCCTAGCATCCCAGGCACAATGCCTGGCTCATAGTAGGTGCTTAATAAATGATTATTGGATAGAATTATTAGGCTTTGCCAAATACCAATCTGGAGTTACTCACCATCCTCATTCTCCAGTTGAAAAATGACAATGAAAGTTATACAACAGAATAATAATGGTAGAAGTCATAAAACACAGAAGAATGAGTTCATTATAAATTTACATTATCTAATTCTCAGCTGGGCAACTCACTGCAGCAAAACAATCAATTTATTCTTTGCTGGTTAACTCTTTCTCACACTCCTCATAATGGCTGTTCCAAACATTCCTTCTTCAAGGACAATATAGCACCATGCCTCTAGACCAGGAATTCTTAACTTGGGGTCCAGACACCTACAACAGTCCTTGGATAAGGGTAGATATCAGGGGGATCCATGAACTTGGATAAGAGGGGGGAGTCTTATCTTTATTTTCAATAACTCCTAACTGAAATTTCCTTCAATTATTTTAAAATATCCTGAGGAGAGGTCTACAGATTTCAGCAGACTGAAAAAGGCATTTATGGCACAAAAAAAGTTTCAGAACCCCTGCTCTATATTCTCTCACTTGGTGACTTTATCAGCCCCCTAGGCAAAATTATCACCTATTGCTCATCAGATTTCTGAACTAGAGGTTCCAAGGATATCTCAAACTCAACTTGTCAAAAGCACAACTCATTATCTGTAAAGATACTGGGATTTGAAGATCTTCCATGCCCCTTGAACTTGCTGACGTATCAGGCAGGGTTGGAACAAGAGAAAGCTGGAGCCAAGCTAGCGTCTGTGCCATCGTGACTGGATGCAGTGGCAGCGGTTGTGGTACAAATTCCTCTTTCTTTGAGCTTACCAGAATCTCTGCTAAAGACTCCTGCTGAGGACTGCCAGGGACAGGAACTGCGGGGGGCCGGAGCTGCTGGGAGCAAGTTGCCTGGATACTGAGCAGTTGTCTGAGTGAAGAGAGGAGGATCTTTGCCTGAGGTAGCCTGTCCTGTTTTGAAGGCTTGAGAATGTGGGTGTTTACTACATAAATTACATGTGCCAACTTCATAACTACTGTGTTGGCTTTGAGACTCAATTTTCTGGTATTTGAATAAATGCTCTAGCTAATTTCCCATGTAGAGAGCCTGTTACATTTTGTAATTAATAACCATATCAGCATACTTATAGTTACTCTAGGCATTGTGAGTACTGCATTGTTGATACATTATCTTGCACCCAAAACTCCTGCCCCTTCCAAACTTCTCTATTTCTATTAAAGAGTATTCAATCCTACCAATCAAACAAATTCCCAGGTTCCCAACCCTGGTGTCACTCTTGACTTCTGACTCTTTTTCCCCATCGTATAGACAATCAATTGTGGAATCTTTTCCTCCATAACATTTGCCCCCTTCAGTCTACTCAAACCTTAGAGGCCAATGAGTCCAACACCCTTCTCACGTTACAGATGAAGAGACTAAAACCTAGAGATAACTGTCTGAGCTAATATTTGAACTCAAAGTCTTCCAAACTCATTACTCTAAACAAATTCTAGAGCAGCAGAACCCACAAAAAGTGGAATGAAACAAATTTCCAGCCCAAGACAACTTGGAAGATAGGCAGGTATGGTATGTTACACCAAGGTGAGAGAGTAGCACAGTCCAGTACAGGCCAAGAGAACTGGCCCCAACAAACCCAGAGCAGGACTCGGGGTGATTGAATCACCAGCAGCTGTGGCAATTTCCAGACTTCTCAGTCAAAAGAAAACCTAGAAGATCAGTCTAAAAGGTCTGACACATCTGGGTGAGAGAGGAGCACAGCCCCAGCCACAGCAACACAAGAGCAGGCCTTGGGAGTGACTGAATCAGCAGCGGCAGCTACAGCTGCTTCCAGAGGCATCAGCCCATAGATCAGTGGTTCTCAACCTTCCTAATGCCAGGACCCTTTAATACTTATATGTAGGCGTATCTGCATGTGGGCGGACCCGCCTGGAGATGGATAGCAGAGCCGGTGTCTCAGTTCTCAAGATCATCTGAAACATATGTTTTCCAATGGTCTTAGGCAATCCCTGTGAAAGGCTCATTCAACCATCACAAACCACAGGTTGAGAACTGCTGCCACAGATGGTAAGGGGTTCAAACAACTGGTTAGAGATTACAGGAATCTCGTTGCTAGCACTGAGGCAGGACTCTGCTGTTTTGCCCATGCTCAGATCTGGGTCATAGTCCTGGGTGGGAGTCCCTGAGTGAGGGGAATTAGCACACCAGAGCTTGCAGCAGCAGTGAAGCAGGGACCCTCCTCACAATTCCAGGGCAGAAAAGAGTGCTTGTGACTTTGTATCCTAAGATCTTTGAGAAGGGTCAGAAAAATAATATTCAATGCCCCATAGCAGCCTCTGTGCCCAGTGGGATATGTGGGGTATGCCATATCTCAAATCTTTGCTTTCACAACCCAGTGGCCATCAAGTTATGACTACCTCATGAGGTAGCCCAGCCAATTTTTGAAAAGTCCAGTGGATAGTAAGTTTTTAATCTTCATAAACCAGATCACTACTCTGGTGATTCATGATAGTGTTGATGGGATGCAATGTTTTTTAAGGCAATGACAGTGAAGTGACATGCCTTAGAAAGGTTTTAACTAGAATTAGAAACAAATAGATGCCCACCAACTGGGAAATGGTTAAGCAAATTATGTCACATGAATGGAGTTGAATATTACTCTGTTATGAGAAATTATGAATATGAAAAAATGTAGAGAAAGAAAGAAAAACTCATGTAAAATGTGAAGTAAATGATACTAGGAAACAGTATTAACAATGGTTACAACAATATAAACTGAAATAACAACAGAAATCAAACTGAATGAATTAAAATTAGAATTCTAAAAAAAAGCGTGCTTGTGGTCATTCACAGAGCAGAACACAGGCCAGGAGGGCTGTAAACATCTCTCTTTTGAGCACATCACCTTGGAAGAATGGAAAACATAAAGTTCCCCAGAAGTATCTCTGAAAATAGCTGCTTAAAAACCCTTAACCTTGGGACAATGCACCCTCAACCCTGGTAGCAGATCCCCCACTTTAGCAAAGAATTAAAGTCAAGTAATAGGCTGGGAAAATGAGGAAACAATGAGAAAAAACCATTAACTATACAAAGTTACTATGGTGATGAGGAAGCTCAAAATACACACTCAGAAGAAAACAATAAAATCAAAGCCCCTACATCTAAAGCCTCCAAGAAAAATATGGATTGGTCTCAGGTTATAGAAAAGCTCAAAAAGGATTCTGAAAATCAATGAGTCAACAACCTGGTAAAGAACATACATACACACACACAGACGCAAACACATACACACAAGCATGTACAGAAACTGAAGAAAACAACACCCTAAAAACCAGGCTAGGCCAAATGGTAAAAGAAGTTTAAAAAGTCAATGAGAAAAAGAATGCCTTAAAAAGAAATTCAGAGAAAATAAAAAGGATTCAGAGAAGCATGGGAGAGACTACATGAAGTGATACAGAAAGATTAAGCAGAAGCAGGAAAATAATTTATACAATTATTATAGTTACATAAGTGAAAATAACAATAAAACTGCAATTTGTGAAATTATAATAATCAATCCTGTGCCATGAGAAAATGTACCTCCCTCCCTTCACTGGAGAGCTGAGAAAGGTAATGCACTAGAACACTGACTATGCTATAAGCCAGAGGTAAATTCAAGGCTTAAAACCAAGTGTTCCTGAAATAGATTAAGATACAACTGGCAAACGTTTAACAAAATGAATTAAAATACAATAAAATTTAGATAATATGTTCATTTGTTGTTTTCTGAGTGAATATGTAGGACACAAGTATTCATTTTTATTTAAGTTTGACACTACTGCTATAAGCCATGATCACTGTTATCTCAAATTCTTAATTTTTTTTGTCTTTGTCACAAGAAAAGGCTAGGGAACAGAAAGGGTGCATTAGGAAATGATTGTGACATAAAAAAAGACGCCAATAAAATTTTTTTTAAAATACTAGACAATAACAGGTATCTAGACAATTAATACACAAAATAATTTTTCAAGATCTATACTTCAACTATAGAAATAATTTGAGTCACAATGGTTTGTAAGGAAATTATTTTCCACTTGTTCAAATGAGTCAATCAGTAAAGCTTTCAGAAATAGAAATATCAAATGCCATACACAAAATACGGCAAAATCTAGTGGAAAAACTTTTCAAGCTGCAGCATCTCTTTAGTCACAAGTGGCCAGAAGAGGATCCTGGGAGATTATGCTTGATTGATTAAAAAATAAAATCTAAGATTTTCTATACTATTATACAAAATTATGTTTTTCATTATTGAAAATTAACATTATAAAAATGAAAAGCAAAGTATATTTATTTTTAAATTTTTATTATTAATTTATTTACTTTCCATTTTCAAAATTCATTTCGACAGGATTTTGAGTTCCAAATTTTCTGCCCACCTCTCCCCTCCCCCACCTGAGATGGCATGCATTCTGATTACCCCTTCCTCCAGTCTGCCCTCCCTTCTATGACACGCCTCCCCCCCCACTCCTACCCCCTTGTAATGGTAATGGTAATTTGAAGATCTTCCCTGACCCTTAATAAGCCTAAGGGAACTTGAAGACCTTCCATGCTTTGAAGATATACCCTGCCCCCTAATAAGCTGAATGCAATCACATGAAGCCTGTGGTGGGAGGAGTTTGCTGAAGAGTGGAGCAGAACCCACAGGAAGCTGGAAGTCAGAGAAGCTAGAATGGAGGGAGGAGAAGACACATTCAAGGGAGTGTTAGGCTTGTGAGTAAATATTGATCTGTGGGAAGGCTAAAGATGCTGTGGCTCTCTGTCCTGTTATGGTTTATTAACTTTTTTGCTACTATGATGGAATCGGTTTACTGGTTTGGGGATTCGATTTTTCTGGTGCCTAAATAAATGTTTTGCTTCTGTCTTCTATATGGAGAATCTGTTATATTTTGCAATTGAGTCCTATGCAAGTCTATTTATAGTGACCATTGGCACTAAGAATATGGCATTGGCACTATACCCCCTCCCTCTTATTTCTTTCCCTCTTAAGGAAAATATCCTTCTTTCTGATTGAAAAGATGCTTTTTAAAAATAACCTGCAGTCTACAAATTCTGCAATAAATCTGTTCTCCTAGGAAAATATGATCTCACAATTAGAACAGTAAATTTGGTTTCTAGTACCAGACATTCCACAAGTTAGTTGTGTGACTTGTGGCAAGCTATTCACAACCTTAGATCTCAGTGTCTTCAGCTAATGATACTTAAAGTCCCTCCCAATTAAAAAATTCTATGACTCCAAATGTCCTATGATAAGAGAGAGTCTTTTCTAAATGAGCAAAACATTATTTTTTCTTTTTTAGCCTTTATGAAATCATGGGTGTAGACTGAGTCAGACATGTATGATTAGAAAAAATATATACAAGTTTGTAAAATTGGATATGCATGTTTTAAGAAAAACTGACATGTGTTAAGAATAGAAATGACAACAAAATAATTCAATTGGACAATTCTGAGTACCTCTTCTGTGTCCTCCTTTATGAAAGGTACAAAAAAAAAAAAAGTAGTCTTCAATATCCAGAAACATAATCTCCTCAAAGAGCACAGAGATATACAGAGAACATGTAGAACAAAATACTAAATTGAGTTCAGATTCATAGATAAGATTCCATGAAATAAAATTCTACAAAGGTGCCAGCTCAAACAGGGCAAGACATTCTCAAGACTGAAATTCTAAGGAAACAAAGAGAAACAATTTTAAAAGGAGAGAAAAAAGGAATTATGTGATTAGATGTATGTGGATGCATAGGGAATTCACAACTAGCTTAAGATTTATAAAAGACAAGCAGAAAAGATAAAAGCAAAAGCAGATAACAGTAGAAATACAACAGTCTTTATGATACAGTATGACTATTGTCCGAAGTTCTAAAACCGAGAATGAGGTAAGGCCTGAGAGGAAAGCTGAGGGAAAAAAGTTTGTGGGGATTTTTTTAAGCTATAAAAGGTAAAAGAGGAAGATAAAAAGATGAAATAGGTGGATGGGGCAATGATATAGCTGACAAAAGGCAGAGATGTTCATGTCTTATTATCCTTCTGTTTTCTCTTATCAAGCAGAGGGATATTTAAACTGGAAAAAAAAAACAGCCAGAAAACATGGCAAAGAGTGAGGTGTTTGCCATGATAAGTAAAGAAATAGTAAGACTGTCTTTAGCTACCCTTGATGAGTTCAAGTCACCTAGTGTAGATGAACAACACCCCCCCCCCCCCACTATTAGAAGGAATGGTAATGTTTGTTGAGCAAACTGTCAGTAATAGGTGAAAGGTCCTAAAGAATGAGAAAGGTATCAGAAGACTTGAAGACATTTTGGTATAGTAGCAAGAGTACTAAACTTAAATCACAGGACTTGGGTTATAATTTTTTTTTGTTTGGTAATTATAACTATATAGCATTCCATTTCATTTGCTTTTGTTGTTCTGTACACTTACATAGTCAGAGTCCTTCTGTATACTACTTCCCTGTTCTTTTTACTTCCCTTTTCATCATTTATAACTCTTCACAAGCTTCTCTGAATTCTTCATATCATTGTTTCTTACAGCATTAGTAATATTCTGTTACATTTATGTGCACAATATGTCTCGCTGTTTCCTAATCTTTTTTTCCAGTTCTTTGCTGCTATAAAAGCTACTACAAACAACTTGGTATATACTGGACTCTTCTCTGTTTCTGACCTAGGATAAGTGCCTAGCAGCTAGATCTCTGGATCAAAGGGTATGGACATTTTTATTGCTTTAATAACATAATTTCAAATTCCAAATCCCTCCAACATGAGGGTTAAGCTAGTATACTGAAAAAAGGAGTCAGCATAAAAAACATCTTGGCAATCTAAAACATGGGACAGATTCTACTGAGATCAAATTTAATAGAGATAAAGATAAAGTCTTATAAAAGTAAGTTCTCAAAAAAAATAAATTTTACTGGTACAAAATAGGGTTAGACGTGTTTAGACAATTATTTCTGTGAAAAAGACATGGGAGTTTTACTGCACGTTAAGCTCAACAAGTCAATACTGTGGTGTGTTTGCCAAGAAATACAACATGATCTTAGCTTCAAAAAATAAGTTCCACTCTACTTGCCCTGGCCAGACAACATTTGCAACATTTGTTTATTCCTTAGCATGACTCCTTAGGAAGGATAAGCTTGAGGTTGAATGTAGCAGGACTGACAGTCCATGCTAAGTAAGGATTGAAGAAACTGGGGATTCTTTAGGCTAAAAACGAGAGGATTCAGGGGGACATGATTTATGCCTTCAAATAACTGAAGGGCTGTAAAAAGTGGAAAAGGAAACAGATTTGTTCCGTTTGTTTACACAGTACATTAAGGATAGAATTGGACACAATATGTGGAGCTGTTAGGAGTGAAGCTTAGGCTTGATAAGCAAAATTTTCCTATAAATCAGCAGTATCAGAAAACAAAATGGGTTGCATCAGGAAGCAGTAGGCTTCCTTCTCACCAGAAGTCTTGACACAAAAGCTAGAAAACCATTTGGGAAGGTATGCTTGGAAAGACATTCAGTTTATACATGTGATGACTGCGGAATTCTCTTCCACACTGAAATAGCCTGTGACTACGTATATGAGTTCTATAAGAATTTAAACTGTAGGGGGGGGCGGAGCCAAGATGGCTGCGTAGCAGCAGCAATATATCCCAGCTCTCACATAGCCACCCCAAAATACCCATGGAATAGGACTCTGGACCAACCTAGAACTTCAAATCGCACACAAGGATACTTCCCACTAAAGTCAGCTCGGCTACGAGGAACCATAGCAGCACTGCGAACCGAAACTAGCCTGGCCTGAAGCCGCGGCTGTGCCCCGGGGGCGGCCGGGCGGGAAGTGCAGAGAAAGCTCTCAGGTGAGCGTGGATAAGCACCAGCTGCGAGGAGGGGGATTGTGAAAGAGGGAGATAAGCGTCCGGCCGAAAGGCCTCCTGAGCGGAAAAGCGAAAGGCAGAGGTTATGCACCCGCCTCCGCGTTGCAGCTTCCCGCCTGCGGCCTGCAGACAGCAGGGGGACTGAGCGATTGTTCTCAGGCCAAGAGCTCTCGTGTTGAGCGGCCTGGATCTGGATTGCCATCTTGGGCCTCAGTTGTGGAGTCTTCACGATCCAGTCAGCCGAAAGTAAACAGGAAGAGTCCCAGCATCTTCCTGAGAGCTACAGCAGCTGGGAGGACCCCAGCGATTTGGGACAGAGCTTTCCCTTCTGGAAGCAGAGCCCCACAGAGATTTTAAAAAAAATCACGGTCTGAACAACCATGAGTAAGAATAAGCATAAGAAGCAAAGTAAGAACAGCTCCCAAACCCTAGATTCCTTCTTTGGGGAAAAGAAAGATCAGGGGAGAGAGAGGGAGGAGGAGAGCGCAGCCAGAGCGCCCCCACCAGAGGCCTCCAATAAACATGAAGAATGCCTTAAAGCTAGAGATGGGCTGAAGAAGGATTTTC
>CM053585.1:69065107-69087636 GCA_028646515.1 Pseudochirops corinnae | reverse complement strand
CACTTCCCTTATTTGGTTTTGCAAATCCTTCTTCAGCTCATCTCTAGCTTTAAGGCATTCTTCATGTTTATTGGAGGCCCCTGGTGGGGGCGTTCTGGCTGCTCTCTCCTCCTCCCTCTCTCTCCCATGATCTTTCTTTTCCCCAAAGAAGGAATCTAGGGTTTGGTTGCAGTTCTTACTTTGTTTCTTATGCTTTTTCTTACTCATGGTTGTTCAGACTGTGATTTTTTTTTTTAAATCTCTGTGGGGCTCTGCTTCCAGAAGGGAAAGCTCTGTCCCAAATTGCTGGTGTCCTCCCGGCTGCCGTAGTTCTCAGGAAGGTGCTGGGACTCTTCCTACTTACTTCCGGCTCTCTGGATAATGAAGACTCCAAGACCGAGGCCCAAGACGGCGATCCGGATCTAGGCCGCTCAACGCGAGAGCACTGGCCTCAGAAGAATCACTTAGTCCTCCTACTGTCTGCAGGCCGGGGCGGGAACCTGCAATGAGGAGGCGGGTCCAAAACCTCTGCCTTTCGCTTTTCCGCTCTGGAGGCCTTTGGCCGGACTGCTTTTCTCTCCTGATTTCCCAATTCACACTGACTTAGTTCTGAACACTGCTGCAGCTGCCGCTAATCCTCTCACCGCTTCTGTTGTCCGGCTGCCCCGGGGCTCAGCAGCGGCTTCAGGCCAGGCTGGTTTCGGTTCCCAGTGCTGATATGGTTCCTCGTATCCAAGCTCACTTTAGTGGGAAGTATCTTTGTATATGTTTTGGAGTTCTAGGATTGTTTTAGAGTCCTATTTTATGGATATTTTGGGGTGGCTATGTGAGAGCTGCGATATGTTGCTGCTGCTACGCCGCCATCTTGGCTCCGCCCCCTCTGCTGAGCTTTTATCCTCTATCCTTTTGCTTCTTTTTTATATTGACTGTAATATCATTCCAAGATCTCATGTAGAATTCAGGACAAAACCTTCAAGCTTTCTGTGCTTTCTGAATGGTCTATCCAGCGCAAAATCTGATCATTGACTTCCTTGTCTGTGTTCTTCGAGTTGTGGTTCTAAAAATTATCTTTACCGTGGCAAAATCTGATCATTGCCATGTTGGTCTGAGCGTTAGAATTTTTTGGCCTGGATTTAAATCTGATAACACTTCTCTTTTCAAACTGTCCTCTTTGGAAGTTCCGGGAGAAGATTGCTGGACTTAACTGCTACCAACCAGCTATAAAACTCGGCAAGTTCAAAGTGACGGAACTGCAATATCCCTTTTGGAATGGGCTTCCTTCTGGGGTTGTTCCACTGTAATCATCATACTGGGTTCGGGGCTGGAAGTATTACCACTTTACTCCTGGATTCAGAGACACAGAGCTATCATTTGCATCTGAACTTATTTCCCACTCATTAGACAGCATATAGTTGATGGCCTCTCCTTGCCTGGAAATGCTACCCATTGTAGTAGCAAGCACCCTAGCTTATCTGGGATAGCTGCTAGCACAGGTTCTTTGATCTGCTTTTCTAAAGGAAAACAATTCAGAAGGAGTTAACAATCTTAGTTTAATCAAACTATATCATTTAAGTAGTTCAGAGGATAAAGTTAGCACTCTGAACTTCAGAGAAAATACAAACAGAAGTTACATGCAGACAAAAAATAAAGGCAGAGAAAATAACATAATTCAACAGACTGACAGACAGGGCTTCTTAGCTGTATGACCATTACATACATACAGTATTAGTTACCAGAGAGAGAAGCACACACATCTGGGTTTTAGACATGATAGCCTTCATTGACCCACTGCCTGATTACAAAGTAACAAAAGGTCAGTTGAAAAACAAGCTTCCCCTAAGCAAGCTTCTCTTGTTAGGCTCTAAGTCAGGTCCGGTAATGGGCAGGGAAGATGTTCAAATTCCCTTTCCATTACACCCCTACATCTGGGTCCTCTCTTTTGTGAGCCCTCAGTGTGGAACTGGGTAGTGAGCTACAGAGCTTCTAGATGGTATGTACATACTCAAATCTTAGGCCTTCCTATACTCCATCTGGGACCTCTTCTGGTCCTGATTCACAGGTTTTACCTATGCTGAAATGTTCCATGCAAATTACTCCTGGCCTGACCTTATCCTCAGTGTCCCCAGACTTTCTGTCTGTCTCCCTGCTTATCTAGGCTGGGAAAATGACTTACTGTTATTTTTTTTCCTTGAATTTCCTGATCAGAATTTAGTCTGGTGCGTATCCTAGATTTTTATGGGGGATGTGTATTAGGAGGAAGTTCAGAAGTTGATCTAAAATATAATAAAGAAAAAGTTTTTTTTCTACCTCTCTACTGCCTTGGGTCTCCCTCCTCTGGTTTCTTTTCAATGAATATTGCATGTTTTTTGAGTCCATCTTTTTTTGTGTTGATTAATACACACTTGTAGGAGATGTTTCTTTAGGAGTACAAACTGTTCTTTTCCTATTTCTTTAATTTATTAATTTCTTTAATTTAAAACAAGAAGTAATTTTGCAGTTTGAACTGAAGGACTTTATCTTAGTTGCCTACCTCATTTATTGTTAATCACTGAGTATCTGAAATTTGACCACTCCTCTTGTCCTTTTCTTTTTTAAAAAATGTTAATATACTGATCTTTAAAAAAAAATCACTGTTCTTTCCTTATGATTCCAATTTGTTCAATAGAACATTCCTTTTTAATGAATACAGTCAAAATATATTAATACATTATCTATGTCTGAAAATTCCTTTTGTTCATTACCTCTTTGATAGGGGTTAGGTATTCTTTTACCATCTGGTCTTCTTTAATGTTGATATTATTTCGTTATTCAGAGTTCTGATTTTTTTTTAATAAAAGAAGTATTTTATTTCCCATCTCTCACTTCTTATTAAATAAGATTATTGGTTATTGCATCAAAATAATGAAAAAATGTGTATATAGGACAAATTTGTCCTATAATCTGTATATTGCTTTTTGTTCCTTAGATTATACCATAGATGATTATTTATTTAATACGTATTGGGCCCCAGTTTCCTCATCTGTAAAATGAGGAAGTTGCGCTAGAAGTCTTCTGGCTCTATGATCTTACACTCCCCTGATTTTTGTTTAGTCCTTTCACAGGGCCTGCATACTTTTCTTCGAGTTATGTATGTGCTGGCAATGACTATCATAAAAACTTATTTAAAGGGAACCATTATAATAAGTATTAAGATGATTCCTTTTTCTCTTTTTCATTTTTTACTTTCCTGCACTGTGACATAGTCTAAACAGTCAGAACTGTTATAAATTTAAAAATAAATCAGATTTTTGAAGTGATCAGTTCTATCTAACAGTCAAAATATCAAATGTTTCTGTAGTCATTGAAAACTCCAAGCATAGCATACCTCTGTAGTCCTTGAAAATTAGGTCAGTAAATGCTGTCCTTTGAAATTAAAACTCATAAGAAATAATCCCAAACAGAGATTCTTAATCTGGAATCTGTGGCCTTTTTTTTTTCCTAATTAGTAACTATAGTTCATTATAATTTATTTCCTTTATAATTATTTTATGTACTTAAAAACACTGTTCTGAGAAGGCATTTTATAAAAGGGATCCATGACATAAAAGTTAGGACCCTCAGTCTGAAATATGTGATTCTTCACCTGTAGAAGGACTTGAGAAAGAGTTTGTGAATGAGGTTTTGATTTGACTATGTAGGGTTTGTCCCAACCTCATAAAAGGGGTTAATGTTTCTTCCAAAATCTCATTAAGGGACTAGAGTGGATCTTGAGAGACTATCTGAGAAAAGTTTATATAAAATGTAATAAAGAAAAAACTACAGTCAGCTTAGTTATAATAGCCAAGGTAGTCCTGTCATAACAAGAAGGTGGTAGACTTTTTGATTTTTAGAACAGTTAAAAATTTTTCAGTGTGTCTCTAACACTATCCAGGAGAGAGAACATTTTGTTAGGTAAAATATCTGTACTGGAGAAGAGGCCCACAAGCTATTATAACTTGGCTGTAGTATCTCCTGAGACCAGGAAACTTTCTGTAATCAGTTTTTTTTCCCTTTACCAATAAGTGAATATGTACACTAGATGGCAGGTTACCCAACAAGCTATTAACTTTCTTGACTAAATTGCCAATTTATCAATAAGCATATTAGGTTGAATTTGGGATGATGGAAAATCATATGATTATCACGTCTAGAAGAGTTCAATTTTGTCTAATCCTCATATTTTAGAGCTTAGGAAATGGAGGTTAAGAGATTTACTTACCTCTGAGTGTATCTTAAAAACTTGAATCCCGAAGCCTACAAACTCAGGACCAAACTCTGATAAAGTCTAGTTTCAGACGTTGTAAAGCCAAGCATGAGCAGCTTTCCAGAGGACTGCTACTGTGAACAGCTTTAAGGTTCTGATCACATAGTATCGTGAACTCTATTTATTCAGCAACAAAGACAAAACATTCACAGAAACCAAAGTACAGCATTCACAATATTATAACGTATCACTAAAGTGGCCACATAGTTTTAAACAAAAGATATCATCCAGTAAGTCTTTAACTCAGTCATCCTTAAGTAGAAAGCTTCCTTAAGGGACACAAAGTACAATCATTTAGTAAGTCCTTAACTCAGTCATACTTAAGAGCAAGGCTCCTTAAAGGACACAGAGTACAAAGGTCAAAGTTCTCCAGCCCTAGGTCACATTATCTTAATCTCTCAGTCAAAAAATCTTCTTTCTTCTTGATTGGAGATTAGTTTCCAGTCATCCTTAAGAGGAACAAGGCACAGAGTACAAATTTCTCCCACCCCTATGCCACAGTAAATCATGATCTTCCCAGTCAGCACTAAGTACCCAAGGAGAGGTCTTTTCATCTTGAGTCAAGGCTGGCTTCCAAATTCCATGGTTCCTCTTCCATGGGTCCAGCTCCTGTCTGAATCTACCCAATCGTCACCTAGATTCACAGGTAGCCAGCTCTCAGCTCCTCATTCAGTTCCTTGTACAGTTCCATATTGAAGCTCACAGTATCCAGTCTACCTCAAGTCTTTCACAGTTTCTGTTTCTGGGAATATAAAGCTTAGCAGAACCACAGTAACATTCATATACATTGCTGGCACTATAATCAATTCATTGTCTGCCTGTGAAATTGACACAGACCCACCAACAAGGTCTGAGAACTCAGCACAAATCATCAGTATGGTCCCAGGACCTCTGAAACCTTCCTCCAGGACTTCTGTAAACAGAAAACAAGAAAATTCTCTTTCAGGGCTTCCAGTAAGGTCCCAGGGCCTCTGTTCAAAGTATCACAAATAAAGGTCAACACAGACACAATAGACAAACAGAGTGCTGGCCTCCACGATCATCCCGTTTCTCAGTTCTACTTTCTCCCAGCTTGGGCTTCTCCTTATATGTGGTCATTAGCTCTACCCTGTGCCACCCCTTCCTTTTGCATCAGCAAGTTCCTCCCACTGTGGGTTTCACGAGTTCTGTTTCTTAACAAAGACTTGATATAATTAGGGCAAGACTCAAAAGAAACTTGAACTGAAACAAGGTGCTAATTAAATAGCTTAAACCAGGCACTAAGTACTTCTTTGCTTGCCATTACAGCTGTATGCCTACCTTTTTTTTAATAGAAAATTTTTTAATGTTTACTAGCTTTTTGATCATTTTTGAAGTAATGGGTACAACTTTATACTGCTTTTTACTACTCCACCATCTTGACTGTGTCTCCATAAGGTATACTCTTAAAGAAAATACTGTAGTGCTTAATATTTGTACATATATTCCATGATTTCCTTGCTTTGAAGGAGGGGTTAGTTGTAGTTTTGTTTGAAAGAAGATATAAAAGGATAAAATGGACAACATCGACAATAGATTTCATTTGAGTCTGATATTTTTTTAAAAGGAATTTTTATTGATTTTTTTTCTTTTTATTATGACTTCATTTCCAAATATATCCCTCCGCCCCCTTCTACTTAGAGAGCAATTCTTTGTTATAGAATAATAAAGAAGGTATGCAGAGTTCCACATTGATAGTTTTCCACCTCTGCAAAGGAAGGAGTAAAATATTTTCTCATTTCTTCTTCAGGAACAAGTTTAGTCATAATTGCACAATGTTCAGGAGTTATTTTGATCTTTTATTTCTGTTTCTATTGTTGCCATTGTCAAAGATTGTCTTTCTGGTTCTGATTACTTCACATCTGTTCATTTATGTCTTCCAGTGTTTCTCTGTATTTTTCATATTCATCGTTTCTTATAGCATAGTAATATCTTATTATATTCATGTGTAACAGTGTATTTAGTCCTTCCCCAACCACCTCAGTGGGCATCTGTACCCTCTTCCACCCTCCTGTGTTCTTTACTACTACAAAAAGTACTGCTATACATATTTTGGTGTAGTTAGAGTCTTTCTTTTTTATCATTGCCTTCTTGGGATATATGCCCAAGTTGTGAGATCTTTGAGTCATATAGTATGGACATTTTTTTACTTCAGCATAATTACAAATTGTGTTACACAATGGTAGGACCAATTCACAATTCCAACAATAACGTATTTCTGTTCCTATCCTTCCTCCTTCCGTACCCCCAAAATAAACAGCCCATTGCTAATGGCTTTATTTCTAACACAGAGAGTAATGGAATGGAAAAGAGGTAACTATAGGCACAAAATTTTCCTGGTTTTGGGAAAGGAAGAGGGGAAAAGAAATATCCTTTTCTTAGTGGTGAAAGAAAGGAGGAAAGGATGTGAGAGGGCAGGATGATAGGGACTAGAGGACAAGGATGGCAAAGAAATTTTCTTTCAACTTCATAAGTTTAGTTAAAGATAAATTATGAAGATCTGGTAAAGAAGGGTATGCTTCCCTTACTCTCTTCAAGATTTGGAATGGATATAGCAAGGACACAGAGGAAGAATGGACAGCATAGAGGAAACAATGAAGGGAGGAAATGATTAGTGTAAGCTTGTATGGGGTGGGACCCTGTAGGAAGAAATAGGGGCAAGAGTTCCATGCACCCCAGTTCTAGAGTTGTGCATAGACTTTTGCAGTCTTGTTATTTCCTCTCCCCACCCCTAAAGTTTCTAGAATGATTCTGGGAGTATGAGATGGGCAGAAGAGAGGGCTATAAAGGCAAAAAACAGCACAGACCACAGGCTTTCCACAACCTCTCCAACATTGATGATTCCCATTTTTCGTCATCTTTGTCATAATTGGCTGCAGTTTTTTTTTAAATCAGTGATAAGGAAATACATTGGTTGTGTGAGGGATAATTTATAGTGAAGTTTCCCAATTCTGAAAAGTCAAATCTAGAATGGCTTCAGTATTTACTAGGCCTAGGGTTAGGTCACCTGACCCTCAAGCAATCTGGGGCTTAGAGCAATGGAGACCCTCCCCCAGAGCCAACTCAGTAGAAGATATGCCAAATAAGGTTAAGACTGCTTTCCTTGGACACCCACAATTTTCCGGGTCCTTTGTCTCAGAGAGATTCCTGCTTAGGTTGTGGGTCAGCCCCCCTACCAATAAGAGTGAAGGTCAATTGAGGGGGTTGGGTTTCTGCCTTAGAAGATTATATAACAGAGGGCTGGCTTCCACCTCTTGCTCTCTCCCTGCCGCCATGCGGGTGACAGGGGCAGAGTCCTTTCTCATGAGAAAGAATAAAAACCTTTTCTGACCTTAGATTCAGACTCTGAACTCTTTCATCTCACACAGTTGCATCTTTTTTTTTTCTAATAACGACAACATGGTTTTGACTGAGTATTTAAAAAAATTTTTTCCTGGTGATTGTTGCCTACATTAGGAATTTTATTTTTGTTCTTTTAGATCGGTTGATTAAAACAATAAGTGAGCAAAGTTTATATTGTATCAGACCCCCAAAACAGGACTTTTAATTTGCACTGTCCAAAAGTAGAATATGCATCTGAAGTTCAAGTGCGGATTGAACTAGATTCTCTTTAAAATTCATTAACATCCTTGCATGGAACAAGGGATAGGTTGGTCAACTGGGAATCTTCTGTATATTGATTGCAAACATGCTGATCTATTTAATATAGCCTAGTCAGTAGGCTGAGCTAGAATTTTCAGAATAGTAAATACTGAAGTCATTGAATGTCAGTTCATATGGCATATGCTGTTTTGAAAAAAGGGAAGGGGGACTGCTGATTTTTGCCTCAAGAAATTCAACCCTTCACTGAGGGAGGTAGATCTTTTGAAGAAGCAGTGCCTTAGACTAGCCAGAGGAGGATGTTCTACCTTTTGGTGATATATGTAGCACGAGATTGATTTTGTTGGCTTTCAGCTAAAATCCAATTATGATAAATTCAGTGGGTCCATCAAATTTACTTCAGCAGATATTGAGCACCTGCTAAGTGCCCAACACTGTGCTAGAGGTTATGAGCAATAAAATAAACAGAAAGAAAACCAAGCCTCTGCGATCTAGTAACTCGTGGTTTTATTGGAAACTAAAATGGCAGAAAGAAAGCAAGCAAGCAAGCAAGCTTGAGTACTTTAAAAAAAATCTGTGTTTTCATTTCTTTGAGAGCTTCTACTGGACAAATATAAAACTCTCCACATCCTAGTAGATGATCCTCATGTGTTATAGTGACAAAAAATGTCATCACCTGAACTTATTTAATTTAGGCCAGGCTATTTTTGGGACATCAGAGTAGAGGCCCTTTAGTCAAAGCCTCCTTAGCTTGGTATAGTAACAGAGCTGGCTTTATTGGCATAGCCTTGACAAACTAATTAATTAATTAATGTATTGAATGTCTACTTTTTTGCAAAGCAGTTTGTTTGGTGCTTTCCTTAGGCGCTAAGGAAGATAAAGCAAGTACTAAGTTAAAGAATCTTACAGTGTAATAGAAATGCATACAATGTTTCATAGAAAAATAGTTGTACTTTGTATTATAGTCATGGGTTTCATGGCCTTTTCTAAACTAAACTCCACTTAGTGAATAGCATAGTGCTTCTTACACAGTAGACCCCTAATAAATAATTGTTGAATTGAACTATAAGATAAAATTAAACATAAATTCAAGAGACAGCTAAAATAACAAGTCCTACAAGGAGCCTGTTCGTAGCAAATCAAGTTGTAAAACTTTTTTCAGGTTCACAGCCTTTCCCCCATTTGGTGGTATGTAGGTTTTGAATTCTTGTTAAATAGCTTTGGTTTTTTATTTTTTAATTTTTGGGGGGGAGGGGGTGGAGGTGATTGGGAAGCTTGAGCTAAGGTGGAATTAAATATTGTTACTCTGTGGCAGAATAGTAGATCTGAGCTACTCTCTGCCTGTAGAATATTCAAACCACACTTAAGCCATTCTTTGTTATGTGGAAGGAAGAGCCTGAGGCATGCATGGCATTGGCATTTTTCTTCCTGAAGATGAATGGGGCGCTTGATTACAAATTGTATGCATGGAATTTTTCCTGTATTCTTTCCCTTTATTTTTTGTAGTATAATTTTACCTCAATTTTTTTTCTACAGGACCAACCACACTTAATGATTTGTCTCAGTAGGCTAGAGAGTGGAGAGAGTACTTTTATTTTTCTTCACACTTAAAAGTTTTTTCCAAGTAATATTTACCAAATGCTCATTGTGTAAATATCTTTAAATTTAGTCTTCTAGGCTTTTTATAGGAAGGGAAATAATAACAGCAGCTCCTGCCTATTAGGAACTTTTTTCCTGATTTATGTTTGTCTCTTCTCATGACAAACTTTGATAGAGACAAAGGCTGCTCAGAGAGGAACAGCTGAGTCTTGCAGAATTGCTAGTGGTTTGGTAGCCTTAGTGGGGTCCTGGCATTTTGAAATGTAGAAACTTGCCATAGTTCATATAAGTAAGTATAATTTGTTTCATAACTGTTAAAACAAGCAAAGAATAATTTAAAAAGACCTCTTCTGCAATTTAAAATCTTTATTTTTGTGAATTACATTTATTTCAAGTATGTGTCTTATTAACTAGATTATTATCAACTCCAGAGGCTTATTACTAGGCATGGATGTTTATTCAGTGGTACAGAATTTCTTACTGATCTTTTCCTCTGAATGTTAATGACTGTCATTGCCTATTAAGTAGACCAAGTGGATTATAATGATATTTATTTTAAAAACTGGTTGTTATACTGATTATTAGTTACTATATATGCACCATATTTAAACACTTGGAAATTTTCAAATGTGGAGTTGTAAAAAAGAAGACATTAAAGGCAAATACTGGTTAGACTTTGTCCTCTGGAAATGTACATTCTTTTTTAAAAAATTATTTACTTTTAGTTTTCAACATTCACTTCTGTAAGATTTTGAGATCTAAATTTTCTTCCACCCTCTTCTTCTTCTCCTTCCCCAAGATGGCCTGCAGTCTCATGTAGGCTATACATACACATTCATATTAAACATTTTCACATTAGTCATGTTATAAAGAAGAATTAGAACCAATGGGAGAAACCATGAGAAAGAAGAAACAACAAAGAGAGTGAATAATATGCTTCAATCTTCATTCAGACTCCATAGGTCTTTTTCTGGATGTGGACAGCATTTTCCATCATGAGTATTTTGGAGGTGTCTTAGATTCTTGCATTGCTGAGAGCTAAGCCTATCAAAGTTGGTCATTGGACACTGTTGCTGTTACAGTGCACAACATTCTCCTGGTACTGCTCACTTCACTCAGCATCAATTTATATAAGTCTTTCTAGGTTTTTCTGAAGTCTGTCTGCTCATCATTTCTTATGGAACAATGCTATTCCTTTGCATTCATATACCACAACTGGTTTAGCCATTCCTCAATTGATGGGCCTCCCCTCAACTTCTAATTCTTGGCTACCACAAAAAGAACTGCTATAAATATTTTTGTACATGTGGGTCCTTTTCCCATTTTTGTGATCTATTTGGGATACAGATGTAGAAGTGATATTACTGGGTTGAAGGGTATGCATGGTTTTGTAGCCCTTTGCACATAGTTCCAAATTGTTCTCCAGAATGGTTGGATCAGTTCACAACTCCACCAACAATGCATTAGTGTTCCAGTTTTCCCACATCTTCTCCAACATTTATCATTTTCCTGTTTTGTCATGTTAGCCAGTCTGCTGTGTGATGGGAAATATACATTTAATTTGGTTTTTTTTTTTTTGCATTTTGGAGGGGGGAAGGCAGGGCAACTGGGGCTAAGTGACTTGCCCAAGGTCACATGGCTAGTTTTGTGTTAAGTGTCTGAGGTCAGATTTGAACTCAGGTCCTTGTGACTCCAGGGCTGGTGCTCTATTCACTGTGCCACCTAGCCACTCTATACATTTAGTTTTTTAAAAAGTCATATTTTAAATTGATATTTGTCATATGAACATAATTTTAATAACTGGAACAGCTTAAGTACTTCCTATGACTGCTACAGTTACCTTTTAAAAATAAAAGAAATGCTGTCATCTTTATGTAGTGACCATATTCCAAGCCCAAAGCATTTTACTTGCTTAGCTACTACAAAAATAGAATCTTAAGAGACTGAAGGGACTTTAGAGATTATTAAGTACCTCTTCCGCAATTTGGCATATGATGAAACTGAGCCCAAGAGAAAGTAAGTAAACCTTCTCAAAGTTCCCTGGCTAGTTCTTAGCAGAGCCTGAGCCAGAATCCAGGTCTTTATTTCTCTTTCTTATAGTTGGTTTCATTTGTCCTTATTAAAGGAAGCAGAAGGTACTATAATAATACATTTAAAATGTCAGGAAATCAAGGTACAGAAATATTAATTGACTTTCCTGGAATTATGTGCAACAAAGTCAGTTTCTGAGTCAGGGCTAGAATCTGACAATCTTGGATATTCTTCACAGGTCTATCTTAAATTACTCTGTGAAGGATATCATTGATGTTAGTTGTAATAGATTACTGTTATTTCCTAAAAATGAGAAGAAGAATGGAATTTTGCTGAGGATTTTGATTTTAGGTAATAGCCATTTATGGCCTTGAAGTTTCCTGTTGAAAGAAACTTTGTTTTAACAGCAGGTACTTTGTCCAAATACAGAAACAAAGTCACTTACAAGTTAAATTCCCCAAAGAAGTTTAATGATTTTTTTTAGTAGAAAGTAGGTATACATCCTTTAATTTTGAATATTGACCAGAGTTTTGTTGCCTCTTGATGCTGACTTTATTTTCATCATTGTATTCATTTGTATGTGTTCTTTTTTTGGGAGGGAGGAGTCTGTTTTCTTCACTCTGAGTTACATCTTCCCATGTTTTTCTGAATTCTTCATATTCATCATTCCTTACTGCTTAGTAATGTTCCATTACATCCACATACCATAATTTGTTGAACCTATTTTTGGTTGTTGGTCTCATTTTTTAGCTTTTAATTATCACATACAGTGCTTTTATGAATACATTTGTACATTTACTCTCTTTGGTCCAATATTCTTGGGATGTATTGCTAGTAGTAGAAATCTCTGAGTCAAAGAATTTAATTCAGTATCTTTTCTTGTATTATTAAACCAATTTGTAGCTCCACTAGTAGAGAATTAGTAGACTTCTCTTACTACTACATACGGTCCATCCAGCAATGATTTTCTGTCTTTAGCATTTCTGCCAGCTTAATAGATATGAGGTGATGCCTCAGGGCTGTTTAATTTTAACTTTCTTATTAGTAGTAGCCTTGAATATTTTTTTCAGTTAATACATTATATCTCCTTTATTTTAAAACATTATAAATTTGACAAAAATCAACAAATGTGATCATTTCCATATATGAAGAATGGGCAATTTTTCTTATGAACTAGAATATCATCAACAAACTCCAACATTTCCATACATGTAAAGGCCAGAAAATGGAGATTTTACATTAATACACTATGTACTGTTTTTTTCCTCTTAATATGCATTAGATCTAATGTGTTACTATCAATTACCTTGCTTGTCTGTGACACTTCTCTTTTGAACTCTGCTGTGTTTTAAAAAATGTCTTGACAATTTTATCTTTTTTTTTCCATATAGTTGTTGATAGCTTATATTTCTTTTTTTGATAACTATCTATTCATATCCTTTTACCATTTATCTATTGGGGAATGACTAATTTCCCCATATTTCTTCAAATTTAAGGACTTTATTAGAAAAACTTGCTACATTGATTCCTCCCCATGCCCCAGTTAATTGTTTTCCTCATTTTACCTGCATTAGTTTTGTTTACATGAAAATTTTATGTAATTGAAATTACCCATTTCTTGTAATCTTTTCTATCTCTTGCTTATTCATGAATGCTTCAAAGTTATGAAAAATATAGTCTTCCCTGTTCCTCTTACTTATCATAAGACCCTTTATACTTATATGCTTATTTTAAATTTATTGTGGTTATGTGGTATGGAGTGTTGGTTTAAGCCTAATTTCAGCCAGAATATTTTCAGTTTCTCCAATATTTTTTAAATTTAAATTTCCTTTTAAAAAACCTTTCTCTTCTCTTGCCCTTACTCCCACACTGAGGAAAAAAAAGGAAAACAAAACCCTTTGTTACAAGTATGTATAGTCAAGGAAAACAAATTGCAATATTGGCCATGTGTGATGAATAAAAACCTAAGAGAGAGAGTTTCTGGGTAACTAATAATCAAGTCAGTCATTAATTAGCAATTAATAAATTGATGATCAGTGGGTTCTTCATAACCAAAGATGCCAAGGGAGACTCTGATATGCCTTAAATCCCTTCTGAAAGGAATCTCCCCTGACAAGTGAAAATCAACCCTGATTGGTAGACATTTAATGAAGAGGTGGTTAAAAGCTCCTTGACTTGATCATGAGACTCAGCAACTTCAAGACTTCTGAGCAGGGGAAGAAGCCATTTCCATCTAACTGGTTTTCTCTTTCATGAGATGGTTTTCCCTACTCTCTTATGGAGGACATCTACAGGGGATTCTTTCTCCCAGACAAAGGCTCACCCAGATTGGATTCTGTTTATGCCCTAAACAGACTTTAGGTCTCCCAGTTGGATGGGGTCCTCCCCATCCAGTTAACAAGCAAATGCTTTAGAGGTTGGGAGCAAATCTCATATGCTCAGCCATGCCCTCCAGAAGCTGACTGACCTTTTCAGGAGTTAGGTTTTAACCAAAATGAAAGAAAACAAGTGGATCACAGATAAATAATTAGTTTTGAGTATAATGGTATGATACATATATGTACATACATATACTTATCACCTCCTGGCAGAGAGGTGAAGGACTCAGGTACAAATACACATGCATACTTTTTTATTTATATGTCTGATTTTGTACTTGAGTCTTTCACTTCTCTCTCAGGAGGTGGGTAACATATATCATCAGGAGTGAGTCTTATGGAGTCATTACAGAGTTGTTTGTCTTTAACAGTACTGTCATATGTGGTTTTTTTCTGGTTTTTACTCACTTCATTCTGGATCAGTTCATACAAGTCTTCTCAGTTTTCTCTGAACTATCCCATCTATCTTTTCTTACAGCACAATGATATTCTATCACATTTACATACAATTATTTATCCATTACCCAATTGTTGGGCACCCCTCAGTTTTTAATTTTTTTTGCCACTGCAAAAAGAACTCCTAAATATGTTTTTGTACCTCCTTAGAGTTTGTTTTGTTTAGGGCTAATCTCTCCTTTAGTCACCTCTTATGTCTTTTTTTTAAAAAATCTTCTCCCCTTTCTCCCCTTGCAGTGAAATGGATTTCTATAGCAGTGTTTTCCTCCTTTCTTTGACCAGTTCAAATGAGAGCAAAGTTCAAGTGTTACCTAGTCTAAAAACCTTCCTTCTTGTTAGTTTAGCCTTCTGTTGTTCACCCTAATTATGTGAGATGAATTTCTGCATCTTTACCTCCTCCCTCCCCAATGTATTCCTCTTCCTTTCCCTTTTTCTTTTAAATTAAGGTGTTACAGTACCACCCCTATGCCCTTTGTATAACTAGACTTTCTTTATATGATCCCTGATGATGATAGGGTTCAGAGGGGATGCATGTAAAGAGTTTATCCTTGTTTAGTACCTTATAACTGTTCATTCTTGTTTACAGTATTATGTTTCTATTGATTCCTGTTTTTGTCCTAATTTTTTTTTGGTAGTTCTGGTTTTTTCACCAGGAATGTTTTCAAATCATCTTATTTCATTAAAGTTCTGTTGTCCCTCTCCTCTTTGCCCCTCCTAGGATTATAACTTATTTTTTCTGGGTAAGTTATTTTTGGTTATAAGCTTATATGCTTTGATTTCTAGAATATCATTTTCTAAACTCTTCATTTCTTTATAGTGGTGGCTGCTTAATTTTGTGTGATATTGACTGTGGCTCCTAGAGTTCTTTCTTTCTGTCACCTTGAAATATATATATATATTTGTTCTTTTGGCCTGGAAAATCTGGATTTTGGCTATGTTTCTGGGAGTTTTCATTTTGGGTTTTCTTTCATCAGGTGACTGGTAGATTCTTTTTTACATTTTTGCCCTCTGGTTCTGAGAGATCTGAGTTGTTTTCTTTTTTGATTTCTTGAAATATGTTGTGGAGGTACCGTTTTGGTTTTGCTTTCAGATATTCTAATGATTCTTAATTTTTTCCCCCTTGATCTGTTTTCCAGGTCATTTGTTTTTGCTTTGAGATATCTTTTATTTTTTCCTAATTTTTTAAAGGCCTTTTTTCTTTGTTTTTGTATTTCTTCTTGTTTCATGGAGTCATTATCTTCTTATTTTATATTCTAATTTTCATAGGTTTGTTACTTGGTGAAGCTTTTGTACCATCTCTTCCAAGTTATTAATTACCTTTTAATTTTTTCTTTTATAGCTCTTATTTCTTTTCAGTTTTTTTTCCCTCTAGCACTTTCATTAAACTTTTTTTTTTTCAACCTAAAGAGGTACTACAAAGGCCTGTTCCATCAAGATTAAACTCTTTTGAAAGGCTCTTTATAAATCTGGTCATAGCCAACTATATTTCTCAAGTTTTCAGAGATTTTCCTTTCTGATTTAGGCATGTCCTTTTTCTATATCCTCACCATCTTCTCACTCACAAAATTATTTCAAAGAAAGTATTTAAACTTTAAGAATATATATTCTTTAATATTAATATTATTATATAATTATGTATTATATACTAATAATATTTTATAAATTTTAAGATACATGTTGCTTATATACTCTTATTTCTGTTATTCCTTTACAAGTTCCATCTTCATTGTGAAGCCTTCCTTGACATTGCTGGCCTTCAGTGATAATCTATATACTTTTATTATGTACTGCATGAAACATTGTTTGGCTTAGTCTCTGATTTTCTGTACTGTACTATTTAATGTGTGTATGTGTTTGTTCCTTTGTTTCATGTCTGCATGTCTTGTTTTCTTATAGACAAAGGACTGTTTTTCCATCTTAAAAAAACAAAACAAAAACAAAACCTCGTAAGTGTGTAGCATCATGGAATTGTACAGAATGGCACACCAAATTGTTGTTTTTTGTTTATGCTGTTGGTTGTATTTCATTCACTTATCCACAGAATTTCCAGTTTATAAAACTAAATCAGTTCCATCCCTCAGGTATCAGCCATAAAAAAGCTTATTCAACAGTTTGGAACTATGCCCAGACTATGCAATAAAGCTGTATATATACCCTTTGACCCAGCAATACCACTCCTATATCTGTATCCCAAAGAGATAAAAGAAAAAGAAAAAGGTCTTATGTGCAAAAATATTTATAGCAGCTCTTTTTGTGGTGGCAAGGAATTGGAAATTGAAGGGATACCCATCTTTAGGAGAATGGCTAAGCAAGTTGTGGTATGTGATTTTGATGGGATGCTATTGTCCCATAAGAAAGAACAAGCAGGATGGTTTCAGAAAAAACCTGGAAATACTTTAATATGAACTGATACAAAATGAGAAGAGCAGAACCAGGAGATCATTGTACACAGTAACAGCAATATTGTACAGTAATAAACTGTGAATGACTTACCTGTTCTCAGCTGTGCAATGATCCAAGACAGTTCGGAAGAACTTATGATGAAAAATGCTATCCACCTCCAGAGAAAGAACTGATGGAGTCTGTATGCAGATTGAAGCATACTTTTTTAAAAAAAACTTTATTTTTCTTGTGGGTTTTTTTTTGGGGGGTGTGTTCTGTGTTCTCTTTTGCAATGTGACTAATATGGAGATATGTTTTGCATGACCCCTCATGTATAATCTATATCAAGACACTTGCCTTCTCAATGAGGGAAGAGGGAAAGGAGGGATGAGGGAGGAAATTTAGGACTCAAAACTTAAAAAAAAGAATGTTAAAATTGTTTTTGCATGTAATTGAGAAAAAATAAAATGAAACATTTAAAAAAAGCTTACTCAGATCTTAGCAAATAACTATAAGAAGTGACAACACACGTTTAATGAGCACCTACTGTATGCCAGATGAAACATATAACAACAGTTTTTCAAAATTTTCTTATCTTCTTGTCTTTTATTATGCTTCCACTGCCCCCTTATTTTTATTTATTGTTCCCCAATGGCACCTGAGGCTACTACTGCCTCTTCACTCTACCCTCCCCCATTGGTCTAGCATCTCCAGGCCATGGTATCACCCACTTTGGGAACCTCTTGAATAACTTAACTTTCTTTCACATTATTTAGCAAGAGAAAGGAATTTAAGTAATATGAGAATTAACTTGCGGATGAAACTAGATTTGTATATGAAAGAAGTTTTATAGGTGAAGAGTCAACATATTTCATGACACTGGTTAATGTTTAAGTTAAATACATTGCTAATTTGATCCTCAGAACCAGATATATAAACACAATGTACATATTCACACAGATATAAACGTATGAAAAAAAGGAGAGAAAGGAGAGTAAATAGATTCAGTAGGGGGACTATTTTAGGTAGGCCTGAAAGGTGGGGGAGACACACAGCACAAGCCCTTTGCTGTGAATTCCTTTGTTCTGCTTTGTTAAAGGCTAAAGATTTAGGGTAAGGTTTTATGCCGTATTCAGTTTTAATTGATTGTTTCTTTGACATTGGATTGGAAATTAGATTAATGTTCAAATCTTGCCTTTAATTTAGATGGTCTCAGTTTCTGCATGTATAAAATGAGAGGGCGACATTGATTTGTCTCTGTAGTTTTTCTTGCCAGCTCTAAATCATAAGAATGAGCGGAAAAGGTTCATCAAGGGCTTACTATCTGCCAAGCATTGTGCTAATCCCTGGTTAATACAGATATAAGTGATGAGTCAGTCTTCGGACTCAAGGGTACTTAGCTTCTAATAGAGGAGAACTACAAATATAGAGGATTGGTGGCCAGAGTCGTTTTTGTTTGTCCTTTACTTTGGAAGAGGACCATGGAATCAAGAAGGTGATTTCCATGACTTGCAAGGGAATTGGATTCAAGTGAGGGAGGGCTGTGCAAAGTCTCCAGTCTTACTTTCTCCTTTGAAGCCCTCTGGGTCCAATGGCAAGATATAAATCAGAACAACTGGAGATGACCCTGGATGCAATCAGTGGGAGACCTTGGCCTTTTTAAGCTAAGGTCTTTCCCAGGTCTCAGTTTTACTGTGTCATCACGCATTCAGTGATTAGACTAGGTAAGAAATGAGACAAAGAATGACCTCTTTTACCTAGTTAAAAAAAATCAAGTCTGGGAGGGGAAGACCCTCAGGGTTTCTGGTCAAAACTGAAGCAATTGCTGTTTACATTTACTCTGAGCTTATCTGGGCCCAAACAATGGCCACTAAGTGGGACTTGGGACTGGGTCCTATTGTTGGCCAGTCAATGAGAGCCATTATAAATTGGGTTTTTAAGACTTGGTCCTATAGAAGGAAATCTAGCCCATGAGCCCCAAGATATCTTTCAGGGTTTCAGTGATGAAAATGTATATTCTTTTGGGCAAAGCACCCAAAGGTAAAGGTATGATATACCCTATGTAGACAAAGGGAGAGGAAGGAGGAAAGAAGGGGGAAGGAAAGAAAAAGAAAGGAAAGGAGCATGTGGGGTATGGGGACCCCAGAAATCCCCTACCCAAGAAAAATCAAAAGTCAGAGGTATCTTGAGGAAGGAACAGGAAGTTTTTATTCTTTTCCACCTGGAGGAAGAGGGTGGTCCTCTCCATGGTGGAGATCTAGGAGAGGAGGCATGTTACAAAAGACAGAACAAGAATTTATACCCTAATGGGGTCAAGCCCTCCCCCCTTTCTCAGCCTTGGCATGAAATCTAACTCAATGGTGGATACCGAAGAAGCCCGCCACTATCTCCTATTGTCTGGGAGGTTGGACAGGGAGCCAAGGTATTATCCATGTCCTTATTTGGTGAAAGCCAAAGCAAGGGAGGGGAAAAGGTCACAAGTAAGGGTAGAGGTCAAAAACTCCTGAAAAAGGGCCTAATGCTTTTAAGGGTGTAGTATATAAGGGTGGAGGTCTAAAACTCCTGAAAGGGGCCTAATCCTGATGACAGCAGAGGAAGGGGGGAAGGGTCCTAGGTTGTGTAAACCCAGGACTCAGGTCTCTCCAGTCTTATAAAAGTCTGTCTGTGGTTTCCAAATAGTTTCTCCCCCTTCTCATTCTGAGGAGTCCTCACAGAAGGTGCAGAGTGTGTACCCCACTCAGGAGGAAGGGAAGGAGAGGGAGGAGAAAGAGATGTGTTGCCCAAATGGAACTAGCCAGTTAGGTCTATAGCAGGGCAGCCCATAATACTCATAGGTAGTCCTTCACTCTTGAAGAAGATTATGGCATTAGGAAGTGATGTCATGATTTACAAATGAATTGCGTTTAAGTAATGGAGGGCTGTGCAATGAGACCAGCCTTATTTTCTCCTCTGGAACCATCTAGTTCCATTGGCAAGATATAAATCAGGATGTCTGGAGATGAAGTGGCTAGGGAGTTAGAGTTGGAATGGAGGGAGGAGGGGGTGAGGATAAGAGAGAGGAAAGGGCTTTTAAGCTTGACTGCAATATGTCATTGTGTTGAGGTATAGGATTTAGGGGGGTGCTTGAGACCCCAAAATATCAACACACTGGTCCTGCCAAATGAATTCTACTCAAGTCTTCTCTCAGCCAAAGTAAAGGAAAGTTTATTAAAGATTTGCCATAATGGGTAGATTCTTAAGGAGCCTAAGTATATGTGAAGCTTGTATTGACAAGCAGACCAGAATAATCTGACACAGAGTGAGTCAGCATTAGATTGAATTCTCAGCCCTGTCATGGAGGCAAGATGGATCTTAAATACAGAAAGAGTATGGGAGGATTTAGGGGTGTTCTAGAGAAGGAGTGTAAGGAAGGTCTTGAGGAGGAGTCTAAGGAGAATCTTGAGGGGACTGAGGTCTGCTTCCAGTAATGAGACTGAGGATGGGAAATAGCTGAAGACTACCTAGAGATGACAGTGGAGGGCTAGGCTAAGTTAAGAGTAACAGAGATTTGGGCCTAGTGATAATGAAAGTCTTATGGCCTCAGGCAAATGCCTCATCAAAGGGGAAGATTCAATCAGAGTTCAAGGGGTTTCCCACAGCCTGTTCCCCCTTATTTGTGGGACTGGGTTGGGGTAAGAAATAAAAGTCTGTCACATATTCCAGAGCCCTAGAGTTTGGAAACTAATTTCATGCTGTAGAAAACTATGAATGTTATTGTAATAATTTAAAAAATACATTGGTGATTTTTGGCACAATATAGTTTAGTAATTTTTGGAATTAACTTACCTGTGGGTTATGCTTGGGAAAAAACTTTGGTTAGGTCTAGGGTAGGATTAGCAAAACTCTAAAAGAAATGTTCCAAAATGGTCATGTCTTTCCCATTTGGCATACTAGGCTGGGTAAAAAGTAAGAGAGAGGGGGAAGATGAAGTGCTGGGACTTTTAGACAAATAGAGGAGCCATACTGGCTTCAGGAGCTCTACCCTGCAACTTTATTGTTGCAAGAGTTTATGCTTAGTTTTCACTGGTGATGGTCCCAGTGGGGCTTGACTACAGTAATTGTCCTCCATGCCGAAGAAAATTATTTTTTATATTTTCTTTAGATTTCCTTGTATTATATTTTTTGTATCTACAGATAGCTACACTTTTTACTTCTCAAAAATTTAAGAGTTCCAAGAAGAATTTAGATAAATTTGTGATTAGATCTCTACTGATCAGTCTGTGCTATATTCGCCAGCTTTTGAGGATGGTATTGGAAGCAGAATTGTAGGCTGTTACTGTGACCAGTTGTAACATTTCTTTGATTTTCTTTGTCTTGTTCCCTATTACCTCACCTCCACTATTCTGTTTTGACATTGAGTTCTTTGTGTCATAGTTATGATTGGATTTTTTTTCCTGACAAAGTACACAGTAAATTTCAGATGTGATTTTGAATTATAAATTTATAGAAGTTTAATATTTGAATGTTCAGTTTTTAGGGATCTTAAAAGAAATGCTAATATTTTTGAGATGTCTACACTTTATATCCTTGAATCATTTGATTTTTATGAAGTACACAGATTTTATGATTTACATATAGTAATTATCTAAATCATAAAGCTTTTAAAAATAGTTCTTTTCCAATTTTTGCTTTTGAATAAGATTAGTCTTATGCATCTTCCCCATGTTAGTTCTTTTGAAAAGATAATAGTTATTGGAATTATAGAACCCAGTAATGTAAGTGGGTCTAAAATGGGAGCTGGCCACAGTTCTGAATTGTAAACTAATTTAAATTTAAAGTAGAATTTTAGCAAGATGTTAAAATGGGCAGAGAAGAGCCAATCTGCATAACTGAAATCTTGAGTAAGAACATGAAGAGCTATTGTGTTTTTAAAGCTTTATTAAATAATTGGAAGTAGTGTTATACCAGAAAATTTACAAGACTTAAACTTAATTTTTATCATAAATTTGTCAACAAAACCCAGTGACAAATAAATAAAGCAACAGGCCAAATCTTAACCCAGAACTGTACCTTCCAGCAAAGCAAAATTCACACACAGAAACAACAAAGAAAATGCTTTTATTCTTTTCCCTTCTCAAGTCTGCCTTAGGTTTAGCAACCTTTGACTATTTTCCTTCCTTTTTTATTTTCTACCTTTATGTAGTTTTAACCGGTGTTTTTTTTTGGTTCTGTTGTTTTTATCTGTAGCACCTCATACAGGTTTTTCTGTGTTTCCTTGTTGTTGTTTTTTAAGCACTACAGTATTCCATTATGTTGATATACCACAATACATTCAGTTCCTCTCCAATTGTTGGACACAGATTTTTTTTATAGTTAACAGAGGAATAAAACAGCTATGGCATACACATGTCATTTTTGAAATATAGTAATAATTGACATGTATATAATATTTTTTGTAGTTGAAAGATGCTTTTTGTATTTTATTTCATAAGAGCCTTACAACAACCCAATGGTTAAAAAGGGCCAATAGGTATTGTGATTTTTATTTTATTTTATTTTATTTTTTTTAAAATTTTATTATAGTTTACATCATTAATTACCACAAGATTTTGAGTTACATATTTTCTCCCCCTCTTTCCCCCACCCACCACCCCAAAACAGCCATCCCAGTGTGTCCCCCCCTCCCCCAGTCTATTCTCTCCTATGTCACTTTTCGGTAGGGCAGGATGGATCTCCCAACCGCAGTGCCTGTGTATCTTAAGTTCCAGTTGGATGTAGTCAATAATAATAATAATAATAATAATAATAATTGCATATATAGATAT
>CM053585.1:69025418-69064607 GCA_028646515.1 Pseudochirops corinnae | reverse complement strand
TTTATTGGAGGCCTCTGGTGGGGGCGCTCTGGCTGCGCTCTTCTCCTCCCTCTCTCTCTCATGATCTTTCTTTTCCCGAAAGAAGGAGTCTAGGTTTTGGGAGCTGTTCTTACTTAACTTCCTATTCTTATTCTTACTCATGATTCTTCAGACCATGAATTTTTTTTTAAAATCTCTGTGGGGCTCTGCTTCCAGAAGGGAAAGCTCTGTCCCAAATCGCTGGGGTCCTCCCGGCTGCCGTAGACTTCCGGCTGACTGGATAATGAAGACTCCAGGACCGAGGCCCAAGACGACGATCTGGATCCAGGCCTCTCAACGTGAGAGCACTGGTCTGAAAACAATCGCTCAGTCCCCCTGCTTTTTGCAGACCTAGGGTGGGAAGCTACAACGCAGAGGCAGGTGCAAAACCTCCGCGTTTCGCTTTTCCGCTCTGGAGACCTTTCGGCCGGATGCTTATCTCCCTCTTTCACAATGCCCCCTCCTCGCAGCTGGTGCTAATTCGCGCTCACCTGAGAGCTTTCTCTGCACCTCCCGCCCGGCCGCCCCCGGGGCACAGCCGCGGCTTCAGGCCAGGCTGGTTTCGGTTCGCAGTGCTGATATGGTTCCTCGTAGCCGAGCTGACTTTAGTGGGAAACATCTTTGTGTGCGTTTTAGAGTTCTAGGATTGGTTTAGAGTCCTATTTTATGGGTATTTTGGGGTGGCTATGTGAGAGCTGCGATATGTTGCTGCTGCTACACCGCCATCTTGGCTCTGCCCCCCTCTTATTTGGTTTTCAAACTCCTTCTTCAGCTCATCTCTAGCTTTAAGGCAATCTTCATGTTTATTGGAAGCCCCTGGTGGGGGCGCTCCGGCTGCACTCTCCTCCTCCCTCTCTCTGCCATGATCCTTCTTTTCCCCAAAGAAGGGATCCAGGGCTTGTTTGCTGTTCTTACTTTATTTCTTATGCTTATTCTTACTCATGGTTGGTCAGACCATGATTTTTTTTTAAAATCTCTGTGGGGCTCTGCTTCCAGAAGGGAAAGCTCTGTCCCAAATCGCTGGGGTCCTCCTGGCTCCCGTAGCCCTCAGGAAGGTGCTGGGTCCCTTTCCTACTTACTTCCGGCTCACTGGATAATGAAGACTCACAGGACCGAGGCCCAAGACCTCGATCTGGATCCAGGCCACTCAATGCGAGAGCACTTGGCCTCTGAACAATCGCTTAGCCCGCCTGCTGTCTGCAGGCCAAGGGTGCAGAAGCTGCAATGCGGAGGCAGGTGCAAAACCTCTGCCTTTCACTTTCCAGCCTGGAGGCCTTTTGGCCAGACCGCCTCTCCCCCCCTGATTTCGCAAGTCCAACTGTCCTAGTTCTGAACGCTGCAGCTGCCACTAATCCGCTCACCAGAAGCTCCATGGCTCCTCCTGTCCAGCTGCCTCCGGGGCTCAGCCAGGGCTTCAGGCCAGGCTGGTTTCAGTTCGCAGTGCTGATATGGTTCCTCGTCGCCAAGCTGACTTTAGTGGAAAATATATTTGTGTGCATTTTGGAGTTCTAGGATTAGTTTAGAGTCATATTTTATGGGTATTTTGGAGTGGCTATGTCAGAGCTGCAATATGTTGCTGCTCCTACACCGCCATCTTGGCTCCGCCTCAGTGGTTTTTTCAAGGAGATATTTAACATTGCCTTCTATTTTTTCATTTGTTTGGATCTATTTAATAGTATCTTGATTTCTCATAAAGTCATTTGCTTCCATTTGCTCCACTCTAATTCTGAAGGAATTATTCTCTTTAGCGACCTTTTGAGATTCTTTTTCCATCTGACAAATTCGACTTTTTAAGGTATTCTTCTCCTCACTGGCTTTTTGGGCCTCTTTTACCATTTGAGTTTGTCTATTTTTTTAAGGTGTTATTTTCTTCAGTCAGTTTGTTGACTCTCTTTTCATCATTTTCTTGCATCATTCTCATTTCTCTTCCCAATTTTTCCTCCATTTCTCTTATCTGGTTTTCAAAATCCTTCTTAAGCTCCTCTACGGCATGTAGCAAGTTTTCATTTTTCTTGGAAGCTTTTGGTGCAGGAGTCCTGACTGTGTTGTCTTCCTTCCATTCCACGCTTTGATCTTTTTTGTCCCCAAAAAGGAATCTGAAGTCGGATTGCTGAGCTTGCCTTGCTTCCTTTGCCTGCTCATGTTGCCAGTCAGGTAACTTGACTTTTGAGCCACAGTAGATCTCTGCTTCCAGAGGAGAGAGCTTTGTCCCAAATCGCTGGGGTTTTCACAGTTGCCAGAACTATTAGGAGGCCACCGGCTCTTCAGCTCCACCAGCTTTGGTTCAATGGTCACACACCTCAGGACCACCGCCAAAGACTGAATTTCCAATCCAGGCAGGTTAAGGCAAGAGCACTTAGCCTCTGAATGGTCGCTTGGCTCCCCCTGCAATCTCCAGGCCAGGAGCTGTGAAGCAGTCATGTGGAGGTGACTGCATTTCCACTGCTTCCAGCTCTGGGGGACCCACTTCTCCATCCCCCTCAAATTTAGCTGAGTTCCACTGACCTTTGACTTTGTCTTTGAGTTGATAATTCTGGAAACTGCCACAGCTGCCGTTGATCCACTCTCCCAAATGCTCTAGCCTTGGCTTGTCCTGGCTGCTCTGGGGCTAAAACCAAGGTTTCATGTGGGGCTGGACTCGGCTCCCAGCTTGCTGCCATGAACCTTTCCTGTCCGCCTACTTGGCTGCCTTGAGCGGCAGATTTGTTTCTCTCTCACTTTGTTGGTTCTGGAGCTCTAAAATTTGTTTCTTACAGTACTTCTAATGGAACCAAACCTCCCTTATAACAGAACAAAAGAACTCTAGGGCCAGTCCTCCTCACACTCTACCACTTTGCCTCTGTCACTATCACAGTTTTGGCTGGTTATGCTTAACTGTCTCTGTTATAAGGGAGGTTTGGTTCCATTAGAGGTACTGTAAGGTTAATGGAATATAAGATCTTCCTCATTCATTAGTAGACCAAATGTGTTCCTTTTTTTCTTGAAACAGGGGCTGTATTCCCAGGTCTAAAGATACACAGGGATTTCAAACATGGATGTTTTGCTGCTCTGAGTTCCAGCCCAGTTCACAGCTGTGACACATCCTGAGTCACATAGTGCATATGTGTGTGTATATGTATATACATATGTATACATACATATACATACATGCGCACACACATATACATATACATTTGTATGTATACATATACATTTTTTTTTTCAGGGAGATTTATATTACCTTGGGGGAGAAGCTTGCTTGCAGGAAGCTTTCACACCTTTTGGTACTGAGCCAATTAGGCACTGAGTCACATGGATTGTGATGTCTTCTGGCTCTGTACTTATTAGCTGAAAACTATATATACTGGGAGGTTGGTATTTTACTTTGGGGCTCACTCATAAGAAGAATGTTTCTTTGTGATTTGGTCAGATGAGACTCTGGGTAGCTGTTAAGGGACCTCCCAGCTTTATGAACCCAGATGTTGGTGCTCCCTGGTTTGGTGATTATATACCTACTACTTTGTTTAGACAGTTGGATTCCATTGGATCCTATCTTGGATACTCACTTCTTTCTACTTATCTGTCTACATTGTTTAATTAAAGCAAGATTGTTGACCCCTTTGAAGCTGTCTTTCCTTTAGAAAAGCAGATCAACGAACCCTTCTGTATGCCGGTGTTATTGGTCTTACACCTCCACAGCAGCTGCAAGTATCATTAATAATATAGGTATGTGGTATATTGGGAAATGACTATGGTTTAAAAAACAAAAGTCATCATTAAGACTTTTTTTTAAAGAAAAAAGGTCATTGGTAACCACAGAAAGATCAATTTCAACCAAGCACTAACAATGTTGAACAGCAAGAGGTTGAGAAAAATGGGTTGTGAGGAAATGAATACCAAAAAATGAGACAATTTTAGCGAAGTCTGATGAAGCCTATGGATATCTCAAAATATTTTTAAATGGAACAAAAAAATATGACTAGAATCAAAGATCCCTGAAGTAACTGGCAGTGCTACTATTCACTATAAGAAACACTAAACTGGTCTATTGTCCTAGCACTCCTCTCTTATAGCAATATTACATTCAAAACACCTTATATTTCTGTAGCACTTTACAAAACTACTTTTCAATGCCCTTTCATATGCATCATCTCATTTGATACTTTCTATAACCAAGAAGCAGTTAGAACAAGTTGTGGTAACCTTATTTTACATATGAAAAAATCAAAGGCCATGTCTAATAAAAGAAACACTATTGGAAAAAAGTTCATCTGGGAAAAAAAAAGTGGGGATTTTAGAGGACTGAAAAAAAATGAGTCAATAATGTCACATGTTTGCCAAGAAATATCTGATGCCAGCTTAAGCAGCATTAAAAGAATCACAGCCATTGTTGATAGAGTTGCGTATTGTTATAACTATTTTGAAAAGGAATTTGAAATTATGAAAAGGCAGTGACTTAAAACCCATACCCTTTGACCAAGAGATTCCACTGATACATAAAAACACCAAGGAAGTCAATGACAAAAGAGGAGGCCTCATAATATATTAAATATTCATTGTAGCAAAGAATGGGAAACAAAGTAGATGTGCAGTAGTCAGGAAAGTAACTCAACAAATTGTGATGTAAGAATGCAATGAATATGATGAACATGATGTGATGAACATGATGAATACAAAGAAGCATGGGAAAATTTATGTGAATAAATGAAAAGTAAAGCAAATAGTAACAAGAAAACAACATACACAACAACTTCAGCAATGCAAATGGAACCAAAACAATCAAAACTGAATGTTGCAAAATTATTTTAACTAAGCTAAGCCCCAAAGAAGAGATTTAAGAAGATACCTCTCCCTACTTCTTTGCAAAGACAGAGTTTCCAAGAAAAAAAAAGTGATAATATTGATCCTCTCTCTCTCATGGTCAGACTGCAAGAAGACTATTTTATTCCATTCAGTAAGTCACATTTAAGAAAGGTCATTACAAGTTGGAGGACATGTAAACTAGGAAAGTTATGGTGAAGGACTTTGAGGTTCCTGTCATATGAGAATGCTAGAAATCGAAAAGTTTAGCATGAGGAATAGAAGACATGGAAACAAGAAAACAATCAAAATAGTTGCCTTTAAGTATTTAAAGGGCTTTCACTTAAAAAAGGGAATTAGACCAATTCTATCTGGTCCCAAAGCAATATGTGGAAATTGCAAAGAAGAGAATTTAGGCTTAACATAAAGAAAAATTTCTTCATAGAGTTATCTAAATTGGAGTTGCCTCAGAAGTTAGTTGATCTCTTCTCACTTAAGATCTCCAAAGCAAAGATTAGAGCACCTGTCAGGTAAACTGTAGTAGGGATTCTTTAGCTGGTATGGGTAGGACTAGTTAGCCACAAGTTCCTTTCCAAATTTGAAATTCTATCCTTTTGAAATGTAATCATATTAGTTTTGGCCTAACTTTCCAATCCATTAAGATACATTTTTGGATACTGATTCTATGATTAAATGTCCTAGCTATTCACTTCGGTTTTGTGGAATCAGGAGATTTGATAAACATGACATTCACGTGATTATAGCGTGCTCTTAATAATCATTTTCAATAGAACAGGACCAAGGACAGATTATCATTGGAGCATTCCACTAGAAACCTCCCCTCCAGGTGATATGCTCATTATAAATCATGAATCTAGATGACTGAATATGAAAAACTCTACCCACTTTTTAACAGGGATGTGGTGGACTTAAAATGTAGAATGAGATATCCAAACATAGCCAACATGGAAATTATTTTCTCAACTATAAATATTTATTGTGAAGACTTTTTTATTGTTTGGAGGGGATACCTAACAATGAAAAGAAAAATTGCTTATAAAAATGAGTGAATTTTTATGTGTGTATACACATATACACACACATATATATATACATGTGTGTATATGTATGTTTATATGTGTACACATACTTATTTACTTACCTTTCACTATCTTTTAGCTGCTGTCATTAAACTGCTTCCCCCCAAAAGAAAGATAAAGGTTGTCATTCAACAATCAGTTCCAAATCCATCTAAGTCTATGAGCTTCCTATCTACAAATATATTTACTATACAGAAATGTCCATGATCATGAAATAGTCAAAAAATGTTAGAAATTAAAGGAACCTACAAACTACTTCCTAATTTGATAATTAAGGAAAGCAGACATTCAAAAAGACATGACTTGTCCAAGATCACATAAGTCATAGGACAGGGGTAGATTTAAACCCAAGTCTTCTGGCTCTAAGCCTGGTACTCTTCTGAGTACACCATGTTACACCTTCCTTTTATTAACTATGGTCAAAATTATAACAGATACTATAAAGCTAAGAAAATTGACAAGAATAAAGGTAACATAGTATAACAGAAATTAGCATGTGAGTTGGAGTCAGAAGACCTGGGTTTTGTTTCTGGCTCCAATATTTATAAATAGCTATGTGACCACAGATAGACTACTCCACAAGTCTTTCCTTCTTCTTCTAAAAATATATAGATGATAGGAGCAGCTAGATGGCACAGTGAATAGAGCACTGGCCCTGAAGTCAGGAGGACCTGAGTTCAAATGTGACCTCAGCCACTTAATACAAAACTAGCCATGTGACCTTGGCCAAGTCACTTAACCCCAAATTCCCTAGCTTCCCCCCTCCAAAAAAAAAGTAAAAATATATAGATACATATCATAACCTTTATTAACACCTACCTCACTCACACAGCTGTTGCAGATAAGGTGCTTCCTAAACTTTTCAGTTCTATAAAAATGTGAATTTTTATTTATTAGCCTAGTGGTCATGGTAAAACTGTTAAGAAATTAGTCTGTGGGATACCAAACCCTTATACCCAACAAGCCCAATATTACCAAATTTACAAAACTTCAGAGTTCCAAAGACTAAGATCATTGATATAAAGGAGATCATAGTATCATCCCAAATAAAGTTTTTCATACATTTTGTACCATTACCAAACTTATGGATAGGATTTTCAACACTAGTATTTTGATTCTATGTAGAGTTTATGTTTTTTAAAAGAACTATAAGCAGAAAGATATATTTCAAAGATGCTGACAAAAGAAAACAGAAAAGGATAATACAGATATAATGAAGAAACAAATTTCCAAAAAGAGTAGAAAGAATATCAGATTATTAGCAAGAAGTCTTGTGTCTGAACCTCAATTATGTGACTTAAAACTTGTGTGACCTTAAGTAAGTCATTTTACTACCCTGGGCCTCCATTTTCTCTCATTAACCTAGAGGAGTTAGACTAGAAGGCTGATCTCTAAAGCATGTGTGTGTATACACACACGTATATGCATATGTATATACATGTGTATATATGCATATATACATATATATATAAACTCATTGCTCTACAGTTAAAAGTTCTCCATTTAAAGTTATGGTATTTGACTTCTAATTATTACACATTTTGACAAAGTAGTTCAAATAAAAGGACTTCAGTAAAAAAAAAAATTAGGTATCCCTCCCCCCCAAAAGAAAACTTTTACATATAAAAATCAACTAATTATAAAACATGTCTTTCATAACTTTAATCCAATATATTAAACTCACAAAAGGAGATAGTCATACCATGCTGATTCTTTGCTAAGGCACTTTAGGCAAAGGCTCCTATTTCTACATCATGACTAATTAATAATTAAATGATGCAATCTACTAGAAAAAAGTCTACTATAATCAACTATCAGGAAATTGTATTAGATCTAAATGGATGAGAAAGACAGGTGGAAAAACAAGCAGCCATGAGAAAACAGAATAAAGTGCATAACACTCTCCACATGGTGCATAAGCTAGGAAATAAAATATGAAAATGCCAAAATAAAAGAAAATTGACTTACTAGCATGCTTGTCTGCAAGCATTATAAGACTGTTGGAAATGTCTCGCCGTCTATAAAAGCACACTACTTTCGCTTCCACGTTGCCATTTGCCGTCTACAAAAAAGGAAAAAAAAACAAGTCATCTCTGCTGAATATTCAAACAGCTTCCAAAATAAGAGTACCCATGGTAGACCATCAATTTATGAATTTCTTATATAATCCATTCAATACTACTATATGATGAAATATGATAGTCAATATTCTTAGTAGTATTTAGTTTACTTTCATGAGTTACAAACATCAACTCTTTTTACTCCTTGACTACAGCACATAATATAATCAATATTCAGTTATGTTATAATTTACTGCAGCTGGTGCTTTCTACCCTACTCTCAACTCTATTAATTCTGAAAGCTTTCAAGAAAGTCTATCATTCACTATGAAGCTTCATTTAAAAAAAAAACCTACCTACAATAGGTTATCACCTCTATTCTCACACACATTTTCCAAATTTCTCTGAAAACCTGGAGACACAATTATGAATTAAAAGACCTAAGGAGACTATAAATGTAGCAGTAAAATTGTCAAATTTATGTAGAACAGCAATATTTTAGAATGAAACGTATTACAGAATTATTGCTCCCCAAAACTGTAATCATTTAAATCCTAGCCAAAATAATACCATATCTCAAAATACTAGGATCAAAAACAGACTTCAAAATCACCAATTCAGCAATTTTATAAATGAAAAAGATAAGCAAACGCACATCACGCATCAAAAGCCTCAACTACAAGCTAATTATCTTTTGTCAATGGGAATCCTAATGAAAATTCAAGGAGCAGATATCACAGTGAAATGGAAGGAGCTAAATTTGGAATCTGAAGACCTGGGTTTAAATCACCTTGCCTACTGACTACTAATGTCAGTTCTCTCTGGGAGTCAGTTTCCTCAGCCTCAACTATAAAATGAGAGGCTTGACTAAATGACTTTTACTGTCACTTCCTGCTTTAAAGTTTATGATCTTAAGTGGAAAACATGATGTTTCAACACTTTTTTTCCTGCACTGAATTCATCTTCAGTGGTGAGGTCTCTTCTAGTAAGCACTACAAAGTTAATTTAGTCAGTGTGCCTGGCATGTTGTAAGGGCTTAATGTATGCTTGCTGGTTAATTAAAATGTGCTTATTCATAAAATGAGAGACATGCTTTCAGCTCCAACTAATTTCTTCTTTCATTTTCTCTTGACTGATTAATACGGCAAGCCTCAGAGTTGCTGACAGACACTTGGAGATATATAACACAGAGAAAGGTGCTTTGGTCCCCCAACCTTTTCCCCACCATAGACCTCGGCATTCTTCCCAGCCTCAACTTGAGTTAAACATTTCAGAAAAATAAAAGTCCGGTAAAGTTTTTATGTTTCAATTCTTATCTTCTCAATCCATTAGAGAAGAAGACATTCTTGAAATAAAAATCCGGTAACTTTTTCTGTCCCACTTCTTATCTCCTTCCCAATCCATCAGGAGAGAATATAGTCTGATTCCTCCAGTTATGTTTCATTTTCCAAAGCTTCTCTTCGTTAACTTAATACATATCTTCTGTTGTTAACTCCTAGCTTTCTGATTTATGATTTGCCTAGTTTTAGAGAATTGTCTGAAATCATATTCTTTGAGTCAGCAGAATAGGAAGTTGGCTAATATCACCAGGGGAAGACAAGAGGATCCTCCAACTACAGGATAATCTTGAATATACCTAGAGTCCCAGAAATGGTAACCTAAACAGACCAAAACCTCCATAGGGTAATCTCAGAAGCAACCTTGTAAACTGTTCCAGAAAAGCTATAATTACAATGAGGCTCAATATCCTGGTCTACTTGGGAATAGACTGGACCATGCTCAGCAACCCAGGGATTCTGAAGGCTGAAACCAGATTTTCATTAGTTTACTCAAATTTAAGCTTATATCCTAAGAATTGGTCTATAATTCAATCAGCTTCCAGATAAATGGTTCTTAACCTTTTTTGGTAGTGTGGTGAACCCTATGGACATCTCAAAATGTAATAAAATCTAAAGGAAACCAATTATAATGAAATAGTTGTCAAAAAACCTTTTTTATTTCAAATTCACAGATCCCAGTCAAAAAGTCTGGTTTTAGCCATGAGCAACATCCATTTGGCCCAGCACCCATCCAGTAACATTCAGCTGATCAGCACACAGCTCCATTAGTTATTTTCTCCTTTTCAAAATAACATTATTAAGATGCTAACAATCAAAAAGTTTTTAACTATGTATTCTTACACTGCTATACTTATATGCCTCAATCTACTGTGGAGAAATAAAAGGTTAGTTAAGAAACCTATAGTCCACATATGCAGTCCATTATTTCTTTAGAGTTCTAGGATTGGTTTAGAGTCCTATTTTATGGGTATTTTGGGGTGGCTATGTGAGAGCTGCAATATGTTGCTGCTACTACGCCGCCATCTTGGCTCCGCCCCAGTCCATTATTTCTTTAGCATACCTTTCTTTCTTCAAGTATCTGTAATTTTGATAGCATGGATACAACCAAAGCAACCACAATTCCTCCTTAACTTAAATCTTCCAGGTTTAGCCTTAGAGGAGTTAAGAAAACATACTTCCCTTCCTTCTTTTCAGAGGAAAGAGGGAGCTCTGCACTGGTTATACCAAATTGTCAGATTCTACTCATGTACTGGTTGCCCTTGATCTTTTATTCTTCTCTCTTCTAAATCTTAATTAGAAGGAACGGCTGTCTAGCTAGATTGAACCAAGGTAATATTCAGAAATGAAAGAAATATTTTTTTAAAAAGGAATAGATTTGTTAATTTGGGTCTCCTAGGCTGCCATGGCAAGAAGACTCTTCACTCTGCAGTCAACTTCATGAGTTTCTGTGAGCTTAGCTCAGATGTCTATGAGCAACAGACATGACATTCATCAAATGTGTCCATGCTAGAAGGTTTGTCCAGTCTGACAGAACTTTTCAGGGCTCAGACACCTCTGGCATATATTTTGAAGACCCAAGTTCATCTCTACTCCACAATAAAACAAAAGAGTAATATTCTGGTGGAGGTTTATAGTACCTACAGTAGAAATACATCCTAATTATCTTCAAACCATTATTTACCATATCAAGATATAGACATCAGGGGCTGACCTCAACATAAAAAATTTCATTTTATATAGTCCTAAGTTATGTAACAACCATACACAAGTACTAGATGCAAATTAATCAGGTTTATAACTTCTTTCACAAGCTTATTATTCTCCTAAGTATGTAATGTTAAAGAAACAACAATAGTATTAATAATAATAACTGACTTTATATCCGGCTTTAGACTTGCACAGATACATGCGTATGTGTGTGGATATAGTCATAGACACAGAAACAGACACAGATGCTCACAGTCACTTTGTAAGGTAGATACTACAGGTAGTATTATCCTTATCTTTACAGATGAGGAACCTGATGATGACAGAGATTAAACTTGAAGTCTCATAGACATCTTAAACCAAACATGTCCAAAACCAAACTCATTCTCTTTCCCTCCAAGCCTTCCCTTCTTACTAACTTTCCTATTATTTTTGAGAGTATCACTACCTTTCCAATTACCCAGGCTCACAACTTGGTATCATCCTCAACTCCTCACTCTTTCACCCCCTGCCCCCCACACCCAGACTTTTGCCAAGTTTTATTGCTATACCTTTCCAAAATCTCTCATATTTCATACCTACTTTTCTTCTATGACATTGTCACCACCCTAGGACAGAACCTCATCATGCCATTCCTGGACTACTGTAATAGCCTGCTGATTTGTCTCCCTGCCTTAAGACTCTCTCTATTCCAGTCCATCCTTCTTTTAGCTAACAAAGTCATCTTCTTATAAAGTACAAGCGTTATCATTTCTCCCTCCCTCCCTCTCTCTCTCTTTCTCTCCCTTCTTCATTCAATAAACTCCAGTGGCCACCAACTCCAGGATCAAATATAAAATCCTATGTTTGCCTTTTAAAGTGCTTCACATAGTGGTCCCCTTTCTACTTTCCCAATCTTATTTCACTTTACACTTTGCTCCATGTACTCTACCATTCAGTGAGACTGATCTTCCTTGCTATTCTTTTTTTTTTTAAAGATATTCTTCTTCCTTTCTAATCTTGAACAGCATCTTTAGAATTCTTGCATTTTCATTGGCTATTCCCCATGCTGGAACATTCTCCCTCTTCATTCCCAACTCTTAGCTTCCCTGGCTTCCTCCACCTTCTACAATAAGCCTTTCCTTTCCTATTCACCTCCCAATTCTAGCAATATCCTTCCTTCTAAGATTACCTCGAAGTTGTCCTATCTAAATCTTATTTGTACACAGTTTCCACGTTGTCTTCCCCCATAATATTGTGAGTTCCTTCAGGGCAGGGCCCATTTTTGCCTCATTGTATCCCCAGTACTTAGCACAGTGCCTGGCATATACAGTAAGCACCTAATAAATGCTTGATAATTTCATGCAATAAAATTTGAATATATATATATATATGTATGCATCAAAAAAGAATTAAAAGCTACAACTCAATATACAAAATGACCTCAGACATTTGGATGGTATCCATACATGTTCATTATAGATTTTTATATGAGTGATTTCCCAGATAGGCTCCAAGAGGTTTATAAGCATCCAATATACACTGGGAAGCAGCATGAGATGATGGACTTGTAGATTCAGAGTTATAAAGACCTAGTTTCAAATTTTACTTCTGACAGTCACTACCTGTGTAACAAGTCATGGAATGAGAAATATAGAATTGGAGAGTTGGATATGACTTTGGTGGCCATCTAGACCCAAACTCTGCCTGAAGACCTCCAATGAAGCAGAACTCAAAACCTCCCAAGGAAGTCTATTCTATAACTGAATAACTCTCATTGCTGGGAAGTTGTTCCTGACATCAAATGTAAATTAGTCTCTTTTAGTTTCCACCTATTCCTCCTGATTTTGCGTTCTAACAAATCTAACCCTTCTTCAACATAACCCTCACATCCTTGAACTCAGTTACCATATCCTAAGAAGTTTTCTCTTCTTCAAGCTAAACATCTTCAGTTCCTTCAACAGTTCCTCACGGGACACAAACTCTAGCCCTTTCATTATCCTGGCCACCTTCTTCAGGATATTTACCAGCTTATTAATGTCCTTCTTAAACTGTGCTTCCCACATCTGAAAACAGTACTCTAGATGAAGTCTAACTAACACAGGATCGATGATAACCACCTTATTCCTGGAAGCTTTGCCTCCCCTTAATGTAGCCCCATAGAACATTAGTTTTTTTGACTGTGGCAACATCATACTGTTCAGTCATATGATCTAAACACACTAATGGCCCATTTTTTCCCAAAATGTCTTTCCATGGTTGCCTCATATTGTACTTGTGAAATTGATCTTTTGTACCCAAGTATAATTGACATTATCCTCAATATATTTTATCTCATTTGATTCAGTCCAATACTCTAGCCTTTCAAGATCTTTTAAAATGCTGACTCTGTCACCCAATGTGTCTGCTATATCTTCCAGTTTAGTGCCATCTACAAATTTCATGGGCATGAAATCTATGACTTTGGCCTCATAACCTCTGAACCTCGGTTTTTTCACCTGCAAAAAGCAGAGAATAATATTTGTAGTATCTCTATCACAGCTGTGACAATGAAATGAGACAATGTAAAAAAGCACTCTGCAAACTTTATGGCACTTTACAAATATCAAGTATGGTATAATTTACAGCTAACAGTTAAAAGGAATTAGACAAGAAACAATTTAGGGCTCTAAACCATAACGTATTTCAATTTGTCATCATTCTAAAAGTTTGGGATCTAGAATTTGCATACAAAGTGTTAAAACCTCTCATGCCTTCCACCCAAGACCATATAAAAATTCCAGTGTACCAGACTAAAGGAAAAAGTATGTACCTTATTAAGTTCTTCTATCCTTCTGATTAGATATGGGTTACTTGAGGAATTCTCAAAGTAGACATAATCTGCAAGGACAGGTAAAAAAAAAAGTTTTAATATCTTCAAAATTAGCATGCAAAAAATATCTTGTCACTGATCTAATTCAAGTCATGAAAATTATACAATTCACATTCCACACCTCTCAGCTCAGCTCATTCACTATGTAAAATTAAGTTTAAATAAAATATACAGTACATGTATAATATGTTTGTTATGCATAGGCAATGAATTTTATTTATATCTTTATTTCAATTAACATGGTTAATTAGGATCATAGATTTAGAGTCAAGTCAACAAACATTTTTGGAGTGCCTACTACATGCTAGGCACTGTGATAAATACTGGAGAAAGGCAATAGCCAGTCCCTGTTCTCAAGGAATTCATCATCTAATGGGAAATAAAACATGCAAATACTCCAAAATATATATACAGAATAAGTTGGAGAATCTCAGGAGGAAGGAGAAAAGCAAACTTGAAGAATAGAAAGGAAGTCAATGTCCCTGGAGGGAAAAGTACATGAACGGGGTGGGGAGAGGAAGTAATCAAGTAAGGTGTAATAAGATTGTAAAGATAAGATATCTTTCCAGGGGCCAGATTATGAAGAGCTTTAAAAGGTGAACAGAATTTTATATTTGATCCTGTAAGGAATAGGGAGCCGTTGGATGTGACTGAATATGGCGAGTAATTTGGTCAGACTTGCAAGTTAGGAAGATCACTGACAGCTGGGTAGAGGACAGACTAGAATATGGAGAGGTAAGGGAGAAAGCCCTACCAGCAGGCTATTTCATTAGTCCAAGCTCCAAGAGGCCCTGTACCACTGTGGTGTCGACATCAGAGAAGAAAAAGAGGCAAATATATAAGAGATATTTCAAAGGAAGAACAAATAAGACATGGCAAGGACTGGATAGGAAGAGGTCAGAGAGACAGTGAGGAGTTAGTGATGACACCTATGTTGTGAGCCTATGAGACTAGACATAGGAGGGACCTTAGAGATCATGGAGTATAACACTCTCAACTTACAGGTGAAGAAACTGAGGCAGAGTATTTGACTTACCCATAGTTACACTAGGAATAATTTTTTTAAAAGCAAATCACATATACAAAGAGTTCTAAGTTAAGAAAACTGATACATGGCAGCTCATTTGATTTTCTGTGAGACAGGTACTATTAAGTCATTTTACTGATGAGGAAACTGAGTTTAATGAAGTTAAATGACTTGTTCAGAATAACAGAGCTAAGTGTTCAAGTGCAATTCTAATCCCTCACTCCAAGTCCTGAACTCTATCCACTAAGTCAACAGAAATAAGTTTAGAACAGTTCCTCTAACTTCAAAACAATGCTCTTTGCATTACCACAGGCGGATTAAACATCATTAGGTATAATTATTCAACCCTCACTGAATAAATGGCACTCAATATGATCGCTCATATCCAAAGCTAAATCTACGATCCTATGAAGGGAATATGATGAGGGCAGTAGGTACAACTATTTTCCCCTCATAGCCAATTAGCTTTAACTATAATACAAATGTCACCATTTTCTTCATATAAGAAGTACTTACTAACTTAAAGGTTTCTAAGTTTGACATTTCAATGACTAACTTTTCAAAAACATCAACAATGGGGAGGGCTTAATACAGCAAATGCTTGTGGACCTGAGAGTCATAGCAACCTGAAAAACTGAAAATATTTACATGTTTTACACAGCCATACCAGGAAGGACTTTAACATGGGCAGGGCCCCCGGAACAGATATCAAATTCTTTTTATCCTCTCACTCCCTCTGGGACCATTTAGCATCATATATAGATGTCAAAGCAAGCTTTCCACAAAAAAAGAGAAAAATCTTAAGTATAGCTTGCTGTCTCAATCGAATAGGCTCACTGGAAACTTCCCACTGTGTGTTTTATTTGAGAGGCTGGATTTCCATTGTTATTGTCTCTCTTGGTGCCTGTTTCCCTGTCTTTTTCCTGCAAAGTGGCCTCATTTAGCCAGTACCAGTGCAATCCCTCCCACCACTAGCCATGAGCTGAGCTAATGAGAAGCAAGAGCAGCCTCTCAGACGCAAGCACTGCACTCCTCTGAATTATTATTTTGTCAGGAAGGGGACAGGAGGGAATCGAGGAGGGAGAAAGTTTGTGTTTCTCGTTATCGCTCTCCTTTTCGAAGAGGCAGGCGCTAACGCAAGGCGCTGCTGCTCCCCATCAGCGGCTGCCTCCTGGGGAAGCTGGGGCCCGGGCTGGGCTGGGCAGAGCAGGGCCCCTGAGAGGGGAGGGCGGATAACCAGGGCTCTGCCCCTGCAGACAGGCCTGCCTGGCTCTCCCTCCGCCCGCCTGCTCCTGGAGCGGGCCGCCCCCACGCTCCCCCGCCAGGGGACGGATGGCCTGGCTCCACACTCACTGGGCCCCACTGCCCTGCACCCACACTGCGGGGGGAAGGTGGGGGACGAGGGGGATGCTCGACCGTCCTCACCACCAGGGGTTCCTACCCCGGGGGAAAGAGAGGACTATCTGCTCATGACCTCGCGGGAGGGAGGGGCCCACGCAGGCCCGGGGGAGGGGGAGGCCCTGGCAGGCCCGGGGGCGAGGGGACACACAGAGAGAGGGGGGGGTGCCAGGGAGAGAGAGGTACGGGGTGGGAGGAAGGTGGGGGCGGCCCTGTCCCCGTGGGAAGGGGGCACGCGGGGGGGAGGGGCGGCCCTCTCAGACCCAGGGGGAGGGGGACGCGGGGCTGGGCGGGGGGAGGGGATCTGTCCCCTACCCCTCCTCCCCCACTCTCTCCAGCGGTTAGGGTTCCAGCTCTCCCGCCCCCTCTTCCCCCAGGCCCGGGTTCCATCCTACCTCCGACCCGGTACATGTTGGCCGCCATGTCCGCCCGCCCGCCCGCCGAGCCCAAGCCGGAGCCGGAGCCCGAGCTGAGCCCCGCCCGCCGCCGCCGTCGCCGCCGCCGCCGCTTCAGCCTCAGCCGCCTCCGCCTCCGCGGCTGCTGCTGCTGCTGTTGCTGCTGCCGCTGCCGCTGCCGCCGCCGCCACCACCACAGCCGCCGCCGCCTCACCGAGGGGAGGGGGAGGGGGAGAGGGGTGGGTGAGAGAGGAGGACGAGAAGGGGGAGGGGAGGGAGGGGGCAGCGGCCCGCCTCCCGGGCCAGCGACGGGTTAATAGGGCCCTGCCCTCGAAGGGGCGGGCGTGGGTGACTGGCGGGAGATCGCTGGGGAGAATCCTGGGGGGACCCTGGAGAGAGAACTAGGGGTCTCCTGCTTGGCGATTTCAGGGTCTTAGACCCATTAGGGAATTTAGGATAATCCCAACCTAGAGGACCTCCTCCCTCTCTTCTCCCCCACCTCCCACACACCTGTATGCACAGTTGCAACTCTTGCCCAATCACCCCCTTTAGGTTCAAGCTCAGTAGCTACCCTTGGGAGCTCCTGTGTGTATGTGTTCTGCAGTTTGGGTGCATATAAGCCAAACGTGGGAGTATGCTGTGGTGTTTCCTCAACGGCATGTGTGAGTCGGAGTTTACTTGGCTAGTCATGCAAGGTGAGGGAGTCTGGTACTCCTACTTCCCCTCGAAGTGAGAGCCCTGTAAGGACCGTGAGAGAGAGCTTGGAGGTCGGGGCTAAGCAAATGTCTTGGCTCCTTAGTGATTGCATCGGTGTGTAGTTCCAGGATTGTCCCTGGGAAACCAGCTTCCTCGAGGGCTGCAGAAAGAGGTACCCATGAAGGCAATCGCAGCTTAAGAGGTGTACAAATCCAGGGGGGGAAGAACCCTAGGAGGGAAGAACAAGAAATGATGCTTTTCTCTTTGCCAATATGCTTGGAGAGCTCAGCTAATCTTCCTTATTAACTACAAGGCTAGTCTTTCAGGTTGAAGGAATCTTCTGCTGTATTTCCCCTTGAACTAGGAACCATAGAATGCAAGGAAGGAGACTGGTGGCGGGAGCTAATCTTGTATTTTGGTCCCTAAATAACAGTATCAGTTGGTAGGTCTAATTCCTGTCTTCTTGTCCCTTGGAAACTCGCTGCCTTTCGGGGTTGCAAACAGAGGGACCTCTGAAGGCCAATATGGTTGCAGAGGAGCAGGAATCTGGAAGGAAAAGGGGGGCAGATCACAAGATAGGAAGGCTCCTTTTCCATTGTCAGTGTTAGGGAGACTCAGTCAGCCTCTTCCGCCAGTCCCGTTAGCAAGAGCCTCATGACAACCAGGTTGGTAGTGACAGACAGTAGTAACAAGCTATTTACAGCTAAGCTTTCCACTGGGTCGTTATTTTTCCCAATTTGGTCTTCTAAACAAACCACTTGGTTTTGCTATTCTTCACATCCTGACAAAAACAAGAAACCAAATAAAGTCTGAAGCTCGCTAGACATCCCCAAATGAACCCAAACAACCTTATTTAGTGAAACCAAACTGTTCCCAAGCTGTATCAGAGGTTCCAAACTGTTCCCAAACATTGTTGTTTAATAAACATGAAGATGCCCCCATGCTGTTGTTCCTTCTTTGGAGTTTCTGACTGAGAAACAGCCGTCTCTTGCTAGTTCCAGCCTCCATTTCTTGTAGTTTTTTTTAATCTCCAGAAGAGAAAGGCTACTCTTTCAGTTTTATGACAAGTCAGTTATTTAATACAATAAACAGAAATTTTCTGATGAGATCAAGATTTTATGTGGTAGCCAAACTAAAGAGCTCAGGCAAATAAGAAAAAGAAATCTACCTTTGCAAGGACTGCATAAACAAGGAATTTGTGAGCCTTTAATTCAATGTCTTTTCCTCTTCCATAAGAAGGAAATTAACAGCAGTGAAGTTGTCATTATTCTGCTTAAAGCTATCACAAATTGTACTAGACTTCAAACAAAATATTCTCTGTCATAGGGAATCTCTAGCTATCTGTTTCAAAGATGAGCCCAGGAAGACTGCTTTATTTGTCTGGTAGCACAGGACCCACAGAACTGTAATCAGAAGATAGCCCAACATCACCACCACTTGTATCACCTGAATCAAGGCCTAGCAACTCTACTTTGTAAATTAGATAATGTTGTAAAGCCTGATAACCCTTGAGGGGTTCCCAGTGCCTGAAACTGAGGAGACAGACTGAGGCCTTTTCTTAGAGAGTTCAGCAAGTAGGGAGAGGGGATCTCTCCTTTTCAGCCTCTTTTCCTCCACCAGTATTGACAACTTACAGCAGAAGCACATTGCCCAGGCCTGAGACGGAATTTAAGACACCGTTCCTGAACCCTAACCTAGGAGGAATGATTGTGAATTCCTTAAGCTACCAGTATAATCCTGACATCTGTACTACTAACCAGGAGAGATAAATTTTCGGAGAAGCTTTGCAAGTTAACTCATAGACAATTCCAAATTTGTTTCTGATTATAAATATTCAGACACTAGTGTCCTAGAGAAAGAAGACTTCTTCAGAAGTTGACTTCTTGGAGAAGAGAATCACCCTTAAGTATGTACCTAATCTAGTCCAGCTGCTCTTCCTAGCTTATTTTTCCTTAGTACTATTTTTACTTCTTCATATACCACATTAGAGACAATAATGTTAGAATCCAAATATGGTGGACTTTACTGTCTTTGAGGGAGAAAATAGGTTGTTGTAAAAAAAGAATCTTATAAAGAGCTTTTCCATTTTTCATCTTATACTGTCCTCTCAGTTTCATCCCTTAGTGCTCAGAGGATTATCTGACTTTACTGGGTCTCTTGGCAAGTTTTCTGTGATTTTTTTTTTCACTCTATCACTTTTCATTATTTTATGAGGTGATGTAATAATACTTAGAATCTTCTACTATCCTCCTCTTTGAAATTTTCCCAAAAAAATATTCCAAACTGGCATTGCCTTTGGGCTCCCTATTTTTCTGCTTGGCAAGAAGATCATTGTTCTGCATAATGAGGGATTTTCTGGGGGTTTTTTGGCTTCTTCATTTGAACAAGTGATTTACACTAGTTAAACCTGATGGTTGTTGAACTGAATTGAATTCCTTAAAATCGAACTATAATTGCCTTTCTTAATTCTAGAAAAAGAGAATTAAATCTGGTGAGAATCATTATCTCTTTAGGTAATAGTGGTAGAACATCTAGTACTCTCCTTTCTTCAGGAAGTAGTGATCATCTATGTTGATGTCTGCTCTTTTAATTACTTCCCATCTTTTGTTTGTTGAAGACTAGGTTCACGCCAATAAGCTTAAATTCATTTGATAAATTAATTTAATAAATCTCATTTCTATTGGCCATATTTCTGTAGTGTTCCTAGAATGTTCCATGGAACTCACATTATACTTTTGGGCTTAGGTGGTTCAAATACTTATTTAAGAATTGCAATTTTATCATGTTTTACTTCTTTGGGTATTTGTGAATAACTAAAAAAACAAAAGAAAAAACCCTTGTCCATAATTAATCCCTTTATAAGCTATGTATATTCAAGTCTTCTTCCCACTTTACTTTCTGCTTTGATTAATTGGCAGTCATTCATCTCTGTTCCACATCCATGACTAGACCATAAAGATAGCATTTACAACTATTTCAGTCATTTGTTCATGGCAGCAATTCACTGTTTTAAAACCCTGAGCTGTCTTAATTGCATGTCATGTCTTCTTATTTTTATTCTTTTAATTTGGTATTGATTTTGATCCTTGTTCTAACAAGTCTATCCTCTAACTGTTCATGACTGATTAGAAAATGACTCCAGGGTGGCTAGGTGGTACAGTTAATAGAGCACCAGCCCTGGAGTCAGGAGGACCTGAGTTCAAATCCAAATCCTCAGACATTTAACACACACAAAAACTAGCCATGTGACCTTGGGCAAGTCACTTAACCCCAATTGCCCTACCTTCCCCCCTCCCAAAAAAAGCAAAAAAAAAAAAAAAAAAAGAAAAGAAAATGGCTCCCATGCATATAACCAGTTGTTTCCTATCTGTTACAATTGAGTCAATTTCAGATTTAGCTGTATTATTCAGTGCTTGTTATGTTTCACACCTCCCAACTCTGTTGTTGAAGAAAATGTTCATGATATGTAGATGTGAAGCTTCAATGTAATCTATAAGTCTTTGACCTCTTTTGTTTCTTTTTTATTTTGTTTTGTGCATTTAAGTCATATTTTCCAATGTATATTTTTGCCAGCATCCTATCCACATATACATTACAGTCACCAAGTACTAAAGCATAAATTGATTTAATTTGCAAGGGCTTATCACATTTTTTCATAGAATTTCTCTACCTTCTCATCCTCTACAACAGCTATGATCTACACCAAGGAAGGGAATACTCACATATATGAAATTTCAGGTCCATCAAAGTATCCAAGAAGTATTATTATTGATTGGGTAAAGGAAAGATCTGGAGCTTGGAATACTGCCCAGGATAGCAAACCTAGCAGGGAGGCAGGACTGAGCAATATCCTTCAAGTACTCCGTGTCTGGGGATGGGGTGGAGTTGGGGGAGGGGGTGCAATGGGAGATAGCAAAGTCAAAGCACTTCCAATTTGGCTTCTGGCCTCACCATTGAATTACAACTGCCCCCTCCAAAGTTACCAGAGATCTCTTAAATGCCAAGTACAATTGTCTTTTCTGCATCCTCATCCTTTCTTGTATCTTAACCTCATTTGGCATCTAACACTGTTGACCACTCCCTCCTCCTAGACACTGTCGCCTCCCTGTGCTTTCATGTCACTCTTCTGGTTCATCTGCCTACCTGCCCAATATTTCTGCCAGATCATACATGATCCAGGTCCACACCCACTGTATGTGGGTGTACCCAAGGACTTAATCCTCTGTCCTGTCCATGTACTAGCTATCTTAGTGATCTCATCTCCCATGGTTTCAACAATCATCCCTCTGAGGTGACTACCAGGTCTATGAATTCAGTCCTAGATTCTCCACTGACCTGAGTTCCACTATTGAACATTGGTAATTAGATGTTCCCTAGACATTTCGAACTCAGATGTCACCAATAGAACTCATTATCTTTCCCCCCCAAAAAAACCCTTTCTCCTAATTTTCCTGTTTATTTTGGAGCACCATCATCCTTCTGGTCACCCATGTTTGCAACCTCAAGGTCATCCTCAACATTCTTCCTCACTCACAAATTTAAACAATCAACAAGTACTTATTTGGACAAAATATAATGAAAGGAACAGTAGGGACTCCCTACTTTCGTGGAATTTGTATTCTAACAGGAAAGATAATGTGTAGGTTGAGAATAATAATAATAACCAGCATTTATATAGTGCTCTAAGGCTGCTAAATACTTTACAAATATCTCATTTGAGCCTCACAACAACCCTGAGATATAGGAGCTATTCTTTCTCTCATTTTACTAATGAAGAAGTTAAGGCAGACTTAAGATTAATTGACTTGCCCAGGGTTATATAGCTAATAAGTGTCTGGGGCCAATTTTGAACTCAAGTGTTCCTGACTCTAGATCTGTCACTCTATCTACTTCACCACCTAGCTGTCTACATATATAAGTATATTCAGAATATGAAGAGAATAAATACGAATTCATACCAAGTAGTCAAATATGAGGTGCTTTCCCAGGAAGTATACTAGCAAGTCAGGAGATTAGGAAAGTCTCATTTAGAAGATAGTACTGGAACTACATCTTGAAGGAAGAGAGAAAATGTATAAGCAGAAGTGATGAGGGAATGCATTCTAGGCATGCGAGCAGCTGCTACATAGGCATGGTGAGAGAAGGTTGAGTGTAGCAGGACAGAGACAAGGCCCATTTAGCAGGATTTCATAGTGTAGAATGAGGAGCTATTTACAATGTAACTAAAAAGATATGTCTGAGCAAGGTTTTAAAGGGCTTTAAAAGCTAAACAGAAGCATTTCTATTTTATTGTAGAGATAATAGGGAACCACAGGAGCTTATTGAGTAGGGGAGGGATGGTAAGATCTGCCATTAGAGAAAATTATTTTGGCAGCAGTGTAGCGGATAGAACGGAATGGGAGACACTTAAAACAGGGAAGCAAATTATGAGTCTGTTGTAATTATCTAGGAGAGAGGTGATGAATGCCTGAACTAAGGTAGTTACTGTGTGAATTGAGAAAAGGGGTTAGGTGTGAAAGATTCTATAGCAGCAGAAATGTGGTAATTGATTAGATATATGGGGTGAAAAAGTGAGGAGTTGATGATACCGAGTTTAGGAATCTGGGAGAATACAAGAGTGGTGGCACCTTCCACAGATATAGGGCAGTTTAGTAGGGAGGTGAGTTTGCAGGGAAAGATAATAAGTTCTATTTTGCATATTACATTTGAGTTGTCTCCAGAACATCCAGTTTGAAATGTCCAATAGATAATTGGTGATGTGAGATCAAAGCTTAGGGGAGAAACTGGGGTTCAATATATATATATATATATATATGTATATATATATGTATATATATATGTGTGTGTATATATATATATATATATATATACATATATATATATGGAGGAGTCATTGGCATAGAGATGATCATTAAACCCATGCGAAGTGATGAGGTCACCGAGAGAGAGAGTACTATAAGGCTCTAGGATAGAACCTCAGATAACATGAAGAGGTTGGGGGAGTGATATGGATGGTGAACCTGCAAAGAAGATTAAGAAGTAGTTAGACAAATAGAGAACCAAGAGAAAATGGCGTCACAAAATCCCCAAAAGGAAAGAATATCCAAGAGGAAAGGATGATCAGCAGTCAAATGCAGCACATAGGTGAGAACAAAGGAAGTCTGAAAAAAGACTGTAAGATTTGGTAATTAAGAGACCACTGGTCACTTTGAAAGAGGAGCTCCATTCCAGCAATGAAATTAGAAGCCAGACCACAGAGTAGAAAAGTGGGTGAGAGGAAAAAGAAGAGGAGGCAGGAAGGGTAGCTAACTTTTATTTGTAGTGCGGCTGTGAAAAGGAAGAGTGATATAAGATGACAGTTTGAGGGTCTATAGAAGGCTTGTTTCTAAATAGGGAAGATGTATATACATGTTTGCAGGTAATAGGGAAGGAAATAAAAGATAGGAAGAGGTTGAAGATTAGTTGCCAAGTCTCTGTTGATTCTATCTCCATAAGATTTCTTGCACTTGTCCCTTCTTCTCAACTTACATGGCCACTACAACCACCCTCATTTATGTCCTCCTCACCTCTTGTAATATCTTTTTTAATTGGTCTACCTACTTGCAGTATTTCCCTTCTCCAATCTATTCTCCATGGAGCTGGGAATTTTATATTCCTAAAGCAAAGACCTGACCATGTTACCTCTCTGCTGAAAAATAGATAAAATAAAACTCCTCTGTTTGTCATTTTAAATGTTTCATAGGACTTCTGACCAAAAGGAACTCAGATTTCCCCAAAAAAACAGCTCACTAAACCTCTAAAAATGTACTAGAAGGAATAATGATAAAGAAAACGGAAGAGAAACAGCTATAAACCCCTCTATCCATTCCAGGAGTCTGAAAGAAGAGCACTAGAGGGGCAGCTAGGTGGCACAGTGAATAGAGCACTGGCCCTGGAGTCAGGAGGACCTGAGTTCAAATCCAAATCCGCAGATACTTAACACTTACTAGCCATATGACATTGTGCAAGTCACTTAATCCCAATTGCCCTGCCTTCCTGCCAAAAAAAAGACCACTAGTAACCTGTGGAGGCTCTGAGGAGAGACAAGCTGGATTATGGTAGAAGATGTAGCACACAAGTAGCCTGGACTCCATGTAGTAGACAAGACCAAACCACTGCCTAGGCAGCCACACCAGAGCCATAGCAAGAGGTTGGACCAATATTCAGGCAACCTGTGCTGATCTAGCAAAGTACCTGGGGTCTTGCAAGAGACCTGCTCCTAGCACAATCAATATTTGATTGGGAGCTGTCAGACTTACAGCAAAGGTCAAAGTCAACTGCTGGTGTAGGATTGTGCAAGGAGAGGGTGACAGAGAAAGGGCTAAGACCAAAACCTAAAAGCTGATCCACCAACAGACTGAGCTAAAACCCAGGAAGGCATGGCCAGGTCTTAGCCACTGTATCTAGGACCAAGCAGGAGCTGACCACACCATCTAAGACTACAAGAGGGAATAGGGTTTGACTCAATATAGAAATTGTAGTTAGAGATATTAAGAGAAGAAAATGCCAAACACAATAAAGAATTATTATGGATCAGGAGAAATCCAAGAGGCAAACACAAAAAAGAGTAACTTAATAACAAGTCCAAGTAGAACCTCAGAGAGAAAAATAACCTGGCCACAACAATTATATGAAGCAAGGGTTACAAATATAATGTTAAATGAAATAAGAACTAGAAAAGAAATAATGAGAAGGAAAATTAGTAGCTTAGAAAAGGAGGTAGTAAACCTTAACCGAGAAATAAATACTCTAAAAATTAGAGTGGGCCAAATAGAAAGCAATGACTCAATAAGACAGTAAGAAATGTTAAAGCAAGATGAAAAGATTAAACTAATAGAAGAAAATGTAAGATTAATACTCTAAAAGATAACTGACCTGGAAAACAGAACAAGGATAAATAATTTAAGAATCACTGGACTACCAGGAAATCATGGCTAGAAAAAACCTGTGTGTAATATTTGAAGAAATCATAAATGAAAATTGTCAGATCAATTAGAACCAGAGGACAAAGTAAAAATAGAAAAGAAAATCCACTAGTCACCTCCTGGAAAAAAAAAATAAAGGAAGGAAGGAAAGAAGGAAGCTTCCAGGAACATTATAGTCAAAATTCAGAGCTTTCAGTCCAAGAGAAGAAAAATTACCAAAAGCAATTAGAAAGAAAAATTCAAGGTCAGAGGAACTACGGTCAAGATCAAACAAGACCGATCATTTCTATTTTAAAGGAAAGCAGATCTTGGACTATGACATTCCAAATGGCAAGGGATAAAGACTTACAGCAAAGAAAAGCCCTGAAAAACTAAGTATAATCTTACAAGAGGAAAAAAGGGATTTTCAATAGAATATAGAGACAGCTTCCAAGTATTTCCAGTGGGAGATGGGGGAGGCACGGGATAGAGAACAGAGTAGAAGGCTTGAAATGCAAGCACAGGAGTTGAGCAAACTAGAAAAGTAAATTTATTTGATCATTTGGAAGGACCAGTACAATGAGAAAGTGCTTACATTCTAATAGGAGAAGAAGACTCCCTTAAGAATCCTAACATCTTTAAGTGTCATAGGAGTTAAATGAGCCTGTCATTATCTGGATCTTGTCTTTCCAGGTTATTTGTACTTTATTCCCCTACACAGTGGGAAGATAGGCAGTGAAGTGGATAGAGAACCCTGTCTTTTCCTCAGTTTCTCATCCATAAAATGGGACCACACTGGAGAAGGAAATGGCAAAACACTCTAGTATCTTTGCCAAGAAAATGTAGAGTTGGACACGAATGAACAACAGCAGCAACTCCTACACATACTTTTCATCCAGCCAAACTGGTCTACTTACTCTTCTTCATATAAAACTTCCATCTCTTGGCTTCGTGCTTTCCCAAATTGTTTCCCCACCCCCCACCTGGAATGTATTTTCTTCTCACCTCTGATGTTTCTTATAAGTCCCTAGCTTCCTTTGGGGAATCCACTCAAGTGTCAGATTCAAATGAGGTCTATCCTGCTTCATTCACCCTCTAGATTTCTTTACATTTATTTTATATAATACTTGCTTATTTGTGCACAGTTGGATAATAAGGTGGCACAATGGATAGAGTGCCAAGCCTGGAATCAGAAAGACTTGAGTTCAAATCCAGCCTCAGATATATACTAGCTGTGGGACCCTGGGTAAGTCATTTGATCCTGTTTGCCTCATTTTCCTCATCTGTAGAATGAGTTGGAGAAGGAAATGGCAAACTACTCCAGTAACTTGGCCAAGAAAACCACAAAATGGAACCACAAAGAGTTGGACACAACTCAAATGACTGAACAATTTTTGCACAATAATGTTATTCCTACACATACCCCCATTAGAAATGTTAGCTCCTTGAGGGCAAGGATTATTTAGTTTTTGTCTTTACAATCATTTAGCAAAATGCTTTATTAAACAGAAATTACTACAGTTGTTTAATAAATGCTTGAATGAATTAATGTGACTTTCTCCAAGGCTTGGTTAGGGTAAGTAAAAGGTCACCTTATAAGGGCTGGGGTGCATTATATGTTGGTATGAACTTTAGGGTCACTGTCATCCTGGAAGTCAGTGGCCAGTCTTTGCCTGGAGACCAAGTCTCAGTCAGGCTTTGAGTCCTCCTTCATGGGTAGGAACAGGTTCAACAGGTCATGTTAATGAGATCAGAGCCCAGTACTGCTTTGCCAAAACAAGTTTGGAGTCGGGTGTGGGGAAGAATGTAAGGTAGATGGGGGAGAAAATTGCTCTGGTTGGTGAGTTGTCAACTAAGGGTGAGGGCAGTGTGTGCATGGACAGTCTGTTGAAGGTTTGATGATTTCACCCAACTTTAAACCCCGATTTTCCAGTGGGGCATTTGTAGTATTCTGCCCAGAAGCTTCCTCCCTGCCTGGAGCCTGGGGGTGGGTGTAAGCAGTCAGACAGGTGAGAAAGGACTCTGACTAATTTCAACCTCACTCTCCCACCTTATATGATGAGATCTAACACCCTGTTCTAAAGGAGAATGAGACAAGAGAATCATGGAGAAAGAAAAAGAAAGGAACACAGACACAGAAAGACAAAAGAAAGGGGGTGGTCTCCCTTCTTTTAGTGGCCCCATTCCATTTGCAACAGGGTTCAAATTTGCCTAGTCCCAGGGCTAACCCAGCCAGAATACTGGAGCACAGACAGTGCTCCTCCAAACTGCCTCAACAATAGAAAACATATCTGTATATACAATTGTAGGGGCAACAGCAAATGGACCCTTTCCATTCTCTTAATTTGGGGAATCCTTTGCCCAGCAGTAACCCCACTTCCCATCCCCTCTGTTTCCTCCATGGATGACACCCAATCTTGACTTCCTTAGTTCCTACAACCCAGGGTCCCTTTCCAACTCCAACTTCCTCAGAGAAATCCCTGATTCCTGAACCCCTTGAGGTGACATCCAAACCCCTTGAATAGCCCTAGTCCATGAGACATATGCAAATGCACAGTCAAATGTAGTTGCCTTTAGGATAAGAATCTGAGGCAAGTTTATTTGCTTTTCTGATTTCAAAAAGGGCTGAAAATACTGGAGAACTGGAAATGAAACTTTGAACTCCTGGATAAATAAATAATTATGTATGTCTCTTTTTAATCTCTATTGACTCCAATGTCTGGCTTGTGAGTTTCAGAGGGAAAAAAAAATGTATGTATTACCCAGTCTGCTCCATGAAGCCTGTCTTGTAAAGCTGGGTCTCTACCATATCAGAGCAAGAAATTAACCCAACTTTTCAAGTTTAATTGCACAAATAAGAATTGAGGGTATATGATACCAAGAGTGCTTCTTGGGGATGGTTAACTTTCTGGACCTCTGGTAAAGTATTAGGCCAGATCAAACTCTCCCCTTCAATGTTCTTAGTCTTCAGTCTTACAGTGAAAACGTGTTTCCTGTCTGAATGGACCAAGGAGGCTAGATCAATAACTAGGTTTTCTAGAGAGGTTTTCCAGAAGGACACACACACACACACATACACACACACACACAGATGGATGGATTGGGGAGAATCAGAAGGAACTAACGGTCTTCAAGGCTTCTATTACCTCCTATGGACCTGGGCATATGTACTTTGATTCTGTGGGAAAGGATATACATTCATCTGCCACAGTCTTTTTTTTTTTAATTTAAAAATTTTTTTAAATTTATTTCTCAAGTAACAAGTTTTTTTTTTTACAAATTCATCTGTCTCAGTATACCCCATTAACCAATATATGTATATATGTATATATGTATATATATATGTATATATGTATATTTTAATCCCTCAATACATATTTATATATCCCATGTCCTTTAGTAAGAGACCAGAACATGCATCCCTCCCTTCAGAAACAAAAAAGTATCCTGCCCATTTCCTTGAGAAGTTCTCCAGAAATGATAAATGTTGGAGAAGATGTGGGAAAATTGAAACGCTAATACATGGTTGATCCAGCCATTCTGGAGAGCAATTTGGAACTATGCCAAAAAAACTATGCGTACCGTTTGATCCAGCAATACTACCACTAAGTTTGTATCACAAAGGGATCACAAAAAAGGGGAAAGCATCCACATGTACAAAAATGTTTTCAGCAGTTCTTTTTGTGGTGGCCAAGAATTGGAAATTAAGGTGATGCCCATCATTTGGGTAATGGCTGAACAATTTGTGGTATATGAATGTAATGGAATTCTATTGTGCTATAAGAAATGATGAGCAGGAGGATTTCAGAAAAACCTGGAAAAACTTAGTGAAGTGAGCAGCACCAGGAGAACATTGTACATAGTAATAGCAATATTGTGCAATGATCAGTGTGGATAGACTTAGCTATTCTCAGCAATACGATGATCTAAGACAATCTCAAAAGGCTCGTGATGGAGAATGCTATCCACACCCAGAAAAAGACCTATGGAGTCTGAATGCAGAGTGAAGCAGACTATTTTCTCTTTTTATTTTTTTAAATTTCTTGTGGTTTTTCCACTTTGTTTTGATTCTTCTTTTACAACATGACTAATGTGTAAATATATTTAATATGATTTATATATATATAAATAAATAATATATATATACATATTCTACATCAGTGCATCTTGGGGAGGTGGGAGGGAAAGAGAGGAGGAAGGAAGAAAAAAATGGAAACTCAAAATCTTATAAAAGTGAATGTTGAAAACTATCTTTACACGTAAATGGAAAAAATAAAATACTTTTAAATGGGGTGAGAGGCTGGGGGGGAAATGCTTCAGTCCAGCAGACCTGGAGGTTTACCTGATCACTTGGGTTAATTATATTGGGTTCAAATACCACTTGGGGTATACCATCTCTCCCTTTCTCTCAGGCAGAATCCAACAGAAAGATCTACTCAGGGCCAGTTAAGCCTCTAAAGCCTGTCAGATTGGGAGCTTTAAGAATGGGGAATTTATGTTTCCTATCAAACCTGGGGCTCCCACAGCACGAGGAGACATTGTAGACTTTTCATGTCCTTTCTTCCCCACCATTCTCTTGGCTCTAATATTTACAGAACGATGTATTGGAAAGAATGTTGCATTTGCTTCTACAACATGACTAATGTGGAAACATATTTAATATGATTGTACATGTATAACCTTGTATCACATTGCTTGCCATCTTGAGGAAGAGGGAGGATGAGAGGGAGAAAAAATTAGAAATTCAAAATCTTATAAAAGAAAAAGAATGTTGAAAACTATCTTTACGTGTAATTGGAAAAAATTAAATACTCTTTCCAAAAAATATAAATATTTGATGAATTAAAAAAAGGAATGTTGTATTTGGAGTCAGGAGGGAACTAAGTTTAAATACATCCTCTGACACTAATTGTGTGACTCTGAATCACTTAATCTCACTAGGCTTTAGTGGCTAGGTCTATGAAGAGGAAATAACAATTTTTGTACTACTTACCCACAAGGATGTTGTGAGGATCCAATGAGATAAGGGGAGGGGAGGGAATAAACATTTACGTAGCACCTACTATGTGCAGGTATTGTGCTAAGCACTTTTTATAATCATTTGATCCTTATAACAACCTGACAGGTAGAGGCGCTATTGTGATCCCATTTTACAGACGACAGACTTAAACTGAAGCAGAGGTCAAGTGACTTACCGAGTGACCCACAGCTAGTAAATATCTGAGGTTGGATTTGAACTCAGGACTTCCTGAGGCCAGACCCAACACTCTCTCTACTGTTTTCCCTGTTGCCTTTGCCAACATATGTAAGTTGGTTTGCAAACCTTAAAGCACTGTATAAATGTCAGCTGTTACACAGCGTGTGTAACACTGGTCCAATCACTCTTGGCCAATGTTTCTTCATCTGTAAGATTTGGGAATTGGTCAAAGGACTGAGATTCCTTCTAGTTCTAAATGTTAACACACCTGTTATCCCCCAAACAAGCCCTTCGGACCTAAGATTATGCAAGATCTGTCCTACCAGTGCAGGGGAAGGGACAGGATTACCCTTGGGGTGTCTCTCTAGCCTAAGACTTCTAATTCACAAAGTTAATTTCTGGGAAACCAGAACCACATTCACCAGCCCCAGCCTTGAACATTTTAACAAGAAGTCTGTACATGAAGAATGGGGCAACTCTTAGATCAGAATGCATTATTTATGTCCCTAGTGTCAGCCCGGCTCCAAGGCACCAGGGAAATGGGAAAGGCACTCAGGCCTTGGCTGATTAACCTAAATATTTAAACAGGAATCAAGAGTTGAGGTAAAATCCATTTTTCTTCAGTAATTCAGAGACTGAAGATTTTCCAGGCAAAACTATGAGAAACACCAAAGAACAGATAAAGGTAGAGGGAAAGCCTCCTGAGTCAGTCAGTTGGATGGCCTGTCTCTCCCTCCTCCTGAATGCCAGGCCCTGTGCCCCTCTGGATAAGTAAACGTTATTCGTAGAGAGTCCAATAGAAGAAAAGGACAGAAAGACAAGGCAGGATTAGGTCTCAGGACTCTGGTGGACGCCCTCCTTGAAGTTTTATTCTTACCTTTTCTTTGTATATCACAGATATTTCCCCTTAGCCAGTGGTTCTCAACCTTCCTAATGCCTCGACCCTTTAATACTTGTGTGTGGTTGTATCTGCATGTGGGTGGACTCGCCTAGGGACAGATAGAGGAGCGATGTCTCGGTTCCTAAGACCATCAGAAATATGTGTTTTTCGATGGTCTTAGGTGACCCCGTGACTCCTGAGAAAGGGTCATTCCACCTCCAAAGGGGTCGTGACCCACAGGTTGAGAACCACTGCGCTTAGCCCATCCCTCTACCACCCCCACCCCTTATGTAACTGTAATCTGTGACCCAGAATCCTCAGTATTGAACTTACATGGACTGGCTTAAATTTTAGCAATGACTCTTGTCCCATTTCTCAACATGCCCTCCTCCCAACTCCATCTTCCATTACCAAAAATTTCCTCACAGAAATTGAATAGTCTCATATATTTAGGTTTCCACAAATGTAAATTAAAGGGTCCCCTTTCCTCATAGGAGCATTCAAAATAACATTGTAAAGAGCATTACAGGGCAGTTTTTATTGTTTGTGCAATAAAAGCAGGATTCTGCTTGAGTGAAGGGGAGATGGCAAACACCAGGCAGTATCTGAAAACAACAGTTGTGATCATGGAAACCCCTGGGTCTATTGGAACAGAATCTTTCCCAAGGAGCTGGGCAAGGTTTTTTGTTTTGTTTTGTTGGCTCTAATGGTAAGGATATGGGATCTGGCCTCTTGCTAAAGAACATGAGATATATAAACATGTATCAAGGATTTTTAAAATTTGCTTACTAGGGGTTAGTGAATGGGGAGAGGGTACTGGAGAGACAAGTTTTTTTTCCATAGAAAACACAAAAACAAACCGTGAAGGACTCACAGTAGAGCATGAATGCTCAATACCATTCTCCTCAAACTCCACTGAGACTTACCTTCCTCCCAAACTCCCAATATTCCCCCAGACTAATAACTGAAGGTTTGGACTCCACTCCAAAGCAAAACAAATGATACTGCTAAAGAAGGTTAACTCTCATCCCTTGATGCTTGAGGGAGGCCCTTCTTCAGTGCAGCAATCCATAAAAGCCTCTAAGCTTATGGAATTACTATAATGGATTATTTGTGTCCCAGAACTAAAATGAACTTGGACTTGCTAGAGAGGCAGCACTCTTCTTAGCGGACCTTCGGTATCTAAATAACTTAGTACTAGCAAGAACAAGATCCATGTCTTTTACTCTCCCAGCTCCAAGGCTATGTCCATGACCTTTTCTCTAAGAGTCTGATGCTGTCCATAAGATCCTCCTTCTCTCTCTCGAAGCAGGATCCCCAAACTCTCCAGAAATGCAACATTGTCCAAGAAAGCCCCTTGCCTCTATCCAAGAGGTTGGGGGTCAGGACTTTCCACTACTCGATTACATAGTTTCCTTTTTTACAACTGCTATATCTTAGACTGAGAAATTATGCCACTACCTTACCATGTCCAAGAATTCAGCTTCTAGGAACCTCCAGGGGTAGGTAGATGAGAACATGAGATACTCCTGCAATGTGCCTTTTCTTTAGATCTGGAAGGGTAGGTGGGGAGGAGCCTGTGTGCGGAGAATTTCTATCACTAACACCCATACCCTAAAGGTAATGTAGTAGATAAGAGCTGTGAGCCTTGAGTCATCAAGACGTGAGTTCAAATATGGGTCTGATACTTACTAGTTGTATGGCCCTGGCCAAGACACTCTATCTGCCTCAGCTTCCTCAACTATAAAATGGGCAGCATAATAGCATCTACCTCACAGGGTTGTTGTGAAGATCAAATGAGATAAAGTTTGTAAAAAGTGCTTAGTACAATGTCTGCCACATAATACATGCTATATACACGTTAGCTGTTATTATTATGTACGTGGTACATTAGAGATGGAAAAATACAGCAAGGGACTGTCACAAATGGGAGAGTAAAAGACTTTGGTCTTTGCATTTGCTATTATTAGCTTGAGTTATTTAGACAATGAAAGTTCAGTAAGAAGGGTCTTGACTCTCTAGTAACCTAAAGATACCCCACCCCACCCCCCAGGCATTATAATCCATCCCACTGTTGTAACCTTAGAACTTTGGGACCAACTTACCTTTCTGTTATGCGTTGTTTCCCTTAATTAGTGCAAGAACTCTCTCTTTTTCTATTTATGTCCCTGGTGCTTTGTACAAAATAAGTACTTAGTAAAATCTTTTTTCACATATTCTCCCGAGCTATTCTGACTCATGCTAGGGAAATAATCTAAACCTTCTAAAAAAAAATAAAAATTATCTCAGATGACTGAGTCCTGGATCACTCCCCTATATAAAAAAGAAAAAAAAGTAAGCAAATTCACCAACTAAGTTGACCACATCTCACACTCTATATCATATTTCATAACTGTGATCTCCATCATATTTCATCATTAGATCTTTCCAGACTGAGAGTTGTCATGACAATTAATTAGCAGTTATCTGTCTCTTAGTGTTGTATTCACTTATATTATTCCTGCAATTTTCATATATCCCCCAGAATTGGTTTTGTGTGTATGTGCTTACTTTTATACATCCTTTGAAAATTAGTTCATTCAAGTCTACACATTTTTCTGAATTTTTCATGTTCATCATTTCTGGTAGTACAATGATATTCCATTTATTTCAAATTCTACTATAATATCAAGAGTCATTCTCTGATAGATAAATGGTAAAAAAAAAAAAAAAAAGATAAGAGCACTGCAGAAGAATTTGGAGCTATGCCCAAGGGACTATAAAACTATTCATACCCTTTGACCCATTATTATTATGGGTCTGTATTGTGTCTGCATCTGAAAGAGATCAAAGAAAAAGGAAAAGGACCCATATGTACAAAATTATTTCTATAAATAATTATATAAAAGCCTCTATAGCTGTGGTTCTCAACCTGTGGGTTGCAACCTCTTTGGGGGTCAAACAACCCTTTCACAGGGGTCACCTACTACCATCAGAAAGCACATATTTCCAATGGTCTTAGGAACCAAGACACCACTCCTCTATCCATCTCCAGGTGGGTCTGCCCACATGCAGATACGCCCAGATATGCCCACATATGAGTATTAAAGGGTCGCGGCACTAGGAAAGTTGAGAACCACTGCTCTATAGGCTCTTTTGGAGGTGACAAAGAATTGGAAAGTAAAGCCTTGCCCATCAACTAAGGAATGGCTAAACAAGTTGTAGTATATGATTGTGATGTAATACTATTGTGCCATAAGAAATGAATAAGGAAGGTGGTTTCAGAAAACATGGGAAAACTTATATGAACTTATGCAAAGTGAAGTGAGCAGAACCAGGAGAACATTAGACACAGTAACAACAATATTGTAAAGATAACCAACTATGAAAGACTTACCTACTCTTATCAGTAATTTAAAATAATTCCAAAGGACCCATGATGAAAAATGCTATCCACCTCCAGAGAGAGAACTAGTTGACTCTAAGTCCAGATTGAATTCTTTATTTTTATTGCCTTTTTGTTGTTGTTTGCAACATGGCTGATGTACAAATATGTCTTGAATGACACACAAAAAAATAAAACAGTTTTTGAAAACAGTTTTCAAAAGAATTACAAACCAGAGAAGATTCTGGGAACATGGCAGAGTGGTTCAGAAAATCACAGGATTTCCAGATTTTCCCCACAAACAAGACAAAATAGCACCTTAGGACAAGCATAGAGTGGTAAAAATAAATAAGAGATGGAGTAAAACAATGGTTCTCCTGGGACAAGTAGAGAAGACCTGAAGAGAAATCTCAGGACTAAGGTTTGGTCCCTGTGAAATCTAAACACCTCTAGACTAGTTCCGCTGAAACAGCAAGTGGCAAGCCCTGGAGCTAGCTGAGTTGGGAGGTAGCTGCAGCCCCAACCACAGGAATTCTATTCTCTCAGACAATGTGGGGAGTCAAGCCTGTGAGAGGAGGGAAAATTGAGGGAACCTCTGCTGATAAGGGATGCCAGACCCAGTTGTGCTGCCAAGACTTGACCCTGCGCAAGAAGGAACCAGCACATGCCCAGTGAGTGCAGAAGCAGTGGGATGGGGATGCCAAAGGCTGTAGGCACTTACAGGAGGGCTGAGTTCTTGGCTTCAGTTCTAGGCCAGAAGGGAAAACTGAAGGAGGATCTGAGGCCAGAGGCATCATCCCCCATACCCTAGAACTAGAAGTGGTTACAATAATAATCTGCTAAAAAATTTTTTAAAATGAGCAGGCAAAGGAGAAAGAACCCAACTATAGAAAGTTATTATGGAAATAGAGAAGACAGGGGTTCATCTTCAGAGGAGGATAACAAAGCAAAAACAGTCTCTCCTACCCCAAAGAGTAACATCAAATGGTCACCTGCTCAAAAAGAATTCACAGAAGAACTTTTAAAAGACTTTTAAAAACCAAATAAGAGACACTGAGAAAAAAATGTTTTAAATAAGAACAATCTAAGAAAAACAACAAGATTATGAAAAGAAAGTCAACCAACTAGAAAGGGAGATCCAAAATCCTAAAGAAGAAAACAACTCCTTGAAAATTCAAATTGGGCAAGGAGAAGGCAGCAAAGTTATAAAGAGACCAAACAAAATATAAAGAATGAAAAAATAGAAGAGAATGTGAAACATCTCATAAGAAAAACAACTTATCTGGAAAACAGATTGAAAAGAGAAAACATAAGAATAATTGAACTACCCAAAAGCTACAATAGAAAAAAAGAATCTTGATACAATAATACAAGAAATAATTAAAGAAAATTGTCCTGAAGTGTTAGAACAAGAGGGGAAAGTAGAAATAGAAAAAAAATCCACTGATCACCATCAGGAAGCGATCCTATGAGGAAAACCTACAGGAATATCATAGTTAAATTCTGAATCCTCCAGCTGAAGGAGAAAACATTATGAGCAACAAGAAAAAAACAATTCAAGTATGGTGTGCCACATTTAGAATCAAATAAGACCTAACAGTAGCAATACTAAAGGATCACAGGTCTTAGAACACTGTATATCAAAGAGCAAAAGAACTGCGGTTGCGGCTGAAAGTATCATACCCAGCAAAGTTAAGCATACTCCTGAATGGGAAGAAAATGGATATTCAATGAATTGCAAGACTTTCACAATTTTGTTGCAAAAAAAACCTAATAGAAATAGAAAATAGAAATTTGACATAAAGCACCAAGATAAATATAAGGCACACATCAGAAACTCAATAAGGAAAGGGACTCAATAAGGACAGATTGTTTAGTTTTTAATCTGAAGAAAGGTAAAATGTATGTCTGAGATTGTTATTAGTAATTGGGAAATTTGAAAGAAAGATTGGGATAGACCTGAGTATGATGTGATTCTAAAAAGTAAAAACATTTAGGGAAAGGTATATGGGTAATAATCTTATACAAATGTGGTGTGAGAGGAAGAATTGACACAGAAGAATTAGATAGGAGAGGAGCACTGGTAGTTCTGGAACCCTAAACACTATCAAAGAAGACAAAAAAAGGCAGAGTCAGTGTCAGAGAGGTTGTGGAAAGATGGACACATTAATGCATTATTAGTGCTGCTGTGAATTGGTCCAGTCATTCTGGAAAGCAATTTGGAATTTTTCAAAGAAAGTGACTAAAATGTTCATACCTTGTGACCCCCAATTCTACTGGTAGATATTTGTGCCAGGAAATCGAAGACAGAAGTACCTATATATAACAAAATATTTATAGGTGTCCTTTTCTGGTAGCAAAGAACTGGAGGAGGAAAAGTAAGTGTCTATCAAGTTGGAGAACAGCTAAAAAAAAGTTGTGGTGCATGAGTGTATAGAAATTGTACTTCGCTATAAGAAATAATGAATATGATAAGTACAGAGAAGCATGGAACATGTATTTGAACTGATGCAAAGTGAAGTTAGCAGAAGTAGGAAAACAATATATATAATGACTACAATAATGAAAATGGAAAAAAAATACTGAACTCTGAAATTATAATGAATTTTTTTTTTAAAAAAGGAAATAATATCAAGTTTAATCCCAAGGAGGAAATATAAAAAGGCACTTGCCTACCCTTCATTGAAGAGGTGTGGGACTACAAGTTTGGAACCCTGCATATAATGTCAGGTTTCTGGTTATTATTTTACTAAACTGGTTTTCTCTCACTTTTTTTTCAGTTTTTGTTAAAAGAGAAGGTATGGGGTGGCTAGGTGATGAGCAGTGAATAGAGCACCAGCCCTGGAGTCAGGAAGACCTGGAGTCAGGAAGACCTGAGTTCAAAAGTGAGCTCAGACACTTAACACTTACTAGACATGTGTCCTTGGGCAAGTCATTTAACCCTAATTGTCCTGTCCTCCCCCTTGCAAAAAAAAAGAGAGAAGGCTCTCTGGAAGGGAAGAAGAGAGGAACACATGGAGAATTGTAGGTAATATAAAAACAAAAAAACCAAAGAAATGTATTTTAATTTTTTTCCAAAATACTTCAGTTTGTCTAGCTATTTTTAAATATTGAGTCATAGATTTAAGGTTTTTTTAATTTTCTTTTTTGTCATGAATTTGAACATTGACAAATATGAACATGTCCATACATAAAGAACAGCAAAAAAATTGCACATGAAAACATAAATATCTACTATGGATAGTTTCTGCATCTTTTTTTTAATACATGTATCTGAAATCTACCACACTAGTTCCAACCTTTCCCTATTTATCTGTTTCACATTCTAAATTTCCTTTTTTTAAGTTTTCAGAGTATTTGTAAACATTTCATTAACATTCTTTTCTGCCTTTTTTATCATTATCCCTACTTAGTGCTCCCAACTAATCTTCACCCATCTTAAAAGCCCTCCCTTGAAAAAAATGAGTATAAACTCATAGACTTAGGGGTGAAAAGAATCTTGGAGGTAATTTAATCAACCCCCCCCTAGTTTACAAATTAGTAACATTACAAAGTCCTTAGGCCCAAATTGGTTCAATGACTTGCCCAAGGTCACACAAGTAATAAGTCACAGCAGGAATTTAAGCACAATCCTCTCCTCTCACTCTAAATTCAATTCTCTTGGGGGGCGGAGCCAAGATGGCGGCATAGCAGCGGCAACATATCACAGCTCTCACATAGCCACCCCAAAATACCCATAAAATAGGACTCTAAACCAATCCTAGAACTCCAAAACGCACACAAAGATACTTCCCACTAAAGTCAGCTCGGCTACGAGGAACCATATCAGCACTGCGAACTGAAACCAGCCTGGCCTGAAGCCGTGGCTGTGCCCCGGGGGCAGCTATGCCCTGGGGGTGGCTGGACAGGAGGAGCAGAGGAGCCTCTCTGGTGAGCGGATTAGCGGCAGCTGTGAGCAGTGAGCAGCGTTCAGAACTAGGTCAGTGGGACTTGCAATTGGGGGAGAAAAGCATCGGCCGAAAGACCTCCAGAGTGGAAAAGCAAAAGGCAGAGGTTTTGCACCCACCTCTGCATTGCAGCTTCCCGCCCGCGGCCTGCAGACAGCAGGGGGACTAAGCGATTGTTCTGAGGCCAGTGCTCTCGCGTTGAGCGGCCTGGATTCGGATCGCTGTCTTGGGCCTCAGTCCTGGAGTCTTCACTATCCAGTCAGCCGGAAGTAAGTAGGAAGGGTCCCAGCACCTTCCTGAGAACTACGGCAGCCAGGAGGACCCCAGCAATTTGGGACAGAGCTTTCCCTTCTGGAAGCACAGCCCCACAGAGATTTAAAAAAAAAATCATGGACTGAAAAAACATGAGTAAGAATAAGCATAAAAAGCAAAGCAAGAACAGCTCCCAAACCCTAGATTCCTTCTTTGGGGAAAAGAAAGATCATGG
>CM053585.1:69014356-69024918 GCA_028646515.1 Pseudochirops corinnae | reverse complement strand
CAATACCACTTCTAGGGTTGTATCCCAAAGAGATCATAGAAGTGGGAGGAAGACCTATATATACAAAAATATTTATATCACCTCTTTTTGTGGTGGCAAAGAATTGGAAATTAAGGGGATGCCCATCAATTGGGGAATGGCTAAACAAGTTGTGGTATGTGAATGTAATGGAATACTATTGTGCTATAAGAAACGAGGAACAGACGGACTTCATATTTACCTGGAGAGACTTATACAAACTGATGTTGAGTGAGAAGAACAGAACCAGGAGAAATTTGTACACAATTACAGACACAATGTATGTATGATATCCAACTATGATAGACTAGACTCTTTTCAGCAATGCAGGGTTATAAGACAACTCCAAAAGACTCATGATAGAGAGAGATGTCTACATTTAGAGAAAGAACTACAGAGTTTGAAGCAGATTGAAGTTTGAATGCAGATTGAAAAAAATATACTTTTGTGACTAATATGGAAATGTTTTACATAATTGCACATGTATTACCTATATCTGATTGCTTACCATCTCAGGGTGGGAGGAGAAGGAGGAAAGGAAGAATAGAATTTGGAACTTAAAAATTTAAATAAAAATGTTTTAAAATTTTTAATATATACTTTTATTTCATTTACTATTCCCCAATTGTGTTTTTTAAAAATTTTAGCATTCATTTTTTAAAATTTTGAGTCCCTCCCACTTCTACCTCACCCTTTGAGAAAGCAAACAATATATTATCAGTTATACAAGTGAAATAATGTAAAACATATTTCCATATTAGCCATGTTGCACGAGGAAACACACACACACACATATACACGCACACACACACGAAAAATAAAGAAAATGAAAAAAGTATGCTTCAGTCTGTACTGAGTTCATCAGTTCACTCCCTGGAGGTATATAGCATTTTTCAACATGGATCCTTTAGAATTGTCTTGGATTGTTATATTGGTCAGAGTAGCTAAGCCTTTCACAATCAATCATCCTTACAATATTGCTGTTGCCATATACAATGCTTTCCTAGTTCTGCTCACTTCACTTTGCATCAGTTCATATAAGTCTTCCCACGTTTTTCTGAAACCATCCTGCTTGTCATTTCTTATAGCATAGTAGTATTCTATCACAATCATATTCCACAACTTGTTCAGCCATTCCCCTATTGATGGGCTTTAAATCTAAACATTCTTTAAGTGATTTTCCCTAAGGTGCTGGATTGAGGAAGAAAAGAGTCAAAGATATTGAGGAAGAGCCTTAGTCTTTTCTTTAGAGTCAGGGCTCCCCCCAAGATGGAACCTTGTCTCCTTATATGCCCAGATGTGGGGCCCCTCAATGATTGAGGGAGTCCCTAGTTCTCTCTCCCAGCAATACTGGTCTATTGTTATATATAAAGCAGATACAAGGTAACCTTGCTGAGAAACCACTAGGAGTTGGGATAGGGATGGTGGTGGTGGTGGTGGTGGGAAAGGTTAAGGAGAGCCAGGAAAGACTTTTTTCAGATAGTGACATTTCTACTGATTCTTAAAGAAAACCCAGGCATTCTAAGAGGTAGAGGTACCAAGGGAGAGCATTTTAGGCACCCTGAAGTGATGGGGAACAGGCTCTGGGAAACTCCTTGAACTCTGATTGAATCTTCCCACTTGATGTGGCATTTGCCTGAGGCCATAAGCCTTTGGTTATCCTAGGCCCAAATCTCTATTACTCTTAACCTAGCCTAGCTCTCCATTGTCCCCAAACCTTAAACTAGCCTAGTCCTCCATTTGTCCATCATCTCCAGGTAGCCTATTTCCCACCCTTAATCTCATTCCTGGAGTCTGACCTCAGTGTCATTAAGATCCTCCTTAGATCCTGTATCAGCAAGCACCCTAGCATGCCCAGGATGGCTGCTAGCACAGGTTCTTAGATCTGCTTTTCTAAAGGAAAGCAACTCAAAATGGGTTAACAATCTCACTTTAATCAATCAAACATATATCATTTACCTAGTTCAGGGAGAAAAGTTAGCACCCTGAACTTCAGAGAATACAAACACAAGTTACAAGCAAACAAAGAAACAGATCATCAGACAGGCTTCCAAACATCTGACCATTATATCTATACCTATTCAGTTACCAGAGAGGGAAGCACCAACATCTGGGTTTTTCAAAGCCGGGGGGGATCAATGGTTTCCCAGAGTCTCATCTGGCCAAATCACACAACTCTTCTCAAAGTGAGCCCCAAAGCAAAACCTCACATCAGGGCGTATATATAACCTTCTCCTGGCTCAGAGAACATCACAGCCCTCTTGATCCACTGCCCAGTCACAAAGCTACAAGGCTCGGGCATTCCCAAAAAACTAGCTTCCCCCCCAGGCTCCATGTGACCACATTCAGCCTATTGGGGCAGAATATATTTTCAAATCAGGAAAGGTTCTCAGAGTCACGTAGCCACTTTAGCAAAGGGCCTAGGGGCAGGGAAGATCTTCAGATTCCCATAACAGATTCCTCCTCAAGACCCTCGCCAAGGCCCTCCTCTAGACTTCTCCTAGATTTCTCCCACTGTCTTTCTGTATATAAGATCCATTTTGCCTCCATCTATGTCAGATTGTCCGATCTTCCTTGTCTAATACAAGTGTCACAAATACTTAGACTCCTTAAGAATCTACCCATTGGGGGCAGCTAGGTGGCGCAGTGAATAGAGCAACAGCCCTGGAGTCAGGACGACCTGCCTCAGATGCTTGACACAAAACTAGCTGTGTGACCTTGGGCAAGTCACTTAACCCCAATTGCCCTCCCAAAAAAAGCAAAAAAGAAAAAAAAGAGTCTACCCATTATGGCAAATCTTTAATAAACTTTGTTTTACTTTGGCTGAGAGAAGGCTTGAGTTGAATTCATTTGGCAGGACCTGGCTTGTTAGTATTTTGGGGTCTCGAGTACCCCTAAAACCCCAAACTTCAACAGAACAACTAATGCAAAGACACAGAGGTGAGTTAATGTCACGTACAAGTAGATATGGCTAGACCTTAGGATGCTTCTATCAGAAGCCAGGCAAGGTACGAAAGGTCCCAGTTGTGACGGGTTCTAGAAGCCAAACAGTGGCATTTATATCTGATCCTAGCTCTACTAGGGATCCACTGCAATTGATTCAGATTATGTGATCAGCTAGATCTGCCTTTAGGAAAGATACTTGGGTAGCTGTGTGGAGACTGGATTAGAGTAGGGTTGAGACAAGGCAGGGAGACAAAGAGTTTTTATGTGTTCTGTCTCCTAAATGCGCTTGAATGAAGCACAGGGGATATAGGGCAAAGCAAAAGAGGTTTCCTAAGTAGGAGAAGGGCCTGAGTCATGAAACTTGTATAGCACAGACCTAACCCTGGGACTAACTTGAGAACATAGTGAGAAGCAGTCATCTGCTCCAAGGGCCTGAGTGAGGCAGGGGAACTTGGCAGAAATGCCAGTGTGGGACAGGTGGGACTAAGCATTTGAGTGACAGCCACATGCCCACCATCCTGACTGCTAAATAGGACCAGACCATGTCAGAGTGCTCCTATCTGCCAACACTAATCTTCCTTTTTAAAATTGTTTTCTTGATGGTACAAAAACCCTTTAGTGTTTCACCAAAATGTTAAAATATTAATATTAAATAATAAAATATTAACCAACCAACAGTCATTTTTTTAGGGACAACAATGTTATTGAAGACGTTTGATTTTTAAAAAATCCCCATGCCTGACCTAAAGAATAGGATGTACTTGTTAGTAATTTTTCCTCCTGATTCTCTTTTCTTTTTAGATTTTCATGGCATGGCTGTCTCCTAGTTCTCCTACCTGCCTGACCACTCCTCAGTTTCCTTAGCTGGATTTTATAAACATGTCACACCTACTAATTATGGGTGTTGCCTCAAGGCTCCATCTTGGGTCTCTCCTCCTCTTCAGTATACTAGCTCATTTGGTGATCACATAGGTTCAATTATCATCTCTATGCAGATGAACTAATTTCTCTTAATTAAATATTTTGCTATGCAGCTCTTGCTTGGTCTATGAATATACTTGCATCAGTGCAGACCAAAGCCAAGATTTACATACTTGGCTACCCCAAACATGGTTGAGTAAGGAGCTCCAGAGGTAGCTAGACTATAAAGAGCTAGGTATAAGTAGAGTGGTGGGTCTAGAATCAAGAAAACCTGAGTTCAAATCCTGCATCTGAATGCATTTAACTATTGCCATGGACAATGATTTAATACCTTCTGTCTTAGGCTACTCATCTGTAAAATAGGGATGGTATAGCACTTACTTAGAAGTAAGGTTGTTGGGGTCTCTAGGTGGTGCAGTGAATAGAGCACCAGCTCTGGAATCAGAAGGACCTGAGTTCAAATCTGCCTTAGACACTTAACATTTACTAGCCAAGTGACCTTGGGGAAGTCACTTAACACCAACTGCCCTGCTTTCCCACCTCCAAAAAAGCAAAAGAAAAAAAAAAGAAGTAAGGTTGTTGTGAGTGCTTTCCAAACACTGAAGCTGTGCTATTATTAACATAGAGAAAGAAATTATTTCTAATTGGGAGGATTGGGGATCGCTTTATAGAATAGGTGGTATTTGAAGGATGGGTTGATATTAATGACAGCTAGCACTGACATAACACTTTAAGGTTTCCAAAGCACTTAACAAATATTATCTCATTTTATCCTCATAACAACCATAAGGCAGGTGCTTTTATTATCTCCATTTTTCACATTAAGGAACTGAGGTTGAGAAGTTAAGTGACTTGCCCAGAGTCACACAGTTGAAGATGAAGGATTTAAACTCAGAACTTCTTGAGTTAAGCCTCAGCACTTTTCCACTGAGCCACCTAGTTTCCTCAGGTTAAAATCAAAGGATAGGCACAATTCAATAGGTAGAGATGGGTGTGGAGGGAGATGAGAGACAGTCTAGTTAGAGAGATCACAGAATAATGGAATCTTAGAGTTGATGGGGAGCCCACAGGTCATCCAGCCCAATCTATACCTGAGCAACCTAAATGACAAGTGGTAATCCAACCTTTCTTACCTGGAAATGTTTGTGTTTTGTTTTGTTTTGCTTTTTAATGCATAGGCTTCCTCCAGTTTTTCTTCTGTCTCATGTGTGGGAGGGATAAAGGGCTCAATCTCCTCAGAATTTCTCTGATGGTTCTTGCAACTTGAATCCTGTCTACTTGTACACAGATTTCTAGAGCTGAGGACTTTCAGTTTGTGCCTGTCAACTATGGTGATAGGAAGGTGTTTTTTGTCATGGGTGATTGAGCACTCAGGCTCATGTATGCATACATGCAAACACACACACCACACACACACACACACACACACACACACCCCTAGTGTAATTCAGTGTAACAGGACAGCACAGGTTTACTTCTTCATTAATGTAGCTTTTGCTATATGGGAAGACAGGAGGTAAAAAAATGAATCAGGGTCCCTTCCTAGCAATCTAGTTGGGAAGACAGGACTTTCTCTCTCTCAGTCCATAAAACAATTAGAAAGCAGTTCAGTGTAGTGGATGATTTGATGCAAAAGTAAATATCATTTAAGGCCAGAACCTAAGATATATCAAGTATAAATTTAGGAGAATAGAGTTCTTTAACCCTAGGGGATTAGGTTCTTTACCTCAAGACCTAGGATTCATGGATATGAAAATAACCATCCATGCAAATAAACACATAGGGATGTGTCTGGTTTAATGCTCAACACTGGCTGTCATCACTTCCATGACTGAACTATTGCAATAGCCTTCTGGTTGGTCTCCTTTCCTCATATCATTTCCTACTGAGGAAATTGAGGGGATTAGGACAGCAAGTGATTAATTGTGGGAACTGAGTGAACCATGCTGACTCCATCTTGTGACTCAATTCTGGAGCTAGCTCAGTTCCCTTTCTATTGAATTGTGGGTCTGGTCTAATTTCTGTGAGACAATTTTATTCGATTGTAGGAATTGGGAGAAAAATTTGTTGTTTTGTTTGAGCCCTATATGGCTGGAAAACTGGCCCACCCCTACTGGCTGTTTGGAGACTGTTAATAAGGACCTAGGTCATGCTGACCAGAAATGGAGTCAGATCCAAAGATTGACGAAAAGAATTTTCTCACAATTACACATCTCAAGCCACCCATATGTCTTATCTGAAAACTGTTCCCATACTGATCAATCAATTATTGTTTCCATGTTCCTTTGATTGTTTACAAACACATGTGAAAGTATGGGGAACCTCTTTTTCTGAATTCAGGAAATTGTACCTATTCACTCTCCTCTTCCCAAATTGAAAAGTCCCTAATCCTTCCCCCAATTAGAAAGCAGATTGCCTAATGTTGTATTGTTTCCTTGTAAATAAATGGTCTTATCTGGTTAATTATTTTTAAGGTATAAAAGTCTATTTCCCCGTGTAATTGGGGTCTAGGCCTAAGCTAAGGAGGTCTGGACCTGGTTTGTTGAGCAATTGACATACACTGCTTAATAAACTGATGTGCTAGAAAGAGCAAACCTGTTTCCTCAGTCATTTCATCTTTCTGCCACCATACAACTGTGGTCTATTCTATACTTAGATGCCAAAGTGATCTTAATACTCTGATACTTAACAGTTTTCACAATCTTCCCTCTTCCAATCTTTCCAGTCTTATTATACTTTACTCCATAAACAGACATTTTGAATCAGCAATACCTGCTTTCTGAATGTCCCTTGTAGAAAATGGCTACCTTCCCTGCCCTGAATACTCTCCCTCCTGACCATTGTCTTTTAGTTTCCCTGATTTTCTTTTTCAAGACTCAACTCAAATCCTTCCTTCTACAGGAAACCCTTCCTGTCCCATCACTTCCCTCTATTCTATAGAATACTTTGTATTCTATATGTATCTTGTATGTACATAGTTGTTTGCCTATGGTCTCCCTGTTGAGATCCCAGGGAACTTCTTGAAGAGAGAGACAATGTTTTCTTTGCCTTTCTTTGTTCTTACTACAAAGCCGATGTGTAGTAACTACTTACTTCTGAGCTTCATTTATTTTGAGGAGTAAGTACTTAATAAATATTTGTTGACTAAATTAATGAACATGGAGTTTAGGAATCAGGAAAATGGCTCTGGACTAATGGACTATAAATGATCAAGCCCCAAACAGCAAGGTTTTTATCAGGTGGGAATGAAGACTGAGGATTGGAGTAGGGGGTTATAGTCAGGTTGAGAGTCTTATCCGACATGGTCAGAGGTATGCCTAAGGAAGACTGTATTGGTGTTAGTGTGAACAATAGATTGGAGAGCCATACTACAGTGGCCAGGAGACACCTTAAAATAGGGATTCTTAATTTTTTTTATGTCATGGAACCCTTTGGCAATTGAGTGAAGTCTATGGGACTCCCTTCTCAGAATTATGTTTCAAAATGATTAAAATAAGATCCAGAGAAATACAGAAGAAACACTTATATTTATATATTTGTATCAAAATATTTTAAAAACAACTTCAAAGATGCTAGGTTAAAAAACCCACTTTGCCTTAACAGATTATTAGTACGGTCTGTGAGAACTTGAACTAAAAAACTAGATATTCATACTTTTAACCTTAGAAGATCTGAGTGGAGACTTCATAGTATAATGGATTCCCCAATCCTTCCCCAAACCTGCTTTCTAGACTTTAATACTTAAACTCTAAAAAGGTGACCTAGATCGTTGATTTAGGGAGGCTAGGGGAACTTCCAGTCTGTAATCTCCTTGACCACTCTGTCTACTGCCTAGTCCCTCATCTAGATAAAGACTTCTGGCCCCAAAGTTCCCACGCTGAGCTTTAATCAATCAATAAACATTTATAAGGCTCTGACTATATAACAGGCACAGTGTTAAGCATTAGGGACACACACAAAAAAAGGTAAAAGACAAATCTCTGCCTTCAAGAGCTTATAATTTAGCGGCTTCAAACCATCCTTTACCTTTCAGATGCTTCTTTTGTTCCTTTCCTAAGGATCGCTATGGCTCCAGACTTCTAGAAGTCCTGTGTAATCTATTGGTCTGCCATTTTTTCCCCCAAAGCATATTCACGCCCATTAGTTGGTAAGAATGATTTTACCCTGGAGCAGCTAGGTGGCAGCAGTGAGTAAAGCACCGGCCCTGGGTTCAGGAAGACCTCAGTTCAAATACACCCTCCAACACTTGATACACTTACTAGCCTTGTGACCTTGGGCGAGTGGTTTAACCCCAATTGCCCTCCCCCACCCAAAAAAAGAATTATTTTACCCTTTAGAGAAACTATAACATTTTTACATTCTGTGCTAAAACAACATTTCAGGAGTCAATGCGGTACAGTGATGGATTTGAAGTCAGAGGACCTGAATTCAAATTCTCATTTTCTCAATCATCACCTAACTTTGGACAAACCACTTAACATCTAAGACCTTCAGTTTCCCAATTTATAAAATTTGTTGAGTAAGTGATAATCTTTAAGGTTCCTTCCAAAGATAAATCTATGACTGCTGGTGGATGTAGGAAGGGTTGCATCTTGGAGAAATGAGCAGTCTGAAAGGTATGCCATAAGGCTGCTAATTTAGGGGTGAACTTGAAATTTTTAAGCCCGAGGCTCTATCCATTTTCATAAAACACAATTTACATCACCCAAAGCCACATTAATAGAATGTCGAAAGGGTTGCAGAGATGAAAGATAAGAGCAGCTGGCACAAACAATAGAGATTGAGATAATAGAGGTGAAAGTTAGTTTAACCCTCTCCTCTCCATTCCTCTACCATAGCTTTTAGAATCTACACAACATTACAAGTGGCATGGGACAGGGGTTGTTGCTAGAACTGAGCCAGCCCAAAAGGAAGAAATGGTTTATTAAGTTTGCTTAGTAAGCATGACCAAGACCAGCTGCTATGGATAGATCCAGGCAGAAACTGTTCCTTCCCAGGGGAGAGGGCCACAAAGATCATTGGGGGTTTTTTTATATACCTGTATTCTAGCCCCTAGGAAGAATCAGCAAAGGCCGGGGCTTGCCCATTGCATCCCATTTTCTTCCTGAGTCATTATACTCAACTAAAATAGACAAAGTAAACATATTTTTAAAAGTAAAGATCAAGCACTTTCTGATATTTCATCTTTGGAGGATTTGGGTTGTTTTGTCCCTCTTCAAACATGTTAAGATGTGTATACTAGCATACACCTGTTAGCATAAAGCATACACCTGTCCTTTAAGCTGCATATACTATCAGAAACAATCATCCTTTTATGTTGTTTTCTCTATTATCAGGAACCATACATTGGAGAGGACTCCATTGTGAGCATATTATGTTCTCATATGCTGTGTCTAAACAAAATTTATTAATAAAAATGCATAAATAAATGTTAGCAGAGGTGGTAAAGAATGTTTCTTTTTTTCTTAATTTTTGCTGTATTTAAAAGAAATATGTATTACTGGACAATTTCATAGAGAAAATTAGCATTGCATATGCTAATGTCTTTCAAGTCCTAATGTTATTTGATCTATCATGCATGGTATTTACAAAATGGCCACTGTTCAAACTCTTGACAGAGCTGGGACCAGGTAAACTTGTTAGATTCATCAAGTTGTTTTTTTTTTAATCAAATGATGGTTTTTCACTCTTATGTGTATGTGTGTGCCTGTGTGTGTTTATGTTGGGATGAAGAGGCAACACAAATATACAGTTTTGTAGAGAACCTCATTTCTGTCTGTCTCTACCAGTGTATCTGTTTTTTCCTCTAAATTATAACCAGACCAGAGTTTAAAAAGCCCACATTCAGTTTTGGTTTACCCTTCAAGCTGAGTATCCCCTAAGAATGTTAGATTTTGGTTTCCTTTGCCCCCACAAAAGTCTTCCTTGAGAATATTTCAATATTTCTGTTTAAATTTCTACATGAAAAGATTTTTTAAAAAGCCATTAGCTTTTTTCTCTCAGTCCTCCAGGGCTGTGTCTCCTCCCTTTTAAAGTCGAGCTCAAAAAGTGTAGCTTATGTGTGAACCAATGGTTGAGGTTCTGGTTTAGGGGTGCTTGAGACCCCAAAATACTGACATACTGGGTCCTGCTTAATGAATTCGACTCAAGTCTTCTCTCAGCCAAAGTAAAATAAAGTTTATTAAAGATTTGCCATACTGGGTAGAATCTTAAGGAGTCTAAGCATTTGTGACACTTGTATCACAAATAGACCAGACTGAATCTCAGCTAGATGAGCTAGATTGAATCTGAGCACCTTCATGGAGGCAAGATGGATCTTATTACAGAAAGACTGTGGGAAGGATCTAGGAGTGGTGTAATGGCAAGCAAAGTAGTACTTTGCTGCTTGTTTCAGCCATTCAAGTGCCTTTGAGCCTCGCCTTTGATTATATCAAAAGTCTTTGTGTTGCCCTTAATATACCTAAAGGAGTTTGGAGAACTTCCCTGCTCTTAATAGGCCTAAGGGAATTTGAAGACCTTCCCTGCCCTTAATAGTTCCTTCAAAATTCGATTGGAGCAAATGGAAGCTAATGACTTTATGAGAAATCAAGATACTATAAAACAGATCCAAACAAATGAAAAAAAAATAGAAGGCAATATGAAATATCTCATTGGAAAAACCACTGACCTGGAAAATA
>CM053585.1:68971142-69014256 GCA_028646515.1 Pseudochirops corinnae | reverse complement strand
GAAAAAGATCCCAAAAAGAAAACTCCTAGGAATATTATAGCCAAATTCCAGAGTTCCTAGGTCAAGGAGAAAATATTACAAACAGCCAGGAAGAAACAATTTTAGTATTGCAGAAACACAATCAGGATAACACAAGATGTAGCAGCTTCTATATTAAGGGATTGAAGGGCTTGGAATATGATATTCTGGATGTCAAAGGAGCTAGGAGTAAAACCAAGAATCACCTACCCAGCAAAACTGAGTATAATGCTTCAGGGGAAAATATGGTCATTCAATGAAATAGAGGACTTTCAGGCATTCTTGATGAAAAAACCAGAGCTGAACAGAAAATTTGACTTTCAAATACAAGAAGCAAGAGAAGCATGAGAAGGTAAACAGGAAAAAAAAATCATAAGGAACTTATTAAAGTTGAACTATTTATATTCCTACATGGAAACACAACAATTGTAACTCATGAGATTTTTCTCAGTATGAGGATAGTTGAAGGGAATATATATGTATATATATATATATATGTATACATGCATATATAGGAGGGTGCATGTGTGTACAAATATGTATCTATATATGTGTACATAGACAGAGGGCACAAGATCAGTTGAATAGGAAGTGATGATATCTAAAAAATAAAATTAAGAGGTGAGAGAGGAATATAATGGAGATAGGAAGAGATAGAATAGGGTGAATTATCTCATATAAAAGAGGCAAGAGAAAACTGTTACAATGAAGGGGAAGAACAGGAAGGTAAAAGGGAATGGGTCCACTTTACTTTCATTGAATTTGGCTTAAGGAGGGAATAACACACACACTCAATTGGGTATCTTACTGTACAGGAAAATAGGGGGGAAGGGGATAAAAGAGAGGATGATAGAAGGGAGGGCAGATTGGAGGAGAAGGTAGTTAGAAGCACACACTTTTGAAAAGGGACAGGGTCAAAGTAGAAAGCAGAGTAAGTGGGGGTTGGGATAGGATGGAGGGAAATATAGTTAGTCTTTCCCAATATATCTACTATGGAAACATTTTGCATAACTACACAAGTACAACCTATATTGAATTGCTTATCTTCTCAGTGGGGTTGGGTAAAGAAAGAAGAAGGGAAAGAGTCTGGAAATCAAAGTTTTAAAAACAAATGTTAAAAAAAATTGTTATAAGGGGAAAAGGAGGAAACCATTGGTGATATAACAACAAGATTTAAATAAAATTTTGTTGTTTAAAAAAAAAAAGAAAGAAAAAGGACCTCTATTGCTGTTACAGAAGTCCTGAAAGAGGACATTACTGCTGTTACAGAAGTCCTGGGACTTTACTGTTGATTTATGTTTGATTTCTCAGACAGAGGCTTTATCTATTGTTTTGTGTTACTTTGTCAGACAGAAAGTGAATTGAGATGATAGTGCCAGCAATGTGTGTGAATATTGTTGTAGCTCTGTTAAGCTTTGTTTTCCTAGAAACAGAAACTGGGAAGAGCTTGGAGTGTAACTGTCCCCATAAGCTGATATATAGAACTGGAGCATAGAGCTGCCTATGTGTGAATCCAGGCAAGAATTGGGAGCAGTCAGCCCATGGAGGAAGAGCCCTGGGGTTTGGAAGCCAGCCTCAAGTCAAGATGAAAGAGAACTTTATTTGGGTACTCTGCATTGACTGATGAGATTGTGACTTATTCTAACCTAGGGGTGGGTGGTGTTTGAACTTCCTGCTACCTCTTAAGGATGATTGGCTTAAGGATGAATGGAAGCCAGCCTCCAGTCAAGTTGAAAGACTTTACTAGGATACTCTCTATTGACTGAGGAGATTGTAACTTACTGAATGATATGTTTTGTTTAAGACTATGTGGTCATCTTAATAATAAGTTGTTACGTTATATTATTGTGAATGTTGTACTTTAGTTTCTTGAATGTTTTGCTTTAGTTTATTGCTGAATAAATAGATAGTTCATTATACTATGTGATTAGATCCTCAAAGTTATTTATAACAGCAGTCCTCAGGATAGTTGCTTATGATTAGCTTTACAAGTGGTCTAGTAGTCTGGGGTGATGGAAGGAGGGGTCCAGGGAAGATCTTGATGAGACTGGGGTGACTAAAGGTCAGATTGCCAGGAACCAGGAGAATGGGATTTTGATGGGATCAAGGGTGGGAAAAAGTGGGAAGCAATCCAGAGGTAACAGACAATGGAGGACTAGGCTAGGTTAAGGGTAATGGATTTGGGCATGAAAATGCCAGATTAAGTGGGAAAATTCAGGAGAGTTCAAGGTGGTGGTTTCCCAGGGCCCATGAACAAATGGCATTCAAATTCTTTTGGGGTAAAGGGAAAAGGTATCAGCCTGTGCTCGTACCCCATCACCAACCATCCAACCATGACTCAACTGAGTACTACCCAAACACCATGATTCATTCAATCACAGGCAAACTATGTGGTAGTAATGGACCAAGTGCTCATCAAGGAAAAATCACCAAAGTGGTCCCAAATATGGTATCAGTAAAGATATTTATATCCTCTATAGCAAGGGTTCTTAACATTTTTGTGTGATGGACCCTATTGACAATCTGATAAAACCTCTGAGACCCCGTTGATGGCAAAGGAAACTAATTTTATTTAAATAAATTATCAAAATATCACCAAAAAACAAAAACAAATTAATGGACCTTAGGTTAAGAATTCTTGCTCTATAGGGAGATATCTTCAATGGCCTCATCTTTCAAAAACGTCAATCCTGATATACATCTACATGCATCTGTCTTTCTCTGAGACCCAAGGAGTCTGAGCCACCTGTCTAGCCTGTCAAGGAGCATCTGTTATATGCAGGGACCAGACAATTTTTCTTTTGTGAATTCTCTCTGGGGTATCTAAACCCTTCCTTAAGTGGGGACAAGTGATCGAGGTTGGGAATATATGGAGAGACAGAGTTAAAGCATCCTCTACAAAGAAGTCTTCCTTAACCAGGGGAAGGAATAACTCAGTCCTTTTAAATATGTTTTTATAATGCCCTTGTATCTAGAACCACGGTACTCACCTTTGGTCATAATGATAATCCTACTCACATATCAAGGTCCAGATCAAAAGCTACCTCCATTCAACATTTAGACCATTTAGAGCTTGAAAGGAGACTTAAATCTAGTTTGACTCCTCATTTTACAGATAAGGAAACTAAGACCCAGAAAGTTGAAATGACTTATCCAAAGTCACATGAATTATAAGTATTGAGCTGGGATTCAAACTCTAAAAGTGTTGCATCCTCTATACTATTCTTTCAACAAACATTTGTTGGGTCTGATGAGGTGCTAATGATGGACCCCTAAAAGGTCCTGGACTTTCCCACATAGCCCAGGTCCCTGGCATTCATATCGGGTATCTGGCCCTTCCCAGTTAATCAACTTCCCCTTCATTGAAGCTGTCATTGTCTGCACCTGTCCCTAATCCTAGACCACTACTCCTTAATTCCATTTAGACCCCTCCTGTTACCTCCCAGTCACCCCAGACTACTACTTGGTCACTCCTACATCACATCCAGATCTTCCCACAGTTTTACTGTATAAAAGGTCCATTTTGCCTCCATTAACATGCTCTGATTCCTTAATGAGTTGGGTACACTCTGCACCCTCTGTGAAGACTCCTCAGAATGAGAAGGGAGAGAAACTATCTGGAAACCAGAGATAGACTTTTGTAAGACTGGACAGACCTGAGTCCTGGGTTTATACAACCTAGGGCCCTTCCCCGCTTTCCTTGCTGTCATCAGCATTAGGCTCCTTTCAGGAGTTTTAGACCTCCACCCTTGTATAACACACCCTTAAAAGCAATAGGCCCTTTTTCAGGAGTTTTTTTACCTCCATCCTTGCTTGTGACCTTTTTCCCTCCCTTGCTTTGGCGTTTACCAAATAAGGCCATGGATGATACCTTGGCTTCCTGTCCTACCTCCCTGCCAGTAGGAGATAGTAGCAGACTTCTTTGTTATCTGCCATTGGGTTAGATTTTTCGCCAAGACTGAGAGCCCACCTCCTAGCCAATGGGAGAAGAGACAGCCAGGAGGAGGGGGCTTAGGGTATAAATTCTTGTTCTGTCTTTTGTAACACACCTCCTATCCTTGATCCCTGCAGTGGAGAGGACTACCCTCTTCCTGTGGGGGAAGAGAATAAAACTTACTGTTCCTTCCTCAAGATGCCTCTGACTTTTGATTTTTCTTGGGTAGGGGATTTTTGGGGTCCCTGTACCCCACACATTAAGAATTCAGCCAATAGAGTGTATTCTTAAAATCCTACCTCCTGGGGGGCAGCAAGGTGGCACAGTGAATAGAGCACTGTTCCTGGAGTTAGGAGGACCTGAGTTCAAATCCAGCCTCAGACATTTGATGCTTACTAGCTGTGTGACCTTGGACAAGTCACTTAACTCCAATTGCCCTGCCATCTCCCCTCCAAAAAAAAAATCCTGCCTGCCCCAGCCAGAGTTTTAATAAACCTTGTCTCGGTCTGAAAACGGTTTGGGTTGAATTCATTTGAAGCAGGACCCATGCTGTTTGCCTTGGAATTTCAGGGTTCCCAACACCCCTAGACCTTAACAAGTCCACTAATAAAAAGAAAAGCATTGATTATACTAGGCTCTGGTGAGAGGACCAGAAAATCATAAATATAGAGGTAAAAAAAAAAAACCCCTATGCTTTAAGAAGTTTATTTTGGATTGAAGAGGAAAGAGTAAAAGGGACCGTATAGGAGGTTTTTACAATGATCTACATAAAAGGTGATCAGGGTCTGAACTAGGGTTATGCCAAAGAGTGAAGAGAAAAAGAGGAAGAAAAATTGGCAAGGCTTTCAACTGAATAGATAGGAGGTGAGAGAGTGAGGGAGAGAAAAGAAATAAGAATGACACTTACATCATTCTTACTTTAGGACACCAGGCAATCTGTCAATCAATCAATAAACATTTGTTAAGCACCTACTATGTGTCAGGCAGTGCATTAAGTTATGGATGATATAAAACTAAAGCTGCTAGGTGGTACAATATATTGAGCACTGGGGTCAAGGTTTCAGGATGGAGACAGCCAGTATGTGGATATAGCTTTCATGAATGAGAAGGCTTGGGAGAAAACATTGATGCTCATTTTACTTTATAAAAAAGGGCAGGATAGAAGGCCCATGATTTGAGCAGAGATCAAGTGTTTGGACATCCATCTTGGAAAAGACTTCCCAGATTTTCAGAGACCTCTCCCTCTAAACACTTCTTGCTAATTTCCTTCCACTGCTCTGCTCCACTCTTTTGTTTGGGAGAAGCCACTTCATTAGCATGTAACAATGGAAAGAGGAAGGTGCTTTCTAGCTTTCCAGATTTCCATTATACAATTTAAGTGCTTGGCAATCCTAGAGCTACTCCATTATCATTGCCATTAGCTGAAGTTAACGTTGTTTTGTTAAAATACAAAGGTTTGGACCTCTTTTCCCTCCTTCCCTGGGTTACTAAGCCTAAACTAGTGCAAGAATAAATTCCTGGCCTCGGTTCTCTTCACTGGCTCTAATGGGAGCCAAACCTAATATATATAGAAGTTTCATATTAATATGCCTCCTTTACAATTTAGTAACTTTACAATATTGTGTGGCTAATAAAACTACCATCAATATAGCACTTTAAAGTTTGAGAAGCACTTTCCTTGTCTATCCTCACAATAACCTTTTGAGATAGATGGTGCTATTTATCCCCATTATTCAAATGAGGAAACTGACTTAAACAAAGATTAAGTGATTTGTCCAGGATCATTTAGTTAATAAATGTCTAAGGCAGAATTCACATTCATGTTTCATGACTCCATGTCCACTCCATCTATTATACCACCTAACAGTCAAATCTTTTATAATAAAACGCACATAATATGATCTATAATATAATAAACAGTACATATAATATATCCCTTAAGATATATTGTTCCATACATCTTTAAAAGGAAGTGCAAGTATACTTGCTTAGCAGATTTCATTGACCAGAATTCCCATCATAAGTATTTTAAGTCACAAATTCACTTTGAGGTCACCAATCTTTCCCTGATGCTATTTTTACCACATGCAGTGAGCATGTCTGGTGCCTCCTGTTTCCTATGAGACAGCTAACCAAACCATTGCTGTTATGATGGGAAATGAGAAAGCTGGGGAGACACCACAGTTCAAGGTCAGCTTTTAGCAGCTTTCCAATCAAACTGGCATTGCTAGGCAAGGAAATCACGGCTGTGGTACTTAAAAATTTGCAAAGCACTTTGCATGTGTTGTCTTATTTCAGCCACACCACCCATTATTCTCCTTATAAAGATTAGGAAATTAAAATTCACACAGCTTGAGAGCTGCTCATAATGAAGCAAATTGGAATTCAGGTCTTCCAGACTCTAGGCCCAGCATAGAATTCTGCCCCTCTCTCTCACAGCCCATGCCTGCATAGTACTTAATGTTCAATGCTGCTTGCTCTTTCCCTTCAAAGCTCTATAATAGACTGGAGAGCTGATTCTGTGCAACTTAAAGCGGTATAAAAATGAAAAATAAAGGAAGTTGCTGAAGCTTCAGAACATGTTACATCTAAAAGAGCAGCATGTGAGACTAAAAGATTATTATACTTCCAAACTGGCAGGGTGGGGGAGGTGGAGTTGAGCCAGGACACAGACAAGTCTGGTGGGAGACTGTGGTAAGGAATAGGACTGCATTATGAAAAGAACACAAGTCCTAGAGCAAGATGAATAATATCTATTCTTCGCCTTCAAGTATGTTATAATACTTCTTCCCTAGTGCTAATAGATGTAGAGGGTTGCATAGGGTGTTCAGAGAGGACTAGTATGTCTGGTGTGAGGACTTGTCAAGCTCTTTTCAGGGCTGTTCATCCACCTTCGTAGTTTACCTGTCACCTAACTCTCACCTGTAACTCCAAGAAGCTAGAGGATGTGCAGTGGCTACAACCTGGTAAAATCATCTTGGCAGATGGGCTAAATGACATTGAGGATAACTGGCCAGCCTCAAACCCATGAATTAAAGGGATGTCTACCCCAAGCACGTGAAAACTTTCCCCAACAAAATGGATGGATGAGAACAATTTGTTTCAACAGCCACAAAAGCAAAGCAGCTGAAGCACTTAGATCTTGGTCAGATGCCAAAGGTCATCCACTATATCCCTGTCCATCGCCAGTCATCCTGACTTTTGTCTTGCCACTGGTCTTTGATGACTCTGGAAGAGAGATGAGGCTGACCACTTTGTGCAATTCTGCTTCCCTCAAATACAATTCACATACAAATCAAAACATCAAACTGTGATTATCATTGGTCCTCTTCAAAATAAAGGCATAAACAATAGAAGATATGGAAACAGAAGATGTCCTTGAAAATATCTTAGAAAGGAACTTGCAGGGGTTTTTATGGTTCCCTGATCAGGAATCAAACCTGGGCCTCAGTGAGAGTGCCAAATCCTAACCACTAGACCACCATTTGGTTACGAATAAGAGGGTTAGAGGTACTCGAGACCTCAAAAAACCAAGACACCGCGTCCTGCCAAATGAATTTGACTCAAGTCTTCTCTCAGCCAAAGAAAAGTTTATTAGAAGTTCACCATATTGGGTAGACTCTTAAGGAGCCTAGGTATCTGTAAGGCTTGCATTGAGCAAGCAGACCAGAATCATCTGACACAAGAGTAAGTCTGTGCTAGGTTATTCTATGGCACTCTCACACCACATGGAGGGAAGATGAGATCTTATACACAGAAAGGTTGTGGGAGGAATCTAGGGGTGCTCTAGAGGAGGAGTTTGGGGAGAGTCTTCAGGAGGAGTCAGATGAGTTCAGACTCCAGTAATGAGTGATTAAGGGTGGGAAGTTTCTGGAGGCTACCTGGAGACCATAGACAATGGTGGGCTAGGCCAGTTCAAAGGTGGGAAAAGAGGATCAAGGGTGGGAAATTGCTGGAAGAAGGAGGGCTAAAGACTTGGGCAGAACCACGACTTAAGGCCCATGGCCTCAGGCAAATGCCTTACTTGGAAAGATTCAAAGAGAGCTCAAGGGGCTCCCAGAACCTATACCTCAAATATTCAAGGAGAGCTCAAGGGGGCTCCCAGAGCCTGCACCTCATCAGAAATAGGACCTATTACAATGACCTCCCTATAGCAGAGTGGAGCAGTATGTAGAGCTCGTTACTCCATTCAGGATTGTAGGAGGGGTCAGAGCCTGACTTTGGCACACAGTTCGAATCCAGGAATTGTGGTGGTATTGATGGGGTTTAGGCTCTGGGAACCCCCTTGAATCTTCTCACTTGATGAGGCATTTGCCTGAGGCCATAAGCCTTTCATTATCCTAGGCCAGCAGTTGTCAACCTGTGGGTTATATTCAGTTTGTAACAATGAAAATACATCCTGCATATCAGATAGATTCATAACAGTAGCAAAATTACAGTTACGAAGTAGCAACAAAAATAATTTTATGGTTGGGGGTCACCACAACATGAGGAACTGTATTAAAGGGTTGCGGCATTAGGAAGGTTGAGAACCACTGTCCTAGGCCCAAATCTGTTACTCTTAACCTAGCCTAGTCCTCTATTTGTCTGTCATCTCGAGGTAACTTGAGCTATTTCCCATCCTTAATCCCATTCCTGAAGTCTGACCTCAATGCCATCAAGATCCTCCTTAGACTCCTTCTTCCTCGAGACCCTCCCCAAGGCCCTCCTCTAGGTTACCCCTAGATCCTTTCCACAGCCTTTCTGTATATAAGATCCATATTGCCCCTATGAAGGGACTGAGATTCAATCTAGCTCAGGCTCAGTCTGTGTCAGATTGTTCTGGCCTGCTTGTCCAATACAAGCATCACAAATATTTATGCTCCGTATGGCAAATCTTTAATAAACTTTGTTTTACTTTGGCTGAGAGAAGGCTTAAGTCAAATTCATTTGGCAGGACCCGCCTCGTTGGTATTTTGGGGTCTCGAATACCCTTAAGCCCCCAAACCTCAATGGTAAACTCAAAGACAACCAAGATTTGAGCTTAGCTGCCCCATCCAGATCTCAACAAGTTTGTTGGCTGCTCTATTCTGGGATAAGGATTTAGAGTCTTTGTGGCTTCCTGTAACCTCTCCCTGTATAGTAAACAGAGAAATTGGAATAATAATAGCCTTATTATAGAACCAAGGGAACTTTGAAGAGAACAAAAAGAGACTTTTACCAGGCAACCATAACAAAAAAGCTAAAGAAACTTATGAATAGAAAACAAAAATGAAATAAAAAAAACACCATGGGATAAATTAATACCAAGATAAAATCCCAGAAGAAGACAATAATTCTGAAATAATTATTAGTAGAATGTGGGGGTGGGGGAGGAGAATACATGGGCCACAAATACTCCAAATGGATAGAAGCAATAAAGGCAAAATTGAAACAAGAAACATAGAAAGAAAGATGATTTGGAAGAAGTACAAAAAGATTAGAACAGAAACTTGGATAATCTTATCCAATTAGTTGTGTACACTCTAAAAAGACAGAATGGAGTAAACAAAATTCAAAATTTCAATGATACAATATATAATAAAAACTATTAGAAAATCAAAAGAATAAAAAATTAGAAATATGAATATCTACTATCAAAAGTAGTTGACCTGGAAAACAGACTAAAGAGAAATTATTTAAGAATCGTTGTACTCTCTGGAAACCATAATCAAATAAAAAAAAACCTTGAGACCATATTTTAGGAATCTTTTTTTAAAAATGAACAGTACTGTAAGAATTGATAAGCAAAGAAAAATTGAAAGACTCCCCAGATGACCATGTGAAAGAAACCCCAAAATTAGCACAATAAAAAATGGGATAGCCAAATTCCAAAGTTTTCAGGTCAAATATAACATACTCCAAACTTAGCCAGAAAGACAGAGATAAAGAGCCAAGAAACTATGGTTAAGATCACCCAAAATTATGCAGCAATTGAATAAAGGAAATGAAATCTTAGGATATAATATATCAAAAAATAAAAGAAAGCGATTAGTAATATATATATATATATATATATATATATATATATATATATATATATAATCTCCCAACTTACTTGGCAAAGGAGCATATTAAGTGGGGTAGCACCATTAATAGGATGGATTATTTCCATTCCAGCTGAGAAAACCAGAGCAGGGTAAAATCTTTGAAATGCAAACACAGGAAAAAAAGAGAAAGCTAGAAAGGTAATTATAGCTGAGTAACTTGAAATGACTACATGATAATTGAGTGCTAATATTCTAACTGGATGCTAATTGAGTGCTGACATTCCCCAGAATCCCATTGTCTCCAAAGGTCAGAGAGTGAAAAAATAGAAACAAACTATAGGACTGAGTGTTATTTTGTTCTGTTTTGCTTTGTTTTACAAGAAAAGAAACAGAAAAAAGAATATACTGGAGACAAAATTAAGAAGAGGGAGAAATGTTATTATTTATCATAACTGGAGAGCTTCACCAGAGGAATATATACAAGCATGAAGGAAGTGGTGGGAAAATTAGAATCTCGTGAAACTCAACGTTACTTGAATCTGGCAAAGAACAGTTTAAAACACATAGACACACACAGACACGCACAGACATGCACCCCAAAAGTATATAGTGGAGAAATACAATAAAGCAAACATAGAACTAGGTAGAAACAGGGAGAAAGAGGAGGGGAGGAGTTTAAGACAAGGAAAAATCAAGAAGGGAAAAATGAGTAACACAACAAATTTTAGAAAGGATTGATTAGGGGTAAAAAGAGTAGGAAAAAGGATAAAACCATAAGTATGCTAGAGCTAACTAGTCTAGCTTCTGGTGAGAGTGCATTTTTAAATTTTCTGTGTAAGTATTTATGCCTCAGAAATCAGCAAATGCTACAAATCAGGGCCTCATTTAGTTGTTGATTGTCTAGACTTAAGAAAGTGGTGAGGAGAATGTTAATAATGCAGATTATACTAGCATTAAAATTAAACATTAACATTAAACATTAAATTAAAATTAACATTAAAATCTAGCATTCATTTTTTCCTCAGAGTCAAATGTTAAATATTTACCAGTATACCTGAGGATGACTCAAGGAATCTGGGTTTCGGCTGGATAAAGAGAGCAAGAGCAGAAGAGTAAGATTTGACACCTCCAATAAGAGATTATCTGTGTTAATCCAATTCCTTTCCCACCATCTTCTTTATCTTTGTACAGAGGGAAGCATATGAGGTGGTGCAAGGTGGTGCAAAGAAGGTGGTGCAAAGAAAGCAAACATTCTAATAGGATATGAAAGAAAGAAAACCACAATTGAACTGCCAAGAAAAATGAGATAAACTCAACCAACAAAACAACAGAGGATAGCAGAATGGATTAAATAGCAGAACCCAATAATATATTGTTTACAAGGAAAATATTGACATTCGCATAGAGTTAAAATGAAGGGTTGCAGCAGAATAGATTATGCTCTTGGATAAGTTTGTTTTTGTTTTTTTTAAAGCAGGGCTGTTGATCATAAGTGCAGACATGTCAACGGTAAAAACTGGCATTGTTAAAAGAGGTAAACAAGGAAACAACATTATACTTAAAGACACTATGGATAAAGAAGCAATGTCACCACTAAATATAAAAGCACCAAATAGCAAGCTATTGGAGTACTTAAAAGAAAAGATAATTTACCTAAATAAAGGGAGAAACACAGCAAAACAATAAATTTTAGGAACTTAATTGTGCTTTGACCAAGATAAATCTTGCAAAAATAAGAAAGCAGTTAAAGATGTGAAATTTCAAAGAATTTTAGAAAAGCTAAACTAGATATCCAGTGATTACTGAATAGAAATCATAAGAAAGACACATATTTCTCAGTTTTTCAGGAGACATTTATGAAGATTGACCATTTACTACCTCATAAAAAATTCATAAACAAATTCAGAAAAGTAGAAATATTAAACATACCCTTTCTGACTATAATGCAATAAAATTATAGGGAATAAAGGGAGTTTGGAGAAAAATTCAGTTTTAAATTATATGAAATCATATAAATAAAAAGAATGAGTAGATCAAAGAAACAGTAAATTATTTTAATCAAAGAAAATAATAATGATGAAAGACTACACCAAATATTTTTAGTATCCAGCCAATGTAGTTATTAGTGGGAAAATTGTGTCTTTATGTCTTTCATCAGAGAAAGAGAGACAGAGAGAAATCTCAAGAATGTATAGCTTAAAAAGTCAGAAAAGCACAAATCAAAACAACAAGTAAATACACATAGGGAAATTTTAAAAATAAAACAAATTAAGATAAAATTGAAAACAACAACAACAACATTAGTGGAGATATGATCTGATAATTAATAGTCTCTGAAAGTCATGTATCCCTCACCTCTGTGACAGCTACAGATAGAAAAGTCCTAGGCAAGGAAATTCTCACTACCAAGGTCTTTGACACTGTAAAATGGTTCAATTCATCAACACACTGCCCCCCCACCCATATACACACCCATGTGTATGTATGTACATATTGTTGTTGTTCATTCAATTGTGTTTCACTTTTTGTGACCCCCACGGACCATAGCATGTCAGTCCTTCTGTACTTTACTATCTCCCAGTCTGTCCAAGCTCATATTCATTGTTTTCATGACACTAACTATCCATTTCATCCTTTGCCATCCCCTTTTCCTTTTATCTTCAATCTGTCCCAATATCAGGGTCTTTTCCAACGAATTCTGTCTTCTCATTATGTGGTCAGAGTATTCAAGATTCAGCTTCACCATTTGTCCTTCCATTGAGTAGTCTAAATGTGTATATATACATTGTATGGAGTATATGTAGATAGATACATTTCATATATGTATATATATATATATATATACAGATATAGTATATATGTGTTTTTATGAATGAAAATTATATTCTTTTTTTTGTCTTTTTGGAGGAGGGAAGGCAGAGCAATTGGGGTTAAATGACTTACCCAAGGTCACACAGTTAGTAAATGTTAAGTGTCTGAGGTCACATTTGAACTCAAGTCCTCCTGACTTCAGGGCCAGTGCTCTATTCACTGTGCCACCTAACTGTCCCAGAAAATTATATTCTTAAAAATGCATTAATATCTTTCATTCCTGCTGTACCCTTGGGGCCACTAGGCCTTTCTATTTGACTGACAACTGAAATCTCCCTTATATGTTTTCTACGTGCTGTCTCCCCCATTAAAATAGGAGCTACTTCACGATAGGGGCTGTCTTGCTTTTCTGTTTATATTCCCAGTGCTTAGTGAAATGTTTGACAAATAACAATTAATAAATTTTTTCCTTCATAAATAAAGCAAGAAGCTCATATTTTGAAAGACCAATAAATAACACTGAAAACCCATCAGCTAGTTTAATTTTTTTTAAAGAGAGGAAAATTAAAATAAAAAATAAGAAGGAAAAATTCACAAGAGATAAAGAGGAAAAACAGTAAATTGTAAGGAAACAGATTATTGAACTTCATAACAAAAAAACAAAAATTTAAACAAAAATAGAAAATATCCATATTATAAGGACAAGAAATGGAGAACTTAATGCAATCTCAGAAAGAGAAGTTGAACAAGTCTTTAATGAATTCTCAAAACAAAAATATCTTTGGACCTATATAGACTTAAAAGTGAGTTCTATCAAACATTTAGAGAACAGCTTATTCCATTATTACCTATATTATTTGAAGAAAAAAAAGTGATAGAAGGCACTTTACCAAACTTATGAGATAGCTATGGTTCTGACAATGAAAATAGGGAGAAATAATGCAGAGAAAACATATAAGCCAATATCTCTGATGATTATTGATATAAAAATAGTAAACAAAATATTAGTAAAGAAGATATATTATAATGTATTTGAAAGATTATTCATTATGACCAGGTTGCATTTATATTAGGAATGCAAGATGGGTTCTTGTGGTAAGAACTACATCTACCCCATGCAGACAAGGCTAGATTTTCCCTAACAGGCAACATGACTGTCCTTGAAACTTAAAATTAGTTTATAGGACTAAGATTTGAATCTTAGGTGTAATTTCCTTGTCATCTAAGTAGAAAAGTCCAGGCTCTGCTTATTTCATTCTCCATCAGTTCAAACAAATCTTCGTAGGTTTATCTGAAAGTGTCCCTTTTGTTATTTTATATGGCATAGTAATAACACATTAAATTCATGTGCTATAACATGTTCAGCCATTCTTCAATTGATGGTCACTTATTTAATGTACAGTTATTTGCCACTACAAAAGAATTACTATAATTTTTTTTATAATACTACTATTAATTGATATATATTTAGAACTGTTAGCAATAGCAATAAGAAAAAGAAATTCGGTATAGACTAAAACAAGAGAATTCTAGAAATTCAATGAAAAATTAGCCAAAACATTAACTTTAGTAAAGTAGCAATAATTTTTAAAAAACCTACCAAAAATTTGTATATTATGTGTTACTAACAAAATTGAATAAGAACAAAAAGAAATAATTTTCATTCAAAATAACTACAAAATGTATAAATGATTGGGAGTAGACTACTGAGGCATACTCCAGATTTATGTAACTAAAACTTTAAAATACTATTTACCAAAATAAAAGAAATAAAAAATAATTTGAGAAATGTTAACCATTCTAATACAATAAATAAAATGATTAATAACAATAATATTAACTAGTACTTATATAAAGCTTCAAGGTTAGAAAAACATTTTGCACGTATTATTTCATTTTATGGCAATAGCATAAAAATGGCAATACTGCTTTAATTGATTACAGATCTAGTGTTATAATAATTGAACTGCCAATAAATAACTTTAAATTTACATGGAAGAACAAATATCAAAAAGTGTGACGGAAATGATTGGGGGGGTTGGGGGTGGAAAGAAAGGAACCTACCATTATCAGATCTTTAAATATACTATAAAACTTTTGGTACATACTTTTTAAAATAGAAAAACTGATCAATGGAACAGAAGAGGCAAATAAGATGTAGAAGTAATCAAACATAGAAGCAAAGTATTTTTATAAAAGCAAGGAAAATAATTGCTAGGGTAAAGGCTTCCTATCTAACATAAACTGTTAAGAAACCTAGAAAGCAATTGGGAATAACTTCAGTTTAGATCTATATTAGAGTAAATGAAAATCAGTTTAGAGCTGGAAGGGTCTTCAGAGGTCTTCGTATAACATATATGCCCATGACCTAAATATGGCGAGATTACATCATTTTCAAAATGGAGGAGGGGGAACACAAATAAAGAGCTTCACCCAAAAATCTTAATGAGGTTTTAAGCTTTAGACTGGGAAAAACCTGTAGAAGAACAAGAGCGGTTTCCCAATAGAGAAATAATTCAAGGGCAGAAACAACCACTTTTCAAGAGAAAAAATCACACGAAACAACTATATGAAAGAATGTTACAAATCACTATAATAATAGAAATGCAAACTAAAACAGCTCTGAGATTTCAACTCATCCCCTCCAGATTGACAATAAAGTGGAAACTGTTGACAGCCTACTGGAGGGACCGAACACTAACTCATTGTTGTTAGAGTTGTAAATTGGTCAAATGATTGTGGAAAACAATTTTCAGTTATTTGCTAAAAGGAACTCAATTGTAACATGACACTCTTTGACCTACAGAAAAAACCAGTAGGCATAAACCTCAAAGAGGTGTAACACCAAGTCTACTTACTGAGGGTGGAGTTGGTTGACTGACCAGTACTTAATACTTTCTGTTCTGTTCCTGCTGAATTGTATAAGGGACTGAATCCTTAGGAGATTTTTCCTTTGTCTTCCCTGAGGGGTGGTTTAGAATATGATCTTTTCTCCAGTCATTAGCATCTCCTCATTACCCCCTTTCTCTCTGAAGATTTATTCAGCCACATTCTGTTAAAAAGTTTTGCTACTTTTTCAGCTTAAGGGCAATAGAATCCTCAGGTCCACTATGATTCCTTTCTCTGTTTTATAGAGGGTTACTGTTTTAGAAGATTACTAAAAACAATTACAACAGCTTAGATCCCCTAGTTTGGAACATTTCTAACAACAGACAGAGGTTTAGTTCTCTGTTCTAAATTAAAGGCTTCTTTACCTCTAAGATAAAAAAAAATGTGAATACCTATACTGTTTAGGTAAAAAGTAGCAAGCATCGTCCAAAGTTATTGGATTGAAACGGGGAAGGAAAGCTGGAAAATGAGCAGAACTTGGGGGGGGGGGGAGGGAAACCACCTCCAGTTGTTCGGGAGGTGAATACAACCAATAGCTTCAGTCTGAGTTCTCTATTCTGAGACGCTTGCAAAGAACTGATGGTCCACCTTGATCTCTCCCTTCTCTTGGCATGGTTCCACTCTTTCACTCTTCTTTCTGTTTCTCCTTTTGCTAGTTGCCCCTGCACCTTTGATTCTTTCTGGCTCAGCTCATTAAATCCTAAGCACAGCTGTTTCCCCATTGCTGTTCCAGCTACCAAACTCTTGAAGCTACCTCCCATCTGTCTCTTGCAGATTGTGTATGTCCCTTTAAGAACTCCTGGGTGTGACTCAAGTCTGCTTTGTGATTCAAAGGTCACAATAGTTCCACATTCCTTTCCGAGTTGAGAGATAATGATTGCTCTTCAGGATTATAAATCGCAAAATGCCAATGAGTTCTCCTATCTATATTGTATTTATCTAATTTGAGAAGAACCCATATGAAGTAAAATATTTATAGCAACAGTTTTTGTGAAAACAAAATGTGTTTCCACCAGCTGTGGATTGGTTATCCCAATTGTGGTACACTAATTGAATATTATTGAATTGTAAAAAAAAATGGCAAATTCAGAGAAACTTCAAAAGATATATACAAACATATGTAGAGTAAAACAAACAGAACCAAGACAACAATTCACATGATAACCACAATGTAATAATGTAAAGGAAAACAACTTTGAAAGACTTCAGAATTCTAATCAATAGAATGACCAATTGTGATTTTAGAAGACTGTAAATTTCCTATACCTGATTGCATGCCACCATGGAGAGGGGAAGAGAGAGGAGAAAATCTGAAACTCAACGGTTTGTGGAACTGAATCTTGTAAACTAAAAGTAAATAAACAAGTCAATGAAAATTAAAAAAAAAATTAAAAAAGAAAAGAAGACCGTGATGTTGCATGCCTCTCACCTTTAGCCAGAGACAATGGACTAGAGGTACAGAAAGAGACATACCTTGTAAGCCATGGCCAATGTTTTGATTTATTTTGCTTGATGGTACTTGTGTGTTGCAAGGGAGGGCTTGTATTGGGGCTGAAATCAGTTCTGGGAAAATGACACTCAATCCAAAAAAAGGAAAAGAAAAGAAAAGAACATCAACAAAACAAAAATACAAAGCAATGAACAAAAAGAAGTTCAGAAGGCTGCCCAAGTGACAATTTTGTTATTACTTTGTAACATTTAATATACATGAAAAAAATACATAAGAGAACCTAAAGTTCATGTACAATTCTCTTTTTGATTCTTCTTTGTATATTGTCAAGTCAATTTTTAAACTTGCAGTAAAAAATGTTTAAAATAAGCATTTAGCATATAGTAATATCTTGTACATAAGTTTTTTGAATGGACAAACTAGATCACTAGTTCCTTGAGATAAAAAAGCAGATTTTAATTCTGGAAAACAATTTGGAGCTGTGCCCAGATAGTTGCCAAATTGCATATATCATATGATCCAGTTATACCACTACAAGGCCTATATCCCAAAGAAATTAAATAGAGGAAAAAATATACACACACATTCACATGCACACAAATTTTTATAGCAACTATTTTAATGATGGTTCAAAATTGGAAACTAAAGTGGAGTCCTGCTATTGGAGGATGGCTAAGCAAATTGTTGTGTATGAATGTAACAAAGTATTATTGTGCCACAAAAATGATAAAATGAACAATTGCTGAAGAATCTGGAAGACTTCTATGAACTGATGCAAAGTGAGCAGAATGACAATCTGAGCAATGACAGCATTATAGAGAAAAACAACTTTGAAAGACTTTAGAACGTTTTTCATTACATTTGATCAATATGATGATAAATCACGAGTCCAAAAGAATGAAGATGAAACCAATAGTGAATCTCCTGATTAGAAAAGTGATGACCTTATAATGTAGAAGGAACACGCATTTTAGGACATAGCTAATATGGAAATTTGTTTTGCCATACTATGTAGCTAGTTATTGGGGTGGGAAGGAGATAGAGGAACAGGTTAGTTTTTTAAATGCTTGTTAATGGAAAAAACAAGGTAGAAATACATAAATAAGCAGATTTTACTTGTATTTCCTCCAACAGTGTCTTCCAAGTTCACATCAAAATTATTTAAGATTCTTTAGAAGACAAAACAGAGATAACTTTCTTCAAGCAAGGAACCTCTGATCATTAATACCAAATGAGACACAAAACAGGGAGAGATATGCCTACTAAATGCATTCACTATTTTCATGAAGGAATGCCAACATCGTGTTCAGGTTGAAGAGAAATTTCCTACAGACAGTCAGGTGCTTTCGATGTTCCTCTTCCCAGATGTCATAATGCTGATTGCATGAAGCCCCAGAATACTGCAGAATCTCTTTAACTGAGCTCTACAACCACTCAAAAAAAGACCAAAAACAGCATTGATCTAGAGCAAATGTTCTTAACCTTTTTGTGTGTTATGGACCCCTTTGGCTGATTGATGAAGCTCAAGGATTCCTTCTCAGAGTAATGTTTATTGTTTATATTCGTAACTGAAGGGAATGCTGAATTTCAGTTAGAGGTTAGTGAAAAATAAAAGATGTGATTTTTTTTTCCTATCCTAGTTCACAAATCCCTGAAAATCTATCCATGGACCCTTTGGGAGTCCGTAAGCCTCAAGGTTGGAGTCATTGATCCAGAATATAAACTCCTTAGTAAAAGCTTACAGAGAGTGATAATAGATGATGACAAGTGGTATCCCCTTCTAAGGCAGAGAGAAGCAATAGGGGGAAAAGCCAGATTAAAGGAAGATTGGCGAGAGACTCAACTAAACAAAGTCATCCCAAGAGAATGTAAAGATGAACATTAAAGGGCAGTAAAATTAAGAAAAATGAACTAAAAACCTACCAAGATTTAACAAACATTTTTCATCATCATGAACAGTAGACCCCTTTTACTAGAGTATCACAGTTCCATATGTGCTTACAGAGGAGATAGAAATGGCACTCAAGAGAATAAAGATGAAGAAAGCAACTGTATTAGGCCAAGTATACATTGGAAAAAATCCTTCCTGGAGGCAATACAACTATGAGAGCATTGAGGGACAGATGCATAAGGACTCTGGTGGAGGGTAGGATACCAAGGATGTGGCAGGAGAGGGGAAGAAGCCGTAGACTTTTTTAATATTAAAAAACAGTGTCTAAGAGAACATCAGCAACTTGATTTTCTGCATGTTCATGACCAAGGTGCTTATTTTCTCATCTATATGCAATTTTTATAAAAATCAGCTCCATATGTGTAAAAGATATCCTCAATAAGAACAGGTAGGGAACAAATAGGCTTTCACAAGTCATATTCCATAATTGACTGCACATTTACCATCATACAATTGACAAAAAAAAGATGCTGACATTACAAAATCTTACTGTGTTTATTGGTTTGTTGGTTTTTAAAATTTTTTATGTGGGTCTTTGACCTCCTTAAAGATTCTCTCCCAATAGGGGATCTCCTCTCTATACATCAAGATCATTCAAGATTCCTTGAGAGATAAAACAAAATTAGATAATCTTATTCAACAACCCTTTGATCATGAACATGATGCAAGATATAAAAGGGGGAGGGGTATGATCACCAAAAGTGTTCACCACTGCTGTTGGGGAAACCAAACAGAGATCAAGGTGAAGAGGAATTCCTCAAGGATGGTGATCTCCTCTTAATTTCCTGGTTTTCTGATGACATCATGCTGGATACATAAAGCTCCAAAATATTGCAGAGACTTCCAGGAAGACATCTGTAACCATTTAAGAATTTGGCCTGACAAACCACATATGATGAGCTAAGTATATAAAGAATGTCTATCACCAAGATTGTGGTGGAATCTTGGATGGAGGTCTTAAAGTTTGTGCATTAATTACTATATCTGGACAGATAATAAAAATGGACAATAATATGGGTCTAGAATTAAACAGGAGGAAGAGAACAGGTTATATCCCCTTCAGGAAATTGCAAAACTCCTTTAAAGACTTCAAACTTGTCCTAAAAATAAAGATACATCATTTTAACACCAATATTGTATTGAAAAAGACTATCACAGAGGGGGATATAAAGAGGTATATGATGAGTATGAGCAAGCTACACCATATAACCAATGAGAAACTTCAAAGAGAACAGAAAGAATAAAAGATAGCATCTGGGGAAAATGTAAGACAAAAAGAAGATGGGTTAGTCATGTGACAAAAATGAAGAATGAGAGATAAAGTAGGTCACTAGTAACTCTGCAGTGTCTGGAGAAAGCAATGATTCTAGAACATTTGGTAGACCTTGTTTTGCAAATCTCTGGAAGATGTGCAAGTGTCACACAGTACAGGCAAGCATGTGGTGAGTTGTGAGTGAAATCATTGAAGAGTACGTTCAATTCAAGATCACAAAACCATTTGAGTAGTTATTTATCTTTCTATATTTACTGCAAATTTTCTTTCCAATCTGGTCCTTTCCTTTTCATTTTGGATTCATTACCTTTTGTTGTTTTAAAACTATTCTTATTTTATTTTATTTTTTATTTTTTTTTCTCTTTATTCTTAATCAAATCCATCATGGATTAATTTGATTGCCTATAGTTTCTTTAATTTGTTCAATGGATGAAAATTTTCTTACTTTCTGTAATATGCAGAAAATATAATTTTTTCTTTTGATTTTATGGATTTCTTTTAAATCATTCCTCTATTTGAAATTGATTGCAGTACAAAGTGTGAAATATACAAATAATTACCCTTCTGTGTTATACTACTATCTAATTTTCCTAATATTTTTCCATGAATTCCCTAAAATTTAGCAAATATTAAATTGTGGTTTTGGTTGTAGTTCTGAATTATCCATTCAGTTCAATTAATCTGGTTTTCTAGCTTCTACTTTTAAATCCTTTTTTTTTTCTTTTTGGAGGGGAGAAGGTAAGGCAATTAGGGTTAAATGACTTGTCCAAGGTCAGATGGCTAGTTTTCTGGTAAGTGTCTGAGGCCAAATTTGAACTTGGGTCCTCCTGAGCCCAGGGCTGGTGCTCTATTCACTGTGCCACCTAGCCACCCTTTTTAAATCCAAATTAAGATAGTTTTTATAACGACTGTTTTATAGTGTAATTAGGCATAGCTGTCTGAAACTTGACTTCCGGCTTAACTATTTGAGTTTTCTGTTTCCCGAAGGGTCTGCATTTCTGACCTGGGCAAATTTCCTTATGTGTGCATAGCTATATAATAAATATTTGTAAAAACAAATGAAAATAGCTTCAGTTTATGTGTCAATATTTAATACAGAGTAATAAAAGAGAGAAATTCTATTAAAAATATTTTCTTTTCTTACCAGACCTGTGATTTCATTAATATGGGGAGCTCTTGGTGAGAAACTCTCTACCAATGCAAATAGGCTTCTGCTCTGTAGTTTCTGTATAAAACTACATGGGAACTGGGAATTTTTACAATAAAAATTAAAATAGACCAAAAAAAAATCAATCAAAATAGAGCAGAATTCCCCCCACCCCCCAACTACAATATCACAGTTCCAGGAGTCTTTGTACAAGAGGTATAAATAACACTAAAGATGGGGGAGGGGAAGAAATAATTGGATTAGATTAAGTGTGCACAGAAGATATCCATTTTGGAAGCAACACATTGTGAGGAAATTGAATGATTCATAAGATATCTGGATGCAGGGAAGATAACAAAGGTGGAAAAAAAATCTCAGACTTCAATAATACTGAAAAAGGTGACCTACCAACTACTGACCATGCCTGCTTTCTCATTCGTATAAAACTTTTATGAAAATAATCTAAGCATAGATTGAGTATTCACATTGAAGACATTAGTATAGTCAGGCTGTCACTAACAGTATTCCATAATAGATCACATCTTTACTGCAACACGAATGACTAAAATATGTAGGGAATACAAGCTCCCACTGTGTTTATTGGTTTTTTGATTACTTTTAAAGACCATTTGAGTTGATAAAGCAAAATGTTTCCTTAAAGACTCTCTTCCAATTAAGTATCTCCCATTCATATATCAAAGTCACTGAAGGTTCTTTGAAATACCTAGTGGAGATAATCTTGTTCAATGACTCTCTATCTGATCGTTAATAACAGATGAGGCACAAAACAGAAACTTGTCAAACAAGTTCATTACTGTCACGAAGAAGAGGTCCAATGCAGAGTTCAAGTTGAAGAGGGATTCCCTGTGGATGGTGAGTTCCTCCTAATTCTCCTTTTTGCAGATAACATCATATTGGTTGAATTAAACTCTGGAGCAATGCAGAACCTCCTAGAAATTTGCCCACTCAAAAAGAGTTGCACTTTTTATTCAGATTATGACAAAAAGTTAGTTGGATAATTTATGGACTTCATTTTTTAATTTTTTCACTTAGTAATATTTTATTTTTTTCCAATCACATGTGAAGATAGTTTTCAACATTAATTTTTGTAAGATTTTGAGTTCCAAATTTTTTCTCCCTCGCTTTCTTCCCTCCCCTCTCCTCAGGATAGCAAGCAATCTGACATAGGCTATACATGTACAATCATGTTAAACATATTTCCACATTAGTCATGTTGCAAAAGAAGAATCAGAACAAAAGGGAAAAACCATGAAAAATGAAAAACAGAAAACAAAAAAGGTGAAAATTGTATGCTTTGATCTACATTCAGACTACATAGTTCTTTCTATGGATGTGGATAGCATTTTCTTGCAATTGTCTTGGATCATTGTATTGCTGAGAAGAGCTAAGACTATCACAGTTGATCATCATACAATGTTGTTGTTATTGCGTACAATGTCTCCTGGTTCTGCTTACTTCACTCAACATCAGTTCAGGCCCTTTGCTAAAGTGGCTACCTGACTCTGAGAACCTTCCCTGATTTGAAAGTATGCTCTGCCCCTTAATAGGCTGAATGCGGTCACATGGAGCCTGTGGCACCAGGCTTGTTTTTCAGGAATGCCCCTGCCTTGTAGCTTTGTGATTCAGCAGTGGGTCAAGAGGGCTGTGACATTCTCCAAGACAGGAGAAGGCTATATATACGCCCTGATGTGAGGTTTTGGTTTGGGGCTCACTTTGAGGTTTTTCTAAATCTGCCTGTTCATCATTTCTTATAGCACAATAGTATTCCATTACATTCATATACCACAACTAGTTCAGGCCTTCCCCAACTGATAGGCATCCCCTCAATTTCCAAATCTTCACTACCACAGAAAGAGATGCTACAATATTTTTGTACTTGTAGGTGCTTTTCCCTTTTTTATGATCTCTTTGAGATACAAATCTAGCAGTGATATAACTGGATCAAAGGGTATACACAGTTTTATGGACTTTATCAGTATATACATATACGTATACAATCATATATTTTTCTAAGAGACCTTTTGTTTTGAAATTTTAATTATTTTAAACAGATATATGTTTTCTCTTTCTTTCATTTGGTCCTCCTCTCTTCTACTCCACCGCCCATTGAACAAACAAAAGGAAAAGAAAGCTCTTGTGACAAATATCAGCATTTGTATCCTGGACAAGCTACAAGTGGACAAGAAATTGGTTTCATAATTAAGCAGAAGGAAGAGAATAGGCTGGATTCTGGGTTCTGATTCATTGAAAAATTAAAAGTGATTATGACTTGGAAGATATTAGGGAGGTACATGGTTGGTATGTGGGCAGGCGGCACTACATAAATAAAAAACTATGAAGAAGAACCGGAGTAAAGGATGCTATCTGGGAAATATATGTTAGGAAAAAAAAGATGGACAACCTATATGACTAAAGTGAGGGACAATTGAGAGATAGCTAGTATGCTCCATTAATAGCCTTGTAATACTTGGAAAAAGTAAGGAAGGCCCATAATGTTTTTGGTGGGCTCCATTGCTAATCTTACAGAAGGAAGGACATGGACAAGAATGGCACAGGATGCACAAGTATGGATGGGTTGTGATTTGCATGATTGGATGGAATATCCACATCAAAGAGACTGTAAGCTTACTTAGGTATTTTAGTGGAAAGAGTCCTGGACTTGAAATCAGAAGGTGACAGCTCATACGTTCATGTCTTGGCTAAAATGAGATAAAAATAATCAAAGGAGATATATAATACTTAGCACAGTGACTGGCACATAGTTGTTCAGTCAGGTCTGACTCTTCATTACCCCATTAGCGTTTTCTTGGCAAAGATGCTAGAGTGGTTTGCCATTTCCTTCTCCATCATTTTTACAGAAACTGAGACAAACAAGGTTAAGTGACTTACATCACATAGCTCTAAGTGTCTGAGGTGGGATCTGAACTCAGGAATATATCTTCCTGACTCTAGGTTGTGTACTCTACCCACTGAACCACCTAGCTGCCTGGTCTGGCACAGAGGAGGCACCATATAAATGCTTTCCCTTGGCTCTACCACTTACTAGTGATGGGACCATGGCCATCTAACCACTAGGTGGCACTGTGGGGTTGCACAAGTAGTTGACTGATCCTCCACATTAGCTCTTATGTAGACAGCTTGGCAAAGTCGCTAGAATGCTGGACTTGGTCCAGGAAGACCTAGATTCAAATACTGCCTCTGACAGTTAGCAACTCTGTGATGGTGAGTAGTTACTGAACTTCTCAGAGTCTCAGTTTGCTCAACTGAAAAATAGGATCAAAAATAGGGTCACTGGCACCATCTCCTTGTTAAGAGGCTTGAATAAAACATGTGTGTAACAAGACTTTTCCAACATTTCTTGGAAGTCACTGGGAATAAGGGATAAAGAAGTTCACAGGAAGGTAGAAATGTGTGTGAGTATACATTTCCCAGAATCTTCAGGTTTATGCTTTTTTGTCCTTGAAGAGCTTTCCTGCCTTTGTTTTCAGGGATTCAGTCAGAAAAAAAAATACCCATTAATGGTTTATTTGGGTCATATGGCTGGAGTATGGGAGTTTTCCTCCAGTGATGCCCCTGAAACTGATCAGACAGAGTAGAGAGTGAGCTGGGAGTGACCTGGAGAATCCTGGGGCATGAATTTTGCTTCCAGAGCTGTAGACTCAGAGTAAACAAGAATAGTTGGAATGGAGTTATGAACAGGCTGGAACAGGTTAAAGACTATTGAAAGAAATGCTAACTACTGTCATGGTGAAACTAGTAGTCGTACCATTATCAGAAAGTGCTCCTCCTCTACTCTCTCAGAGTACTTTCTGGGCCATATCTCAGGTACTAGAAACCTGCCAAATCCTTGAATCTTGACTTTTTAATTTCCTTCCTCCTACTTCCTAGGAGAAGGTACAGAGGGGAAAGGGAGTCAATCCAAGCTGTAGCTGATACTGCATGTTGCCATTAATTTTTTTTTTTATAGTTTTGTTTTGTATGACTGCACCATTTTTTTTATTCTACGGTGTTTTAATAAATCACATGGCAATTAAAAACAGGAAATTACAAAATCTGTGAAAGGAGATGTAGATCAGAAGGAAAGTTTCCAAATGCAGCAACTGGGGACTTAGGGCATTGATGAGTATTCCCTGCCTTAGTAATTTTTAAGCATATTTCAAGTGAGGCGCCTAAATCTAAGTAGAACCTGGGACCAGCTGCAGCTCCTAGATGGTTTGGGAGGAGACCTAGCCAGTGAGAGGTTAGAGTAGGTTACTCAGCTATAGTCATTATGCCATCTAGTGAAGAGTAAAGGAATCTGCATTCATTAGGGAAAACTCATGCATTTGTCTGGACTAGGTGGCTAGCTGCTCAAAGAGTGGTGCCAACTGGTGGCCAAACTATACTTTCCCCATTGGCTAATTAAATAAATACTAGCTCATTGCACTCAGAAAGTAGAAGCTCTGGCAGCACATCATATGTATGCCTGCCACCCACCACCCACACATCATCATCTGTCATACCTATAAAGTGCTCTGCAAACTAAAAAGGGCAACATAAGTGCTAATTATTGATATTATTTCTAAGATTTCTTTCAACTCCAAACTTTGGTACCTATGAAATAGAGTAGAGTATAAACAAAGAGGTAACTAAAATCTATTAGCATCTTTAGCTGATGCATTATCTTTGAACAAAGTTTCCTTTTCCCTTCCCTTCCTGACTCCTATGGTACAGTTGCCCGCAAAGGGGAAAAGAGGAGATTTTGCTTTTTTTACCTTTGTTTTTTAAGTCTGAGGGGTTTCATTATGCGAATATAATCATCAAAATGGGAGTTGCTGTAAGAAGAACGCTGGAAGTCAAGGGCACAGAATACTGGCTGATTTAGACTGACTATAGATACCCAAATAAATACCATTTCCTGCTTAGCTGGATACCAAGTTGAAACCATGGTGGACTAGAAACTAAATTACTTAACTAAAACTGAATCTATGGATCTTCTAGTCACAATTATCTGCCTCACTATCCCTGCTCACAGTCAGAGGTACTGTGTATAGAGTGCTGGATGTGGACTCAGGAAGATCTGAGTTCAAATCTGACCCCAGACACTATGTCCAAGAATTCCGAAATCTCCTTGTCTGACCATTATCTGTTGGCTCTTCATCTCTCCCTTTTCTTTCCATACTACTTTTTACTACTACTACTACCACTCATTATGGCTTCTAGTTCCATGACCACTCAATTCTCCTCCAAATCATCTTCCCTATAATAACCACTTTCTCTTCTTTTCTCCATCTTGATTCCTTGGTGAACCAATTCAACTCTACACTGACCTCCTCCTTTGAATTCCTAATTCCCTTATCATATCACCAGTTACACTCAGTCAATCCTCAACCTTGTATCACTCCCACCATTCACCCTCTTTGCTCCATTTACATGTTCCTAAATGAAGATAGAGGAAAAATCATACAATCATTTTAACTGGGTCTACTATAAATTTAAGTCACATAACCTCCACTGGGCCCTCCCTGCTGCTAAGAAATCTTTCTAAACTTCCCTTATCAACTCACTATCCCACTCTCCACAATGGCTCTTCCAAACCTTTTCATGTCTCCTCAAACCTCCTTTGCTTTCTCCCAACCCCTTAGGGGAGAACTTTGCCTCATATTTTGCAGAAACAATTGAGGCTGCTCATGTAAAACTCTCTCCTTTCCCCTCTTACTCATCTCCTTTTACGTTATCTCCTCCTTCACCCTTGTCTCATGTGATGAAGTAATCTTACTCCTTACCCAGGACAACATCTCTCCCTATTCACGTGATCCCATTCCATCCTGTCTACTCCAACAGATCGCATCCCCACTCTTTCACTAGTTTTCAATCTCTTAATATCTACTGGTTCATTCCCTACCGTCTACGAGTGTGTTTGGGTCTCCCTCATCCTGAAAAAACCCTCACCTGATCCTTCTATCCCTGATAACTAATATCCTATATCTCTTCTGTCCTTTGTAGTTAAATCGGAAAAGGCCATTTATAATAGGTGCTTCTACTTTCTGTCCTCCCACTCTTATTAACCTTTTACAATCTGCCTTCCAACATTTATCATTCCACTGCTCTCTCCAAAGTTGCTAATATTCATCCAGTGACCTTTTCTCTATTCTCATTTCCCTTGAACTCTTTGCAGCCTTTAACACTGGCGTCCCCTCTCTTCGATTTGGTATTCTCTTTTCTCTAGGTTTTTGGGGCATCACTCTTTCCTGGTTCTTGTCCTACCTATCTGACTGCTCCCCCTCTACCTCTTCTGTTGAATCCTCTTCCAGATTACACCTTCTAACTGTAGGTGTCCCTCAGGGTACTGTTTTAGGCCCTCTTCTTTTCCCCTCTCTATATTGCTTCATTTGAGAATCTCATCAGCTCCCATGGATTTAATTACCATCTCTATGCTGATGATTCTCAAATCTGCCTATCCTGTCCCCAAACTCTCTGCTGACCTCCAGTCTCCCATCTACAATTGCCTTCTAGACATTCTAAATTGACTAGTGGACATCTTAAACTCAACACATCCGAAGCCAAACTTGTGATCTTTTCCCCTAAACCAGTGGTTCTCAACCTTCCTAATGCTGCGACTCTTTAATACTCATATGTGGGCGTATCTGCATGTGGGTGGACCCGCCTGGAGACTGATAGAGGAGCCATGTCTTGGTTCCTAAGACCATCAGAAATATGTGTTTTCCGATGGTCTTAGGTGACCCCGTTTGACCCCCAAAGGGGTCATGACCCATAGGTTGAGAATCACTGCCCTAAATCCTTCCTTCTACTCCTACCTTAGCTATTACTAAAGAGGGCAACACCCTCCTCTAGGGCAGGCCATCACCACTTCATTCTTGCACTATTACAGATCTTCTGGTAGATCTTCCTGTCTCAAGTTTCTTCCCACTCAGTCCATCCTCCATTCATCCACTAACATGATTTTCCTAACGTCCAGATCTGACCATGTCATCCTACTCAGTAAACTCAAGTGGCTGCCTCTTACCTCCAGGATCCAATACAAAATTCTCTGCTTGGCATTCGAAGCCCTTCATAAAGCCTCATCTTCTTTCCAGTCTCACACCTTATCTCTTGACAGGTACTCTCTGATCCTGTGACAGGGCTCTCCTGGCTGTCGCATAAACCAGACACTCCATTTCTCAGTTACAGGTATTTTCTTTGACTTCCCCCCCATTCCTGGAGTGTTCTTCCAATCTCCTTGGTTTCCTTTAGGTCCCAGTTTAAATTCCTTCTTTTGCTGCCATCCCCTCTGAGTTCTAGTGCTTCCCTCTGTTAATTTTTCTTACTTATTTTGTATAAAGCTCTGCTTTATGTACGTTTGTTTTGCTTGTTTACTCCACCACTAGACTGGCAACTCCTTGAAGGCAAGAACTGTCTTTTGCCTCTTTTTGTGTCCCCACTACTTAACACAGTGCCTGGCATATAGTAGGTGCTTGATATACAATTATTAATTGATGATTTACTAGTTGTGTGACCTTGGGATAAGTCACTTAATTTATGCCTGCCTCAGTTTCCTCATCTGTAAAATGAAGATAATAATAGCACCTACTTCCCAGGGTTGTCATGAGGATCAAAAGAGACTCTATCTATAAAGCACTTAGCACAGCGCCTGCTGCATATTGGGTGCTCTATAATGTTAGTGATCATTACTACCTACTCAAAGAGTGTGTCTGGAACTAGATAGTCGAGTGGTTTATGTTTTAAATCTAATGCCATGTCAGTGTCTGAGGTAGACACACACCACACGGAGAGAACGCCTTGGCCCCTTAAAAGGAAACTTGGGAAGCGATTTTTTTTCTACAGAGATTTACAGTGACATTAGCTCTAATTGTTCTTGCCTTTTCATCCATCACAATAGCAACAAGCCAAGAGGGTATAAAAGCTTTCCTCGTGTCCTTTGCTCTGAAGATTTCTGTTTGTGATTACTTTTCTCTGGAAAGGAAAAATCGCATCTGCAAGAACGGAACTCTCAGCAAATGGTCGACAGAGGGTAAAGCTCCATTGAGACAGGAGGAGAATCCTTAGGGGATTGATCTTGGTGCTATTCAACTGCTGAGCTCTGTCAGCAACTGTTCCTGGAATTGGGGCATAGGGAAAAAAAGTTATTTCTACCCCCAAAATAGCGTTACCCATCAAACCCATCATTCTTTGGAAAATCAAGGGAAAAGAGCTGAGTTTCTGCCCTAATCCTGAGATAAACCTACGGTGGAAAGAGCTTTGGCTTTCCAATCAGAGCACCTGAGTTTTTGCCACTCTGTGGTCTTGGGCAAGCCCCTTAACTTCTCTGTGCCTATTTCTTAATCTGTAATAGCTAGTATTTACATGCCACTCTACATATATTACCTCATTTAGACCATTTAACTCCTGGAAGTAGGTGCTATTATTGTTACCATTTTACAGATGGGGAAACTGAGATCGATAGCAGTTAAATGTCATGTCCAGAGTGACAGAACCAGCAGTTATCTGAGGGAGGATTTGAACTCGTGTCTTCTGGCCCCAGATCTCATGCTTTTACCCATTGCACTATTTAGTTGCCTCAGATTAGACATACTACTAAATGGACCCACTTCATTAAAGCCCTCAGAAAAACAATAGAGTATTAGTCTTAAAGCTGGAAGGTTTAGGTCTCAGTTTTGCTATTTAATAATTGTGTGACCTTAGTTAAATCATTTAAATTTCAGACCTTTGTTTCCTAATTTGTAAAAAAAAGGAATGGATCATTGCACTACATAACTGGTTGCCAGGAACTGGCTTTGAACTAGTAATAACAATAGTATAAGAATCTGTGATTTTGTTGATGGAGGTATGCCTTTACAGACGACCACAATAACCCCTCTAAGACAAGGTTCCTAACCATGGAATATCAAGGGCTCTGTGCATAGATTTCAGGGAGGGGCATGAATTTGAATGGGAAAAATATGTACATCTTTATTTTTACTAACCTCAAAGTGAAATTTAGTATTTCCTTCAACTGCTGATGTAGGCAGCAAACATTATTCTGATTGGTGGTTCATAGGCTTCACCAGACGGCCAAAGGGCTCCATGACATAAAACCTTGCTCTAAGAATTACAGAAAAGCTCTCTTTAAAAACTAACTAAATAAAAGAAACCTTTTAATGATGCCCATTGTTTTTGTATCGCAATTTTTTCTGGTTATTCACTCACTGCTCTCCCTAACAGATCCCTCACAAGTAACAAAAAAAAAAACCCAGTTAAACAAAAACAACGGATTAACCTCAGGTCCAACATCTTCCTGAGTAATCTGCCATCTCTTTCCTGAGAAGAGGGAGGGGTGCTTTATTATCTGTTTTACACAGAGTTGCTATGGTAGAGCAGTCTAATAACTAACCTGGTGATATGCCTCTCTAAAACAGAGTTAGCTGATTCCCAGAAGAGGGGTAAATCTTTTTCAACCTGTAGGACTGATTGAGACTTGTGTTTTTCTGGAATAGCTTTACACACCTAGGAATGACCTCCATGTCACACTGAGGCATTGGAATGTTACTTTACTGAAGACCTATACTTAGAACAGCTTATATTTACATAATCCTTTAAAGCATATAGAAGTGCTTTACATATATATTAGGGAAAGCAATCTTTGCCTTTGTGGTGGCATTATAAGCTTTGCTTTTCCCCCATAGGAGTTCTAATGTTGTTTTTTTGTTTTGTTTTGTTTTGTTTTTAGGTAATTTTCTGAGTGTTGAAGATTTTTCATGATCTGCTCTTAGTCACTAGGTGTGGATGGCAAGAACTGGAAAGCCAAATTGAGAGGGGTGTAAGTTTTTTCTCTAGTCACAAAAATACTCAGATCGAAGTGTCAGTTTTATACGGGATACGCTGCCTGTACACTGAGAAGGGGAGGAGGGGAATAGAACTCTGTCATGCTAACTAAAGTTAGGACAGGGCCCATAAATTGAGAAAGAAATGTCAAGAGATATACACAGCTGATTTCAGCTGGAAATGTGCTAAGTAGCCTGTTCAAATGTTAACTCTGTTAACTCTCCTTGTGAGTATAACTAAGCTTCCAACCAAGCCTGGTGGAATTTTGCTTGCTGCTGAAGTATACAAGGAATGGCGATTCTGGATTGGTAAAGAGAAAGTTGAGGTCCACTCTGGGGACCTGCATAAAGAAGTGGGTACCACAACTTCTTGAGAGGGAGACCTCAGGGCTTCGAGAGGCAGCTGAGAGAGAAGCTGCAGATGTGTAGGGGAAGCCTAATAGGTCGCTGATTCCCAGCTTGCCTTCCTAAAGACTAAAAGATAGCCCTCCTTGAGGGAAACTGGGTCCTTTCTCTTGTTTGAGCTGAGATTTAATCTTGCTGCCCCTAACCGAGCTCATTCATTGTTGTATCTTCTTGGCATAGTCTAACCAGCATAACTTCTCCAATTTTCATTTGCTCTTTGCTTGTATAAATGGGTTTACTTTCTACTTGTGATGTTTCTTTATATAAGCAACATTTGGTAAGGAATTAAGCTGTCTACCATTCCCTTTAAGAGTGAGTGAGAAAAAGCTTTGCTTCTGAACCAGACTCATACCCCTAGACTGGAGCAGAGATATTTGTGGGGGCAGATAAAAAGAACAATAATCGTAAACATTTATATAATCCATTATAGATCTTATCTCATTTGATCTTACCATAACTATAACTTTGGCAGGTGAATACTATTATTATCCTAATTTTGCAGATGAAGAAATTGAGGCAAACTGAAGTTAAGTGACTTACCCAGGGTCACAAGCTAGTAATCCTTCAATCAACATTTATTAAACATCTATGATTTGTCAGGCATTGTGCTAAGCATTTTACAATTATTATTTCATTTGATTGAGTCTCACAGCAGCCCGGGGGGAGGTAGGTGTTGCTATTATATTCATTTTGTAGATGAGGAATGAAGCGAATTGCCCAGGGTCATTCAAGCCAGTATCTGAGATTAAATTTGAATTTAGGAGTCCAAGTTCAACAGTCTCTTCACTGAACTACCTAGCAGTGAATGATTTTAGGCCAATACCTCTTTTGGAGATAAGTGAGAGAAGAAACAAGCTCTTAGCTACAGCCCTTTCATTTTCCTCAAGATGGAAACCCCTTAAAGAAGAGTAGGACAGATTGCAAAATTATATATCATACCACCTGGGAACTACATATATCCATTTAGAAAATGTATGTAAACATATGCATCATACGTGGGCAAACATGATTCACTTAAGAGCTATAACATTTTCCTGAGGAAGAGGAAATGAATGATTGACATAGTATTAACTTTAATGGCAGGAAGTAAAAATAGCAGCATCTAAGGAGGGCTCGCAGCACAGTCTTCTCTCCATTTTCCACCAGTTTCATTGCTTTTGGACTTTTTTTTTACTTTCCCATCGTGCTCCAACCACCCCCTTCAGCTTCCTATTATGTGTTGTCTTTCCCCATTAGATTGTTGTTGTTGTTTGTTCTTCATTCTGGAAGAAGACCAAAGACATGCCATGATTTGCAAGTGAATTGGATTTCAGTGAGGGAGGGCGGTGCAAACCCACCAGCCTCACTTTCCCCTCTGGTGCCATTTGGGTCCAGTGGCCAAATACAACTCAGGGTGACTGGAGATATTCCCTGCCCTCCAATAGATTATAAGCTTGTTGAGGGCAGGACTATCTTTTTATTTGTATTACCAGTGCTAAGCATAGTGCCTGGTAGACAGTAGGTTTTTAATAAGTACTTACAGACTGACTGTATTCTTTGTTATGTTCAATTAACTTGTTCTGCTTCATATCACATTAGCTTGACGTTTATAAAGGAACCAGAGGCAAAAGACCTGGAATTCTCTCCCTTTTCATCTCTATCTCCTGGTTTCCTTCAGGTCCCAGTTAAAATCCTACTCCTCTGAAAGAAGCCTTAGGGATCCCCATTAATGCTGGTACCTTCCCATTGTTGATTATTTCCAGTTTATTCAATTTATCCTGAATTTATCCATTAGACTATGAGCTCCTTAAGAGCTTAGAGTATTCTTTTTGTCTTCCTTTGTATCTCCAAAGCTTAGCACAATGCCTGGCACATAGTAGGTGCTTAGTAAATATTTGTTGTCTGACCAGACTTTTTGTACCTGAGACAGATCAAGGACCTTGGACAACATAACCAAAAAAAAAAAAAAGAGCCTCCTCTTCTTCTTCTTCTTCTTCTTCTTCTTCTTCTTCTTCTTCTTCTTAATTGGTTATTTTTCAAATTCTTTGTTGTTGTTTTTTTAAGGTAGAATTGAATTGAATAGCTTATGACATTTACATATTTAGCCAAGACTGTTCAGTTCATTTCCCATATAGGGGTTGAAATCTGATGAGTCCGCAGGAAGATAAGTATTTGTTTGGGACTCTGGTTAAATTTCCTTAGGGAGAGTGTGAAGAATAGCCATTAACAACCTCACTGAAAAGATTATGAAAATGTCCTAAATTTTAGGGATGATTTGGTTGCTCAGGTTTTTGGCCACAAGAGCCACTCCTTTGTTCCAGGCCTGTAGAAGGGAACTTTCTTTACAAAGTTGTCCTAATTTTCCCTTTTCAAAGAGATCCTAGAGAGATCTGAGCACAGATCAGAGACCATGAATCAGAGAGTGGACTTTGGTTCCAGAGGGATGCTGACAAATGAGCATTACCTCCAAATTGAACATCTTCCTCCCGTAGCCCCAGGGATGGAAGCTTCTCAGTCCAAGACATAGCAGTAGGTGGGATAGGGATGAAGTGGTGAAAAATTCTGTACCCCAATTTACTTAATTCTGAGTGTCTGCACACAGATAATTATGGCAGTGGCAGAGGCACATTGGAGGTTCAGGTACTTTCAAATAAGTTGTCCCAGAAGTGGGTAATCATATAATTAAGTAGTGGGAGTTCTTGTTGAGCCTTCTAGTGAGAAAAAGAGATCAGCCCCAACTTTGGTGTTGGTTCCCTAGTAACCCCAAGTTTGAGAGTTCTGGCCTACAAACTTCTAGAGAAAGAGATGAGTACCCAGACAGAATCCTACTCTTTTTTTTTTTAATTGATTTGTTTATTTACTTTTAGTTTACAAGATTCAGTTCCAGAATCCCTTGAGTTTCAAATTCCCCTCCTCCATCCCCCCACCCCACCATGGCAGCATGCAATCAAGTACAGGATCTGCAAATATCTTCACATTGGACATTAGTCTGGTTGTATAGAAGGGTTGTAACCGATGGAGTGAACAATGGAAAAGAAGAAACAAAACCAAACATGGAAAAGAACGAGAGCATGCGGATTGCTTCAGTCAGAGCCCTACTCTTAAAAAGAAGTAGATACTAGAATCGAGTTTTCCCTCAAGAGAAGGGGGAGTTTGGGGGCAATTCCATTCTCTTGGGGGAAAAGAGGATCACATAGTGTAGGCACTAGAACCGGAGTATCAGTAAGGAACTAATTGGTAACAGGACACATTACAAACGTGATATGAAACAGAGCAAGCTTATTGAACATAACAAAGAATGCCGTTGGTCGGTCTGTAAATACTTATTAAGAATCTACTATACGCCAAACAGCATGCTAAGTTCTGGTGATACAAATAGAAACAACAAGAAAGATAGTCCTGCCCTCAACAGGCTTACAGTGGAATTGGGGATGATAGCACATAATAGGAAGCTGAAGGGGATGGTGGAAACATGATGGAAAAGTCAAAAAAAGTGCAAAAGCAGTGAAAATGGTGGAAAAAATTGGAGAACTGAACTTTGCCCTCTGTTATAACTCTCAGTTATTTGGACTTTGCAGTTCCAGTGGAAAGATCACCATTCTAACAACTCCAACTTCATTTTCTTTCTAGTGGTAAGTACAAGTCTTTATGGTAGTACCATGATGTTGTAGGCCTATGTGTATACCTGGGATAAAAGTAAATTCACCAGAATTTCAGGACCTGCCTTTCTTTTTTCTTTTTTTCTTTAAGGGGGGAAGGCAGGGCAATTGGGGTTAAGTGACTTGCCCAAGGTCACACGTCTAGTAGCTGTTAAGTGTCTGAAGCCGGATTTGAACTCAGGTGCTCCTGACTCCAGGGCCAGTGCTCTATTCACTGCACCACCTAGCTGCCCCCATGGACCTGCTTTTCTTGAAACCCCAAGTTGTTTTTTTCAATCTAAGTGGAATTCAAATCACAGGGCGGTGTTATGAGTTCTAGGGACTACATAGGCTTCTTTGGGGAAGATGACACTGACTGAAGACAGAGGGAAAATGTATCAATTGTTTCTGGCATACTGTGAATCTTCTATGTAGTTTTTCAATTTTCTCTAAGATTAAATAGATGCTGTCCAATATTCTCTGTGGCTTGTTACCTTGAATGCTTTCATGGGTGCTGTACAAACTTAGACATGAGTGGTATTAGAGTGTTACTTTCAGATTTCCCAGAGGAGTTTCTAGATGGGGGCAAAATGAAATAAAGTGATGTGATTTAGGGGACAATATCCCAAAAATGAACCTAGCTTTATGAGTGCAGAGCCTGGAGACTGCTTAGCCACAGGTTACATAGTGGATATTTTACATAGATCAAAGGGTTTTGTTTACAGGGAAGAATATAATTCAACAGAATACTGACCAGGTTCATTTTTCCTTGAAAGGAACATAAATAACATATACATTTTTAAACTCTCCTAAAGAAGAAATAATAACAATGGGGTAAAAAGTGTTACATGCAAAGGACAAGATAAGCACCACTGGTTGTTCTTTCTAAAAATCTTGTGCTTCTTAGAAAGATAATTCCTTGACTGATTAATTTTAGTTCATTAATGTTAGTGAAAATAGTACCTCTCTGTATAGAGTAAAAGGTACAGAGTGAACAATTTTATTTACTTTAGAAATTTCTTTGAGTTCCATTTAGTGGGCTCTCTAGAGCAGAGGTTATTAACCTGAGGTCTATAAAATCATTTAAAAAATATTTTGACAATCTTAGTTCAATATGACTAGTTTCCTTTGTCATTCTATGCATTTTACTTTCTAAAAACATGATTCTAAAAGGGATCCATAAGCTTCACAAGACTGCCCAAGGGGTCTAGGACATTTAAAAAAAAAAAAGAATCCTTGCTGTACAGCTGTGTGTGCACAGAGATATGATACACAAATGGGAAGAACTGGATAGGGCTCTTCTCTCCAGACAGATTCTTTTTTTTTTTTTTGAGGAGGGAAGGTAGGGTAATTGGGGTTAAATGACTTGCCCAAGGTCACACAGCTAGTAAGTGTTAAGTGTCTGAGGCCAGATTTGAACTCAGGTCCTCCTGACTCCAGGGCTGGTGCTCTCTTCACTCTATTCATCTCTAGTCAGATTCTTAGCCTTCCTGTCCTATACTGACCAGGCTCTGAGATCCCAAGGCAGACTTCACAAGAGAGAACTTCTGCCTCTCCCTAGACTTCCCAATTTGATTGGTTCAGCTGGGAGAATATCTGTCTAACACCAGGGCAGTCATTTGTTGGAGCCATTAAGCTCTCTGAGTAAAGCCTTTTACTTCTCCTATCCTAGTCTTTCTCTCAAGCCCCACAGCTACTTTGCTCTCATACAAAAATATCTCCTGATATTCACACACAGACACAAATGGATGAGATGATCACCAACATAATTGGAACTTGTTTAAAATAAGACCCTAATGGCCAAGAAATGGAAATTGAGGGGATGTCGATCATTTGGGGAATGACTGAACAAATTGTGGTATATGAATGTAATGGAGTACTATTGTGCTATATATATGAAAAATGATGAGAGGGCAGATTTCAGAGAAACCTGGAAAGACTTACATAAACTGATGCAAAGTGAAATGAACAGAATCAAGAGAACATTGTGCACAGTAACAGCAACATTGCACGATGAGCAACTATGAATGGCTTAGGTATTCTCAGTAACACAATGATCCAAGACAATTCCAAAGGACTCATGATGAAAAGTGCTATCCACCTCCAGAGAAATAAGTGATGGAGTCTGAATGCAGATTGAAGCATACTATTTTTCACATTATTTTTTTAATGGTGTTTTTCTCTTGATCTGTTTCTTCTTTTACAACATGACTGATATGGAAATGTTTTACATGATTGCACAGATATGACCTATATCAAATTGCTTACTGTCTCAGGGAGGGGGAAGGTGAGGGAGGTAGAAAAATTGGAATTCAAATATTTTTTAAATGAATGTTTAAAATTTTCTTTACGTGTAATTGGGGGGAAGTAAAATACTATATGAAAAAATAATATCCTAAGAACTTCTTTGATTAAGAAGCTAAAAGATAATTAGGGTTATCCTTTGCTTCTGGAGTTAGTTAATTTGCTCAATGAATTTGGTTTCTTTAGAACTTAAAAATAATTCTGATTTTATTCAGGAAGCTATATACCCACAGATGAGAGTAGCTGGGAATAAAGGGGAGGCCATGCTGAGATCTTTTTTTTTTTATCAGTATGCAAACTACTTTACAATATTCAAATGATTTTTTTTTCCAGAAAGGGAGTCAAGGGTTCCCAGAATAAGTCATTTCCAACCTCACCCCATGATTACATGGATCATTCAGCACAGCCCCTCCCACAGTCATGCAAAGTGGCATGTCTCTGTGGTAAAGGGAAATTTATTTTAAACCTCAGTATTAATCTAAACATTTGTTCCCAGGGAATGCTGCACAGGGTGATACAAAGGGTATCTTTGACTAGGAATCAATGGAGAATCATATGTTAAGTTTTGTGGGCGAGTATGTGTGTCTGTAAAGGTGTCTGAAGCTGAGGAAGTCCTATTGTGGGGCAGTGATAGAGTGATGAATAGTTCTGAACCCCAATTTACTTACTTCATGGCAGTGGCAGAGGCTCAGTGGAAGTATACATACTTCCAACCTCATAGCCCCAGAAGAAGAGAACTAGGTAGCCAAGTAGTGGGAGTTGTAGAACCCAAGCCTTCTAGGGAAAGGAGAGCAGAAAGGAAAGTTTTGGTGTTGATCCTCTAGCTTCCCCAAATTCGAGAGTTCTGGGCTACAGCCTTCTAGCGAGAGAAGGAAGAGTGTCTCTCATGAAAATTCCATGCCAATGACTCATCATGACTTGGGAGTAACTTTGGGTACTCTCTAAAGCAGTGGTTCTCAACTTTCCTAATGCCGCGACCCTTTAATACAGTTCCTCATGTTGTGGTGACCCCCAACCATAAAATTATTTTTGTTGTTACTTCATAACTGTAATTTTGCTACTGTTATGAATCATAATGTAAATATCTGATATGCAGGATGTATTTTCATTACAAATTGAACATAAGCCACAGGTTGAGAACCGCTGCTCTAAAGTGAGCGGCTAGGTGGTACAGTGGATGGAGCACTGAACCCTGAGTTTAAATCCTGTCTTGGATACTTAGTAGCTATGTGATAGTGGGAAAGTCAGTTAACCTCTCTGTCTCAGTTTCCTCATCTGTAAAACGTGCAACATTCATAGCAACTATTTCCTAGGGTTGTCGTGAGGATAAAATGAGATAATTTATGTAAAGTACTCTCAAAACCTTAAAACACTACGTAATTGCTAGTTAGTCTCTTTATTTTTATGCCAGCAGCATAACCTCTCATATCCTACAAAGCCAGATGGACAGCTCTAATGGCAGTTCTGGCAATAAACTCTCTCTTCCTACTGTTGGACAACCAGACTTGCTAAGTATGGAAAAATTTATTACCAAAAAGTTGACCACCCGGTGATGCATGGAGGGGTGGAAGAGGTAGGAGTTGATGGTGGTGCCTATATTGCAGGAGAGCATGTCCTGATGGAATCATGGATAATTTCAAGTACTAAAATAAAAACAACAGTGAACCTGTGTCTGGTCCCACGTACTCATGGGCAGTTCTCTAAGTTACTGGCTTAAGTAGAGCCAAGAGGCATTGGGTGCTTGGGACTTGGGATAGGGAAGAAGAAGATCAGGGCAAGGAGAATAGAAAGAAAATATTTATTGATGGTGAGGAGAAACAGAAAGAGAAGGGGGATCATGGAATATTTAGGAATTTTGGCACCTGGGGAAAATGAATTTATGGGGCAGGAAACTGGTGGATTGTGTCCCAACAGACTGTGTCTCGATCTACTGCTTTTCTCAGGGCTACCTAGGGGCTGCATTTTCCCACACCTCTGACTGAACATGGCGCGGAGAAGTACCTATCACCCTGGAACAGCCTCCCTGGAAAGATAGGACCCTGAATTAACCTCCCTAAAATATATCTTCTCTGTAAGAGTGCCTGTGTTTAGAGAAGCACTGAATTGACCCTCCCTGAACTCCCCCACCATCCTCAGGTCAGGGACCCTGATGAGGAAAGGAGGCAAACAGGGTTAAATGACTTGCCCAGGGTCCCACAGCTAGTAAATGTCTGAAGCTGTAGTTGAACACAGGTCTTCCTGCCTCCAGGCCCAACACTCTATGCACTGTACCACCCAGCTGCCCACTTATGAAAATTAGACTGGGATTTATCATGAAGCAAGGGTGGGCTAAAACCACTTCAAACCAAGTCTACTTGAATCTATCTTATTCATATTGAATACAGATACACAAACAAGAAACTACTGAAATAACTTGATTTTATAGATTTAGAGCTGGAAAAAATCTTAGAGACCAGATTTAAAAGAGACTTTTAAAGTAGAAACAAAACCAATGAGTATTCCAGAGAATAGGCTGAATAGAACAAATAGTGTGTATGGTAGTATTTTGGATTAATGCCTTAGGGCTTGCCTTCAAGAGGGCACCACTCATACTATTCTTATGTGGTATTGGTAGCAGAGTCAGAGAAGTATTTGTGCCCAACTCAGAGGCAGACAAGAAGTGCCCACATGAAACAATTAGAGAACAATTCTGAAGCATGGGAGGGAATGTGTGTAGGTGGATAAAATTGTAGATCCATCAAAATATCAAGGTAATAGCTCACATTTATGTAGCAATTTATAGTTATAAAGAACTTTACATAAATTATCTCATTTGAGTCTCACAACAACTCTCTGAGTGTAGCACAAGTATTACTAACCCCATTTCAGAGATGAGGAAATAAAGTCTGAGAGAGGCCAAATGATGTGTCCAGAGTCACAAAGCCAGGAAGTGGCAAATGAGTTGACATGGAGAGTGAATGGATGTGCGATTTCATTGACATAGGAAATTTCCCCACACCAAGGCAGGTCTGTCCTTCTAGGCATATTATAGTTCTAGAGAAGTGACTAGAACATGGAGATATTAAGTGACTTACCAGGGTCCCACAGTCAGCTAAAAATTCAGGTCTTGTGTCTTATGGTCTGTAGTTTATTAAATTTCCACAGTCGTGAGAGGTCTCATTTTACCTGCCTCTTTCACACAAAATACATCCAAGTAACGGACCTGTTTCTCAGGGCTTGTGGAGTTTTGCCCATGGAACACACCGCGCAGATGGATTTGGGGCAAAGGATTGCACGAGGCCTGAAGATGATTTCCCAGGGGATGTTTTTTTTGACACAGATGTCACTATGTGTGATCTTGATTAAGCCTGACTAAGCTCTAAGCAATCCACAGCACCTGCTTCAGCTGCCTTCGAGGCCGTTGGAACAAATTGTTCTCATCCGCCCATTCCACAGGGAAAATACTCACACGCTTGAGGTAGACATCCCTTCTCCCTGCATATAATTATGTAATATAGGCCAGCTCCAGTCACCTTTTCATTTTGCTCCCCTGTGGCCTTCTCCAAAGTCGTGTCACTGGTATATGTGTACCTTGCCTTCTCTCTATCCTCTAACCCCGGCCCCCTTTCCCAATTCTCACCAGTCGTCTTGACTTTTGTCCTGCCACAGGAAGAAAGAGTGAGACTGATTTTGCACTACTCTGCCTCACTTAAATCCAATTCACAAGCAAGTCAAGACATCACCTGTGATGTCATTGGTTCTCTTCCAAAACGAAGGATGAACAACACAGTGTAGGAGGACTTTGAAGGTTAAGTTTAGAGAGACTGAGGGAGGTAGAGCAGGGGGAAGGTTACTACCATTAGCATGAATTTTTCCCCAGAGCCAGAGAAGGGAAATTAATAGCCTCTCATATACCTGAGTGGAAGTTGCTGTGGGGTGAACAAATTCCTTTCCAATTAAGCCAATGAAGAGGAAGTAGTGTGGTGAGCCAGTGGGGGTGGTAATGTAGCTTTTTTATTGCAGCTTTTTGAGCCAAGGTGAATAATTCCAGCCCCCAGTGGGTTCTGACTATTGTGGATGCTTGGTAGGAGGGGCTTATAGAAATTACACAAAGGTTTCTGTTTCTTTTACCCTGTATTGTAGGATCCAGAGAGGGTGAGCTTCTGTCCCATAGGGATGCTTAGGAGAGAATTAAGATGGTTTTCTCTGCTAAGATGAACTAGTCTGTTGCATGCATTTTATTCACTTTTTACCTCACTTAATTGATGAAAATTATGTTTAATAAAAATTATCAAGGCTATATGAGATGGGTTGGGATGGGGAAAATGAAAGAGAGTGGAGTTAGGGAGACCATCTTGAGTGCTTCTGTAATAATAAGGGTATGGGAGAGAGTGTGGTACAGTAGAAAGAGCTGGGATTTAGAAAACCTGTGTACTGATCCTGGTTCTTTTACTACTATTATACCTGTGTGACCCTAAACAAGCCACAGCCTCTTTGTGTGTGTTTGCTGATCTATAAAAAGTATTGGCTAGCCAGGCATGGAGGCTTATGCCTGTAGACCAGTGGTTCTCAACCTTCCTAATGCGGCCACCCTCGTATGTGGGTGTATCTGCATGTGGGCGGACCCGCCTAGAGACGAATAGAGGAGTGGTGTCTTGGTTCTTAAGACCATCGGAAATGTGTGTTTTCCGATGGTCTTAGGCGATCCCTGTGAAAGGGTCGTTCAACCCCCAAAGGGGTCGTTCAACCCCCAAAGGGGTCATGACCCACAGGTTGAGAACCGCTGCTATAGATCCTGCTACTGGGAAGGCTGAGGCTGGTCTATCAATTGAGCTCAAGAGTTCAAAGCTGCAGTGGGGCTAAAGATGAGTTCACATTTCACTTAAACCCAGCCCTAACATCCTGAGCCCAGGAGGGTGGGACAAAGGGAGGGGCATATTGGCCCTAACCAAGAAAGGGAGCAGATCAAAGCTTCCACAAAGCATCAGCCTGGGTGAGATAAATTAACCCTGTCTCAAAACAAAACAAATACTGGCTGGATTTGATCTCTAATACTCCTTCTAGCTCTAAAATTCTGAGATTCCATAGTTTTAAAAAAAGTACTGATCAATCACTTCTCCCCTCCCCCTAAGATCTTTTGTGACCTTTCGTTTTCAATCAAAATAATGGTGTCATTAGCCACTTGTTAATTACACCCAAATTTTTGTTATCTGGATCTTCCGGATAGTTCCATCAAGTTCCAATGGGGAAGCCACACCAAAGCTTCTGTCTCTTTGACATAGTTTCCTTCTTTGTATTTATATCCTAAGAGCCTAGCATAGAGTAAGGAGGAGCTTATGAAATGCTGATCAATTGGCTGATTAATTTAGGATTCTTCTTTTTTTTTTTTAAATTTTATTATAGTTTGCATCATTCATTTCCACAAGATTTTGAGTTACATATTTTCTCCCCCTCTTTCCCCCACCCACCGCCCCAAAACAGCCATCCCAGTGTGTCCCCCTCCCCCA
>CM053585.1:68938694-68970642 GCA_028646515.1 Pseudochirops corinnae | reverse complement strand
CATGGTTGTTCAGACCGTGATTTTTTTTTTAAATCTCTATGGGGCTCTGCTTCCAGAAGGGAAAGCTCTGTCCCAAATCGCTGGGATCCTCCCAGCTGCCGTAGACTTCCAGCTGACTGGATAATGAAGACTCCAGGACCGAGGCCCAAGACGATGATCCGGATCCAGGCCGCTCAATGCGAGAGCACTGGCCTGAAAACAATCGCTCAGTCCCCCTGCTGTCTGCAGGCCGCGGGCGGGAAGCTACAATGCGGAGACGGGTGCAAAACCTCTGCCTTTCGCTTTTCCGCTCTGGAGACCTTTCGGCCGGACTGCTTATCTCCCCCTTTTGCAATCCCCACGAGCAGCTGCCGTTAATGCTAATCCACTCACCAGAGAGGCTTCTCTGCTTCTTCCGCCCAGCCGCCCCCGGGGCTCAGCAGCAGCTTTAGGCCAGTCTGGTTTTGGTTCACAGTGCTGATATGGTTCCTCGTAGCCGAGCTGACTTTAGTGGGAAGTATCCTTGTGTGCATTTTGGAGTTCTAGGATTGGTTTAGAGTCCTATTTTATGGGTATTTTGGGGTGGCTATGTGGGAGCTGCGATATGTTGCTGCTGCTACGCCGCCATCTTGGCTCCCCACTTCAACTTTTTTTTTTCCTGTAAAAATGATTGGAAATATTGAGGAGAATTGAAAATAAATTTTTGTCTTCAAAAATTATTCCTACTTTAGCTGGGTAGAAGAATCTGGGAGGAAGTACAATTTCTCTTGACTCTGGGCAACTAGAAGGAATTAAAAGGATGAGATAATTGTTTGAAACCTTGATTATTTGTAAAATATTCTGTCTTCTCGATAGGCTATCAAGTCCTTGGGTGTGACTTTTTACCTGAGTCCAAGTTTTACTGAACAAATCTTTTTATTAAGGTCATTTGTTCTGTGAAGTTTGGATTCAGTCAAAGGGCCCCACTTGAGGACCACTCAATGCCACAGCTTCCCCATCCTTGGATTAGACTATGCCCACAGCAGTGCCTGATTAGGATAGGTTATTATAGATGGAAATGGTTCCTTTGAATAGAGTCTAGGAAAAGAAACAGAGATAAATAGTCCAAAGAGAGTCAAGTCAACAAATATTCATAAAAAACCTACTATGTGCTGGGAATTTTGCTAAGTACTGGGTATACAAAAAAAAAAAAGGCCCCACTCTCAAGGAACTCACAAACTAACAGGGAGCAATATGCAAACAATTATATACAAATAAGTATATATAAGTTAGGGATAATCACAGAGGGAAGACCAGCATTAAGGGGAACCAGGAAAGGCTTCTTATAACAAGTGAGATTTTAGCTGGTTTTGGAAAAATTCAAGGAAGCCAGAAAACTGAGATGAAGAAGGAAAGAAGTAAGAAAGAGGTAAGAAGAAAGCAGGGACCTGAGAATTAATATGGGTCACCAAGAGAGGGAACCCTGTCTTTCTTCATAGACACAATTCCTCCCCAAAGAATTTCCTTGCCTGGCCTCAGGATGGGAGATGGCAGTTATGGGGATACAAGGGTAAGACCTTGTAGAAGAGGGATGGCAGGTATGAAGTGGGTAATCCTAGGTCCAAATGATGGCAGTTATTTCACTTCAGGCTAGAGAAGGAGGGGTAAGAGTTCTTGAACCCTTTTTAGAGGGGTGTCAAGAGTTCCTGGACCAAGGTTTGAGCACAGGGCTCTTCGGCAAGGGACGGTGACAGTCCTGAGGAGCAATACATGGACTCTCCCCTTTGCTACTATTGAATTATTTGGATGGTACAGGTCTTAAGGGAACTCAAAATACATTTCCCTTCTGGAGATCAGTGCAAACCCTTATGGCAGTACTGTGAGTCCCCAGAATAGAAAGTATATGTAAGTCATTGGAATATAACTTGTTGATTCCCTAGAAACTCTGTTCATTTCCCTTGAGTGAGTGAGGGTGGTCAGGGTGTGGAAACAGAGAATTCTAATACTTGGGATAGTATTATAAGGCTGGAAGAGGACTGTATAGGTCCCCTGCACATACAGTAAGACTCAACAGAGAAAAGAAAAAAATAGTTTGATTATCATGGGCTCCTGGGGAAATGAAGCAAAGGTTGTTTGATAGCTGAGACTAGGAAGTGAGAATCCTTTAATTTGTGTCACTGGAGACCTATAAAAAAGGCTAAATCTGAAAGTTCCCAAGGGAGTCTCAATGGGGTCCAGATGATCAAGAAGGTAATTTTGAGGAGAGTTTGTGTAAGGCTGGAGCTTGGGGCTTGAGTGACGGGTTACATACATTTTCTCCTATTAAGTGAATAATCTTTTGTGATTTGAATTGGGGTTCCTTGATAAATAATGCTTTCCTTAACTAATTATAAAATCCCCTCATAGAACTGGAATTTGACAAAAATGTATCTGGGGGAATTGTATCTTAGCAAATATCTCCCTAATGGCACCAAACAAATTCTATTAATATGTATATAGTTAATCTTTTTATTTTACTACCTCTAGGAAATTTCTTTGATGATTTTTCTAGGACAAAAAGGTAATTCTCTTTTTTTAGGTAATCTGATGACTCAGATTATTTCTCTAATTCTGTCATCTCTTCTCATAATGTTTTCCAGGATTTTTACAGTTGAATTGTTCTTTGTTCTTGTTTTCCTGCATGTTTTACATTTGTGGATTTGTGCTCCAGTCTGAAAATTGCAGAATTGGAGTTCCAGTAAGAGGGTGGAATTAGATGTGATTAAAAAGTCCAGCTCCTCACTCAGCACCTCAGCTCACACTTTAATGTGTGTGATTTTATCAAGGTGGGTATTACCTCCAGTAGTAAAGATCTTGCAATTCATCAGTGACTCTTTACTTGTGTAGTTCTTATCTGTGACTTCCCACAAGTATACCACAGGAATTTACCTGACATTCTGGGAGGAGACTTCCTCAATTTCTCTTCTCATCTGGAGAAGAGCTACACTATCCAAGTCAACTACTCCACCTGTTCTCCAACACCTTCTGCCATGAATAGATTAAAATGTCCCAAAATAGTTAGGGGGAAGGAGAGAAAAGAAAGGGTGCAATCTCAAAGTCTCAAAGGTGATTAAAGGAGGAATGAAAAGCTACATCATAATGAACAAATACTGTTGATCAATAAGAGCCTGTAGAGAAGGCATCAGGAGGGGAAAAATTAACTTCAACAACTCTCCAAAGTTAGTAAACCAATAAATATTTATTAGATGTTTACTATATACCAATGTCACTGTGACAGTGCCAGGAGGTATGGATACAAAAGCAAAAACAGTCCTGCCCTCAAAGAGTTCCCATTCTAAAGAGGAGAAGGCATGTAAATACCTGGCTACATACAAGATATATGTGGAGATTATGGAGAATATTCTCAGAAGGGAAGAACCATAAAAAATTTTTCAGACCATCATACAAATCAAAAATAAAACATACAGGAAAACAAGGTAAACACACACACACACACACACACACACACAACTGTAAGAAACTTGGAAGACATGAGAAAAAATGACAGAATTAAAACTCAAGAGTTCTAACCCTAACACTAAATTATACAAATTATTGGCACTACTTTAAAAATGAAAAATAGGACAGTGGGACAGACTAAATAACTAAGAAACAGAAACAACTGAAGTCAATAACACAGTGTTTGATTAAACAGAAGAACATAAGCTTTATGGGGAAGGACTCCTTATTTGATAAGAACTGCTGGGAAAACTGAAAAGTTGACCAAAAAAAGCAGTGTGGCAAAAACATAGGTTTAGATGTTGATATTATAGCATATACCACAATAAATTCCAAATCAACGTGAAGTTTTGACTTAAATATAAAAGATCAAATACAAAAAAAATTAAACAAATTACTAGATGGATAGAAGTATCTTTCACAACTATGACTGGAAGAAAATTCTTAGGTGACAAAGGATAAAAGAGATCAGAAAATATAAAACATAATTTGAATTGTATGAAATTTAAAAGCTCTGGCATGAACAAAATAAATGCAGCTAGATAGGAAGGGAAACTTGGTTGAAAGAAGACCTTTGCATCAAATGTCATTGATAAGATATCCAAGATCTAGAAAGAACTAACAAAATTATATAAGACCATGTGCCATTTCCCATTTTGTAAGTGGTCAAAGAATATGAAAAAGTCCTTAAAAGATTAATTGATAACTATTAACAGTAAGACTTCTCTAAATGACAATAATAAAAAGAGAAAAATCAAAACATCGCTGAAGTTTTATCTTGCACCCAACAAACTGGAAAAGATAGAGATAATATTGCAAAAAGAACACTAATACATTGTTGGTGGAGCTGTGAATTGTTCCAACAATTTTGGAGAACAATTGAACTTGATTTTTAAAAAAAAGGTGTTAAAATGTCCATGCTCTTTAACTGATTGTTCCTTCAGTTTAGGCATATACCTAAGGAAATCAGATGAAAAGAAAGGTTTCAGTACAGCTCAAGAGAGTCATTGCAATACTTTTTGTCATAGCAAAAAAAAAAAATGGAAACAAAGTAGATCTTTATCTTTTGGGGAACAGCTAAACTAAACAGTGGTACTTGACTGTCACAGAGTATTAGTGTGTTTTAAGAAATAACAAATATGAAGAATTCAAAGAATTATGGGAAAACTAACATGAAGTAATACAAAGAGTAGTAAACAGAACCAAGTAAACATACATATATATATATATACATAAACATCTATATGTCAATGTATAGGTCACATGTTGCATTTATTATCAGATGCTGTCAATGTGCTAATTCCCCCCTCCCTCCCTTTAAAAAATCAACTCTCTAATATTATAAACTGCAAAGAAGGTGCTTATCTGCATTGGAGGAAGACATTTTCTCATCAGGAATTCCCTATGCCAATGAGATTATAGATTCAACTCCCATTTTTATTATGAGAAGGCTCGCTGGTAGAGGAAGGAGAGGAGATATGTTTTTTTTAATGGTTGTGTTGTTATAATAAAAAGGCATATATTTTTTTAAAAAATTAACCAAAAAAGGTTTTTTCTGAGGGTGTTTCCTAAACTCTTATTTAGTAGAATATAATTGCTTTTCTTTATTTATTTTTCGCCAAATAATTTGAGTGTTGCTTCTATCAGTAGCACTGCCTGATCTCTGAATTTAAGCTGAAACCAGGATATTACTGTTGAAATGAATTAAATGATTTAACCATAGACCTCTATGCATTCTGAATGCAAAGTACACCTAGGAGATACAAAATTGTATTGTCATCAAATTAATTTGTTTTTCAAGCTCCAAATTTAATTTGAAGCCTGTTTAACTTCATCAATAGATTCAATTGAAAAGGTTTTTAAAAAAGAATTTTGTACAGAGAGAAACTGAAAACAGAAATAGCAAATGCCAGAGCAAATAAGATTCTTTCCAGCTGATCCACATTCTGTTGCTTATGATGCTTCTTGAAAGTATTTTTCAACAACTCCTCACGGAATTGGCTCTTGAGAGTGTGAACTACACTCTGGTCTCCAGGCTCATGCCCCTAGCCTTTTCTTTGTCCTTCATGCCCCGTAAACTAATCCATTCCCGGACCCTGCTGATTCTTTGACTTTAATGTTTCTCAGCGCTGGCCCTCAGTTACCCCAAGGGACACTATTCTAAGCCTAGATTATTGCTACTCTCTTGTAAATGGTCTTCCTGTCTCCAGTCCATCATATCTTCCTAAAATAATCTTCCTAAAACATTGCTTTCATGTTATTCCTTTGCTTGAAAACCTTCCATTTAGGTAAGATCTAAATTATACAGCTCACTGGGCCCTTGAAATCCTTCCCCTCCCCATATCTTTAGCCAAGTCGATGTGCTTACTTTCCTCTGCCCTGGACTTGATACATACATAGAATCTTGCAGCCTTTGCTTTAGGGAATACTCTCTTCTCTGCCAAGCCAAGTCCATCGCCAAAACCTGTACTGGAACTAACTTCCTTAAGGAAGCCTTTTCTGATTAGTCTAATGATGACCATTCAGCAAATAAACTGCTCCAGATTTTTTAATTCCCTTAAGTGCTGGAAATGTAAATTATCCAAATCTTATGAGAGGAGAAAAAAAGAAATTGGGCATTCTATCTTTAAGAAATGACCCACAATAATTTTTACTGTGTACAGAGAACCCCAATTCTTGGGTTTTTTTTCCCCGTAATAAGTCAAAGCAACAGAGTAAAATGACTTTTTTGTGACCTCTAGTGGGCGTTTTTCAATCATGCCGAATTCTAAGTAGATGGAAAAAATGCTTTGAGCACCCTGTCCCAAGAGATTGTGAATCCATAACACCCGGTCCAATAAATTATTTGTTTTTCTACTTTCATGTTTTGCTGCTAAAACAGTTTAGGTACTAGGAGATCTTTTAGCCACTGGTGTCACAGTGAAAATGTGGGAGGCAATTCAAGACAAGGCAACCCAGCAACCTTGGGCTCAGGCCAAAGTCCTTTGTAGAATGCCTTAAGGACTCCTTAGTCTCTAAAGGCAAGCACCTTCCCTAGGTCTCGGGGTACTAGAAACTGCAATCCATCAATGCATACTCGGGAAACCAGGACATTATGAAGAAGCATAATAATGCAACTAGTTCCCTTCAGGGTTTGCAGAGTACTTTCCTCACTCATACACATAAAACAAACAAACCCTATGCATGCCAAGTATAATCACACTGTTTTGGAAATGAGTAAATTGAGGCTGATAGATTAAGTGACTAGCCAGTGGTTATAGAGCTAGTTAAGGACTGGTCTCCAGACTTTGGAAGCAGCCCTCTTGGCCGCTCCCCCTGCTTGGCTTTACAAGAAAATAAAGAAAAGAAAAATAATCCTTTCCTCACTACCCAGTCCACGCCCTTTGGGGTTTTTATTGCATTCTAAAAGGGTTGGTAAAGAGAAGGTCCTACTGCAGATCAATGCCAATGTGCTCGCCCCATTTTTTAGGGTTCCGCGGAGGAGTGTGCTTGTGGAGGCGGGAGAACTCGTAGGGGTGGCTTCTCTTTAGGGGAAGGGAGGAAACTGAGGGAAGCAGCGCGGGCAGTCGACACTGACGGATGGATGCTTTGATGTGTGCTCTCTCTCTACTGCACACATTACGTGGGTCTCTTCTGAGCGGGGGAGGGAACCGAAGAAAGTCGGCAGGAAAAGCTAAGAATGGGGTTTAGTCACCGAGAAATTAATCGGGGACGTTCCAGAACCAGAGCTTGGCTCAGCAACACAATTTTCTGGAAAAGGCGCTTCAAACGCTGTCTGCCACCTTCCTGGGGAAGTCCACTCCCCAATCCCATGCCGGGGTCTGGGCATCTATAGCTCTTCCCGGGAACCTCTGGCACCGGGAGTCTTTGGTGGCTGCAGCGAAGCCAGGTTGTTCTGCTTTCGCGCCCGCTGCTGGAGCTCTGACGTGGGCATGGGTACTGGTAGCTTCCCCCGACAGCCCCTAGTGCTCCGGGGAATCGGGAGCCCCGTCTCATCCTCGGGAGCTCTTCAGCTCCTCATTTCATCCACCTCTAGAGCCCTCATTTCCCGGGTCTATCACTTCTCCCATCCCCAATTCCCGCACCAACTAAAGGATTCTCCCTTCTCTCTCTCCCGGTCAGCAGCAGCCTCGTACAATGCTAGTCCAACACTGTCCCTTCCCCGCCCCCCAATCTCCTCCTCCACTAGCCGAGGGTTTCCCCGACCGTGTCTTCATACCCAGAAGCAGAGGGGGTCTGCCAGTTCGTGAGAGCCCCTGGGACTGACTCGGGGACCTGCCACGGAGGGTTGGGCTGACGGCGTGGGAAACGGGGAGCCCGGGGAATCCCGGCTTGCGAGGAGGGGCCAGAGTAAGGTGGGGCCGAGAGGAGAAGGAGGGGCGGAGTGGGAAGGGGAGGTTGGGGAAACAGAAGAGGAAGCCGAGCTGGGGGAAGTTAGGGGTCTGGGGCGGGGAGAGGAGGGAGGGCCGGGAGGAAGGCCCCGCCCCCGCCTCCTCTGTCCTCCCTCGGTGGAGCCGCCTCGCCGACTCTGTACCTTTGCCTCTGTCTCAGGACGGCTGTTGGCTGCAACCTTAGTCTGAGGGATCAGCCCTGGGGGCGTCGAAGAGCGCCCCCCCCCCCCGACATCCGACATATTTTCTTTCCGAGCTCCCTTGTCCCCCCTCTGGGGCTGCAGCAGTAGGGGACGGCGCCGACGGTTCATCGGTTCAGGAGGGCGCATCTCTGACCACCGAGGCAACGTTCTCCTGCCAGTGAGCGGGGCATCACTGGCATCGAGGCTAACCCCCGCGGGGGGCACAAGAACTCCGAAGAGGACATACGGTTCCCGAGAGGCAGAGAACACACGGGGTGGGGGGGAACAGCTGAAGACAGAACCTCACAGTCTACTGCCCCCGACTCCTGTGAGGTCAGAAGAGCTCCGTCCTCACGCCATCCCTGCTCTCCACCTTGCAAGCGGTACTTTGCTGGGGAATTCCATAGTGCGTGCCCCGACCAGGTGGCCGTGGGCAGCGCTGGGGGTGGTTACGGGGCGGCCAGACGTGCCTTGCAGCCCCTGGGGGACCTTTGGGGACATCCAAGAAAGCACATCCCTGCCAAGCGGCCGTTGGAAGGCTCAGTTAGTCTTTTGGGGGGTCCCCGACAGCACGTACACCCCCTGACAGGCAGTCAAGCCGCGCAGCTAGTTGTGTGCTGAGGGAAGCCAGCTGGTAGGGAACGAGGAGAGCCCTGAGGTGACTGACGGGCCAGGCCCGGGGCCGCCAACCATGACCTTGGGCCGAGGAGGGATGGCTTCGGTGGTGCTGAACGTGGGCGGCGCCCGCTACTCGCTGTCCCGGGAACTGTTGAAGGACTTCCCACTGAGTCGGGTGAGCCGGCTCCATGGTTGCCGCTCCGAGAGGGATGTGCTCGAGGTGTGTGACGACTACGACCGTGAGCGCAACGAGTATTTCTTCGACAGACACTCGGAGGCCTTCGGCTTCATCTTACTCTACGTGCGCGGCCACGGCAAGCTGCGCTTTGCCCCGCGTATGTGTGAGCTCTCCTTCTACAACGAAATGGTTTACTGGGGTCTGGAGGGTGCACACCTCGAGTACTGCTGCCAGCGGCGCCTAGACGACCGCATGTCGGACACTTACACCTTCTACTCAGCTGACGAGCTGGGTGCACCTGGCCGCGAGGAGGCGCGGGCTGCCAGGGGGTCCGAGCCAGCCGCTGCCAAGAAGCGCTGGCTGGAACGGATGCGCAGGACCTTCGAGGAGCCCACATCCTCGCTGGCCGCGCAAATCTTGGCCACCGTATCGGTGGTGTTCGTGATCGTATCCATGGTGGTACTGTGTGCCAGCACCCTGCCAGACTGGCGGGCCGCTGCTGTGGACAACCACAGCTTAGAGGAGCAGAGCAGGTACACCGCCGGCCCTGGGAGGGAGCCTTCCGGGTAGGACGCACCGCTTCTTTGCCCTCTCCCTAGTGTCCAGTTCCGTCTAGTTCGTCTGTCCAGTTTCTCTGTTCTGTCTGCTTGCCAGTCTTCAGGCCTCTGTTGTTGCCTAAGAGGCTCCAACCTAATAGCTAAAACGAAAATAGGGTCTTCCCTCGAACCTCTTTTATTGTCCCTGTAGCTCTGGACCTGCCTCGGCATAATAGAACCATAATTGAGGACAAACTAGGACAGAATAGGGCAGGCGAGTACAGTGAATAAGATTTTATTAAGTATTCTTTTTCAATTCGAGAGAGACATCACCAATTATTTGGGAAAATTCTCCAGGTCCTTCGTCAGAGAAAATTGTTATTGGAGACAGAGAAATCCACCTTTGTCTGTAATTTGCTTTTTTTTTTTGTAGGAAGCAACAGGCTAATTAGACTTCTAAACTTCTAGCTTCCTGATTTAACACCTTAGCTTTGAGCTAAGAGGAATTTGAATTATTTCCCCATTTTAGTCAGTTTGAAAGGTTTCAGGCTAGTTAAGGTGAAATGTGGTGCACTGTTGAACAATCCATATGCTAAGCCTTGGGTTTGTGTGCTGAAATTGAATTTTTATATCATAGAAGAGGCTAATTCACCAATACTCCATAAATAATGTGTATCCTATCCCCCCACCTTAAAGAGTTTTATTGATGCAGTCTTGTAGCACTAGTCAGTTCCCCCAATATCATCCTACTCCATTCTCCCCTCCACCTGCAAAGTATTTAGAGAACAAAGCAACTGTCCATACTGGGACATCAAAGGTTGACACTGGCCTTCAGTCACAGTTACACAAAGGAAAAAAAACTACTGCAAAGAGGAACATTTAATCCTGTCAAAACCGACATTAACTGTGAGGAAAGATCAACATTTCCATTTTCTCTAAAGCTTACCTTGCCCTTTTTATGATGATACCCTAATCCTGTGTTTAGGCAGCGCCTGAGCAAAGAAAAGCAGGGTATTTATTTCACATGTGTAATACTTGTTCCTTAGTGTCAGGAATTAATGTAAGTGCAGTTGTACCTTATATTAAAAAAAATATATGTATTTATTTATTTAAAATCATAGTTAGAAGTAGAGGGACACAAAAGTGACCTTTAAGACTAGGCTTTAGAGATAGAAGGGACTTGGGATTGTCATTATGAAGAAACAGGCTTTGAAAGCAGTAGCTTGTCCTATGTTTCAGAAGTGAGTGACAGCTGAGTTTAAACTCAGATATCCTTCACATCCAGTATGTTTTCTTCACCATAATGTCTCGTTCTAGTTTTACAGCTTCAATTTTACAGATAGGATGATAGAACAAGTTCTCAAAAAATATACTATGCTTAAACATTGAGGTTGTTAGAGCTTAAATGTTTCCCTCATTACCCTTTAGTGTTAATTTCAGAGTTCATAGACACGCAGTCTTTCTCTGATAGAGGAGTGCTGATTTGCCATGGTTTTTTTTGGAGGAAAGCTGCTTTATAAGTAATAAAACTGTTTGGTGTTAAAGGGATTCCATTCTGAGGTGAAATATAAGATACACATTGTGAGAAAAAATTCATTAAAAAAAGCCGAAGGGTTTTAGGTATCTTATGTTTTCAGTTTATATATAAGAATTATCTAGATAGATAAAAAATTGACTAAATGTTTATTTACTATGAGCCAGGAACACTGCTAAGTTTTGAGAATACAAATGCATATAAGCAAACAGCACAGTTCTTGTCCTCAAGGAGCTTACAGTCTGATGGGGGAAGATGACATATAAAAGGGTGATCAAAATGGAGGGAATATGGTATGGAGGTAGAAAAAGGCAAAAGAATGCTCGTCTTTGAGAACCAGAGGACACAGGTGGCAGAGTCCAATATCTATCTACTACAGTAGATATTTTAACCTACACTAAAATTATTATATATATTCAAACATTGATTCTTTAAATGGGTAATATGAGAAATAAAGAAGAAATATCATAAGAAAATTACTGGCTTGGAAATCATTTGACAGTATCAGTAGAATTCCAAGAATATGTTTGGTTGCTCTCTACTAGAAAATAAAGTGGAGAATGAAGGCAGTTGTTGGTACAGATATCGAGAGGTCTGGCTAATGTCAGTATATAATAAAGAATGATGATCAAACCTAAAAAAAAATTGTTGGCAGGAAGAGAGTGAGTTACCTAGAATGTGAAATAGACTTCATTCAGTAGGGTCAGAAGATCTATGCTGGAATGCCTTGAGGGCAGGGGATGAATGATATCTTGTTAGTTGGTCATGAAAAGGTCAAGGAAAGAAACTAAGAGAAAGCAAGAAAAGGCAGAGAATAAGGTTAGTGTGTTTTTGTAACATTTTGATGAATTTTTTTTTTTACCTATCCAGATATTTCAGGCAAAAGTATCTTTTTCTTGACTTACCCTGATAATTGACCCAATTCTATGATCTGCCTCCTTATTTGCGTCTGGTATAAAATACAAACTCCTCAGTTTGGCATTTCAAATCCTCATAGCCTGGCTGTAGTCATCCTACCTTCCAGCTAGTCTGAACTATTTGCTGTTCTCCTGACTCAGACCATCTCCCACCTTTGCAGCTTTGCAAAGCTCCTGTATCCCTGGAATGGCATTTCTCAACAATGTCTTTGTTTCCTCCAAGGCTTAGCTCAGATGCCATCTCTAAAGGAGCCCTCCTGTTCCTGTCCTGATCCTTCCAGTTTCTAATGAGCTCTCCCTCTTTCAATTTGTATTTTCAATCTATGTAAATGTTTTATCCTTTCTAGTAAAATGTAAGCTTCTTGAGGGCATTGACTGTTTATTCTTTTGTCTTTTTATGCCAATCATACCTACCCAGATAGACTAGCACAGTGCCTGGGTAATTTTTATTTGTGCAGTTGGGCTCCACTTAAGAAAACTCTGTATCTAAAAAGACTAAATAGATGTATTAGAGTGATAACTTGGATTAAAGAGGGATTCTTCACTTCATAAAAAAAAAGTTAACTTGTTCTTTTAAAAAATATTTTCACCTCACATTTTTTGTTGATTTTTTTTTTGTTCATCTCAGGGGCTCCTCTTTGTGACCCCTTAATTTGGGCTTCTATTATTTTATAGCTGAGCTATTGTAATTATCTTCCATATTGGCTTCATCTCTCAACTTTATCTATCTCTACTATGTGGCTAGATTTATTTTCTTTAAACTGCTTTGATCTTGTCCCTCCCCTGCTCAAAATCCCTGCAGTTCCCTAATGCCAACCAGATTAAATAAATTCACATTTATAAAGTACTTTAAGGTTTACAAAATACTTTCTTCAGAATACCTCCCGTGATATAGCATAAGTAATGGGTTCATTAGTAGTGTAAGTATTAGATGAAGAAATTGGGCCTCAGTGAGGCCAATGGACTTGTCCAAGGTCACATTGTTAAGTAAATATTAGAACCAAGCTGTGAATCCAGATTGTATGTGACACCAGGTCTAGTATTTCTTCTACTATGCCATTCAGACTCTCAAATAAATAAGACAGATAAAAGTTATTCAGGCCTGCAAAATTCATTTCCATAGCGTGATCCCAAACCTCCCTTCTAGCTTTATCTCCATATCTTCAATATATTGTGTAGTAGACACTTTGCTAAATGCTGGAGTATACAGAGTTAGTCCCTGCCTTTGAGGTATTTACAGTCTTCTAAGAGAATAAGTAAATTCCAGATAATTTAAGGGAGGAGAGAACATCAACATTAGGGGTATAAGGAAAGGTTTTCAGGAGATAACAGTAGAGTGAACCTTGCAGGAAGTTTAGAGTTCCAAGTCTGGACTGTGGTGCTGTCAGTAGAATGGAAAGGAAAGGGATGCATATGAGAGGGAACAATCATTTCATAAGAGCCTACTATGTTCAAGGTACCATTTGAGATGCTAGAAATAAAAAGAGAAATACTGGAACAACTCCTGCCAGTAAGGGAATGACATTTTCTGGGGGGAAAGGGGGTGCAGTGGGTTATAGGCATGCAACCTATAAGCAAATACAAAATAAACCAAGGTCATTTGAAATAGGAAAGAGCCTAGTAACTGAGGAGGCTAGGAAAAGCTTCAAGTAGGAATTGATGCCTGAGCTGATATATGAAAGAAATTAGGGGTTTGAAGAGGTCCAGAGGATTCTTTGATTGATGGGACTGTGTATGATATGGAGGACTCCGACTCCAAGCCTTATTCTGCTATTTGTCATTCTTTGTTTCAGTTTTCCCACTCTAAACTGAGAAGGTTTGATTTGGGGATATTCTATTCTATTCTATTCTATTCTATTCTATTCTATTCTATTCTATTCTATTCTATTCTAATATTCTAACTGTAAATCTTTGATAATGTGACCTGATGGCAGATTGGATATGAGAGGAAGGAAGGAAGGAAACAAGGGAGTATTTATCAAGCATCTACTATGTGGCAGGAGCTTTATAAGTATTATTTCATTTGATCTCACAATAAGTCTAGGAAGGAATAATAATAATAATAATAGCTAACATCTATATAGCACCTGAAGCAGCTAGGTGGCTAAGTGGATAGAAAGTTGGGCATGGAATCAGAAAGACCTGAGTTCAAATTTGGTCTCAGACACTTAATAGGTCTGTGACCCTGGGCAAGTCACTTAGCCTCTGTTTGCCTTAATCCAGTGGGGAAAGAAATGTCAAACCACTCTGGTATCTTTGCCAAAAAAAAAACCAACCCATGGACAGTATTGGTGTACTATGGTCCACAGGATCATGAAGAGTCAGACGTGACTGAACAATAACAAACATAGCTATGTTGTGCCAAGCACTTTACAAATATTAAATTTAGTCTGATTTGATCATTACAACAACCCTGGAAGATAGGTGCTGCTGTTATTCCCATTTTACTGTTGAGGAAACTGAGGCAAAGGTTAAGTGACTTGCTCAGGGTCACATAGTACCAGGTCACACAGTCACACAGGTCACACACAGTGTCCAAGGTTGGATTTAAATCCAGGGCTTTCTGACTGAGCCCAATGCTCTATCCACTAAACCACTTAGCTCCCTTAATGAGTGTTTTCTGACTAATTGTTAAAGCACTGTACCTGCAATGAGGAAGATACAGTTTAAATCCTGTTCAGATACATACTAGTTGTATGACCTTTGACAAGTTACCTCTGAACTTCAGTTTCTTCCTCTGTAAAATCATGAGGTTGAAAGTGACCTCTAATTTCCCTGTCAACTCTAAATGTATGAGGATCATCTTACATTTCCAACCTTATTATTCCCCTTCACTCACCCTGTTGTCCAGCCAATCTTGATTCATCTAACCTTGTCTTCTTGCTTTTCCTCATGTGAAAAACTTCAACCTCCAGTCTCCTTGTACTGTGGGCCCCCATACCTGAAAGGCACCCTTTCCTCACCCTAATGTCTTAGAATCCCTGGTTTCCTTCAAAGTTCTGCTTAAACACTTTGTGGGTACAGACTTCTTTTCCTAATAGCCCTGGCTTCTAGTACCTTCCCTCAAAAATGATTTCTTTTGTATATCTTTTGTATCTTCTTCTATCTTGTATATATGTGAGAGAACAGAAGCTCCTTGAGAAGAGTCACTGTTTTCATTTCAGCCCTCGTATCCCTAGTGCCTGCCTAGCACAGAGTTCTGAACTGTGAAGCCATGATTTTTTTTTCTTCCTTTTGTTCTTTTCCTTCTTCTGCCCCCATATTCTACTAATTTGAATCCCCTAATAGATTTAGTTTAATATGCTTCTTTAAATTTTTTGTTGTTTTCTACTTCATAAATCTTGTTTGTTTTCATTTAATGTTAAGAATATGCTCATTAGAGCTCCCATATTGAAATTTTGATCTTAAATTTTGATTATATTGTTCTTAGTTTTTTGGCTTAAAATCACGACAGTTTGTAAATTAAATTTAGGAGGTAGTTGTAAACTACTTTCTATGTAAAAACAGTACTTAAAATTGAGAATCTGTCATTTGACTTTTTATTTGAAAAACATATCTCATACACACACATATAATTTATGTTATACATATGTGCATGCACACACATTAATCTGCCTTGCTTGCCAAAACAGCAAACTCTCTTACTAGCCATGTGACTTTGGGCAAGTCAGTTAACCCCAATTGCCCTCCAAAAAGCAAAAAAAAAAACCCAAACAAAATAACCACATACACTTACACATTTGTGTTTAAAGCATGGAGTCAGAGAGTTTGCTGTGCTGACAGCTAAGGCAGATAGATACTTAAGTGATACCTTCATCTCATGGAAGTTGTTGCAAGTCCACAGTCTGGTCCTTAGGAACTTGATTTTTTTCATTTCAGAAACGCTTGGGTCCTTGGTAAACGAGTTACATTGCTGAAACTTACACAAGATGGCTTTTATAAACCAGAATGACAATTTGTTTATTTACAGTGAGACATATAATTGCCAAAGCAGTGGGAGCACTTCTATTAACTGGATGTTAGCATCAATATTCTCATCTTAGGAAAGTGTACTTGGAAAATAAAAGTATTAATAGATAATTGCATGGCGAATACAGAATCTGAGTAAAGGGAGGAAAGTGACCATAAAGGGGATGGCTTGTTACAGTGAACAGAGTGCTAGACCTGGAGCTAGGAGGTTCTAGATTTGAATCTTGTTTCAAACATTTACCCTCTCTGTGACTATGAACAAATCACTTCACCTCCCTAGGTCTTACTTTTCTCCTCTGTGATATAAAGTTTAGACTCAGTGACCTCTGAGGTCCCTTCTAGCATTAAATCCATAATGCTATTAATTAGTCTCCCAGCTAATAGTGCCTTCCCTCCCAAATTACTTTGTCCTCAACTAGAATAATTTAGATCAATTTTTAATTTTATTTTTTAGAATCAGATTCTTGGGTTGATAAGCAGCTCTCAGTTTTCAGTTTTGCTTAGCATTCACCAAATACATCTGGTGTTAGGTTTCATTGTGATAGATATGGGTCCATTCCTTGGCATGGAATCAAGGGAGAATATGGACAAAAGTCTCATAGGATAAGAAGTTGTGGCTGCATTATGATCTGTGCCAATGAGATTGTTGAAGTATCAAAGACAGATAGGTTATCATTTGTAAAATTATAGCCTGTTTTGAATTAGTTATATTTTAAATTTATTCCTTTTTAAGAGAAACACCAAAGACCTCTGCTAAGATGCAGGAAAGGCCCCAATCTTATTAGTGGAATGCTTACAAACCATTTCCTAGGGTGAATTACTTTGGTAGCTAGGTAATCTCATCTGTTTTATATAAATTCTTTTAAAAATTTTTTTTATTACTGAAGCTTAAATAGACAATAAGAAAAGAAAAAGAAACATTAAACTTAAATGTTGAAACTTAAATGCAAAAGAAGAAAAGAGAAAAAACATCGTGTGCACAGCAAAATGTAAGACAGGATTCAAAATATATAGCAATGAATTTATATTGCAAGAAAACCTATATAATAAATACTATATGTTGCGTTGAGAGCTGTCCGTTTTTTCTTTGCTTCCTTGTTAGTTTTTTTTTTGTTCTATGCAGTGCACCTTCTACTTTGTTCTTTCTTCCTCCTTCTTCTCCCCTCCCCACCCCAGAAGGTTACGATGATGTGCGGATATATTTATGTACAGATATAAATATATACAATTCACATATATACATATATAGACGTATACTTTCCCTAACATTCTACTTTTAATCTTTGTTTTTATGTTTGTGCATATGTCTTATCCTATCTCTCCTAACTTCTGTACTTTACTTCTACCTGCTCCCTTGCCCTCCTCTTGCTTAATCTATTCCCCCTTTAAGGATCCTTCCCTTAAACTTCCATTCCCATTAATCTAAACACCTTTCTATACCCCTCCTTTTACCTATTCCCTCACCCTCCACTCTAGAGATCCCTCTCCCTACTCCCTATCAAATCCTTAGCATTTTATTTCTTTCTGAATTTAGAAGACTTTTATACTCATATGTATGTGTGTATGTATGTACGCATGTATATATTGTTCAACATATTCCCCGTGAAAGTAGATTTCCAGAACTACCAGTCCTTCTCCTCCATCTAATTCCTGGGTGTCAGTTCTTCCTTTCACACTTCATTTGTATAAAATATTTACTCTTTTTAGGAGTTCCTAAACTCCCTTGTAATTAGTCTTTGGTATGTACCTTATATTTCTCTTGGCTCTTATATGTTAAATCTTCTATTAAGTTCAGGTGTTTTATTTTTTTTTTCTAAGTCCTGAGAGTCTGACAGTTCATTAAATGTCCATTCTTTTTTCATTCAGGGTTATGCTTAGTTTTTTTGGGTATGATATTTTCATCTGGAACCCTAGTTCTTTTTCTCTCCAATATATAGTGTGCCAAGATCTACGGTCTTTTAGTGTTGCTGCTTTTAGGTCTTATGTGATTCTAATTGTGGCACTGCTGTATTTAAATTGTTTTTTTCTTGTTGCTTGTAATATTTTTTCCTTGAGCTGAGGGTGGCCAAAATTTAACTATAATATTCCTATAGGTTTTCATCATAGGATTGCTTTCAGCTGGTGAAGGTTGATTTTTTCCTATTTTTCCTTTCCCCTCTTGTTCTAACACTTCAGGACAATTTTCTTTAATTATTTCTTTTATTATTATATCTTCTTTTTTTGATCATAGCTTTCAGGTAGTCTGATTATTCTTATGTTTTCTCTCCTTGATTTGTCCTCCAGACCAGTTGTTTTTCTTATGAGATGTTTCACGTTCTCTTCTATTTTTTCATTCCTTATGTTTTGTTTTATTATTTCTTGATCTCATAACTTTGCTGGCTTCCCCTTGCCTAATTCTCATTTTCGGGGAGTCATTTTCTTCCTTAAGATTCTGGACCTCCTTTTCTAACTGGTTGACTTTCTTTTCATAATCTTCTTGTTTTTCTTGGATTGGTGTGGGGTTTTTTTTGTTGTTGTTGTTGTTTTTAGTTTTTCCTCAGTCTCTCTCATTTGGTTTTTAGTCTTCTAAAGTTCTATGAATTCTTTTTGAGCAGGTGACCATTTGACATTATTCTCTGGGTTAAAAGATTTCTTTGCTTCAATATCCTCTACTAAATAACCCTGTCTTCTCTATTCCCATCATAACTCTCTGTGGATGTATTCTTTCTCCTTTGCCTGTGCATTTTTTTTTGTAGTAGCTTAGTTTTTATAATCACTTCTAGTCCTGGGGAATGGGAGATGGCGGCTCTGTCTTCAGATCTTCCATTTCTCTCCTCTGGTTTGGAACTGGAACCAAGACCTCCAGCTTCCTTTAAGTACCCACAACCAGCAGTGTTCTCTCCCCACTGCTTCTGCATTCACTGGGCATGTGCTGGTTCCTTCTTGCCCCTGCTGCACCTCAGCAGCACGGCTGGGTCTGGCATTCGTTGTCAGCAGAGGTTCCCTTCATCTTCTCCACTCAGATACCCAATACCTATCCTTGTCTAGGGGGTACAACTTTTTGCTGCTGGGGCCAAGGCAGCCTCCCAACCCAGCTAATCCCAGGGCTCACCTATTGTTTAAGGGGACCTAAGATCTGATCTAGAGGTATTTAGTCTTCACAGGCACCAAACTTCTTCCTGGGACTTTTCTTCAGATCTTCTCTGTTGTTCCAGGAGCATCCCTGTTTTTCCCCTACTCTTACTTCTTTTTACTGTTTTATATTTTTGCTGAGGTCCTATTTTATCTCTTTTGTTGGGGGAAATCTTGAGAGTGTGGAATTTTCTGACATGCTCAGCCATCTTCCTAGAATCTTCTCTATATATTAATTCTTAATAATGTGTTTCAGGGGATAACTTTTTAACCTTGTTCAGAAATTTCTGCAGCCCCCAGTATACTGACCATATTTTAAATATTCAAATAAATCAATTATTTGAGAATTTAACCATATGCTTGATCCACGATTATGATGGAATATAAACCAGGGTTTTAGTGAAATTCTACAATAGTACAGTAGTACTCAATGACAAATAGGCAAGATCTTTTTTTTTCTGCCAATTTTAGAATTCACTGTAAACATTGCTCATTTGTCGATTGCCTTACCCCAAAGTGCTAAAAGTGCTCATTTCTTTTCTGAAGGCAAAACATTTTTGGTCTTATTCTTAAATATTATGTAAATGATAATTTTTATAACATATGGAAATTTCAAATCACTTCTAAGTAAGATATGATGTTTTGGTGGTATTATATAGAGTTGGGTTTTTTACACTGCTAAAAGTCATAGTTGACTATGAAAACGACCCAAGTTGGCCCTTTAGAGACATATAGAGTATTTTTTTTTTCCTTTTTGCTTCTCAAAATTGCAGCTTTGTCTCTATCTTGGCTGATAATAACTTGGCTGGTTATACCTTCTAAGATACATTTTGAACTCCTAAAATAAAAAAAAATTATTTCATTTTTCCATCTGAGGGTTTGGCTTTTTTTTTAAACTAAATATAGGGGTTGAAGCAGTTATGCATATATGAATAATTTCTTAGCTTATGAACAGTCAGAACTTGTTAACATTTGAAATGTACGGGCAAAGCAAATATGGAATTGAGACAATTATCTGAATATTTTAGACCCAAAAATATGTTGGAGGAGAAAAAATGTGCTAAACTTTATCCATGAATTGCTTAGTTGCTAAGCTTATTGCCTTCTGATATTTTACATAGGACAAGATAAGTCAACTGATGACTTAGGTTTCCTCTATTTGGCTTTTTCAGTATAGCTTTAGAATTGAATAATAATAACATTCATATAGGGCTTTAAAGTTCAGAAAGTACTTTACATATATTATCACATTTTAGGCTCCCAACAACTGTATAAAGTTGGTACCAGTATCATGCCCATTTTACAGATAAGGATGCTGAGTCTTAGGAGGCTTAAGAGATGCCTATAGCCACAATAGTTTAGGTGTCAGAGGCAAGACTTGAATCAAGATTTCCCTCACTTCTTGGCTAGGATTGTACACCATGTAGAGCAGATTCTAATATACAAACAGGCTGTGTTACCAAAGTTCATCTGACACTGTAGTACTCAGACCTGCTGTACTATGCAGAATATGCCATACTTTCCGATATTCAAATCTCATTCACTCCAGTGATGTGTCAGAACCTATCCATGTCTGCCTGTCCTATTCAACCCTTATACATGTCCTCCCAACAGTTTGCCACAGGTAGTTCACCTAACATCCTGGAATCCTTCTTTATTTTCTTATGACATCATGTAGATTTTCTTACATGGCTACTCTACTCTGGACTTATGCAGAAACTTATCATTCTTCAGGATCGAAACAAGCTTGGTACTTGCACCTTACCTACCAGTCCCTTCAGGCCCTGGGGACTCTGAATGGAGGGTGGATCAAAGAGCTCCTCACTAAACTTCCATTTAAAGAGAGCCTCCAGGCCAGCTACCTTTTCATTTCCCACCTGGCTATACTACTTGGGAATGCTCCATCATGTTCCCATATTTATCATCCTCCTTCCTCCACCAGGTACCTTTCCTTCCCTGACTTTGCATCTTTTTTTCTTTTTAGTGTTGTTTTCTCTGCTAAGATTGTAAACTCCTTGAGTGCAAAGACTTTTTTTTTTTCATACTTGTGACTCCAGTACTTACTTAGCACAATACCTGGAATTCAAGCACTTAATAAATGTTTGTTGACTGACCAGCAGTGGAACCCTCTGGCCATTCCCCTCCCCCTTCATCCTTAGTTCTCAATATGTGACTATCCCTTCCGTTGTCATGTAGTTCTTTGATGACATTCTTTACTCCTGTTCTTCAGAGATCTTTGTCTCTCCTGTTGTAGACTGTTCACATCCACCATCTGCCTTTTTATCACCCTCATCTTTAGTTCTTTGGGGCAGTGGTGTTCCAGGTCTTGCTTCCATAAGGCAATACTAGTAAAATGTTTTTATTGAAAAGGTGAGCCTTAGCTCATTTTAAAACATGTTTTGCTATTCCCTGGGAGTCATTTAACTTGCTCTCCTTCTCCTTTTCAATTACCTGCCCCTAGCATACTGTTCATCTGTATTGTCTGTTCCAGATATACATATTGCTGGACCAAGTCTATAGGGTATCCATTCAGGACATCCATTGAAACTTGGGCAATAGACATTCACCTATTTGTTCTTTCCTGCACAGATAGACAGGCCAAACTCTGAATGATAATAGATCTTTTCCAGGAGTGTCTCTGCAGTGTCCTGGGACTTAATGCAATCAACACAATGTCATCTGCAAAAGAAAGATCTGGAGAACTTCACTCTCTACTGAGAATTCCTTCTTATTTGGCACTCTTCACTGGATTTCCTCCATCACATTGGCAGATGATATTGACTAGTATATATCTCCTTGTTTTTCATTTATAAACATGATGTTTATTATTAGGTTAATGAATGGGTTATTTCTGTTACATCCTCCAAGAAATCTTAAATGATTTTGATATTTGGACAGATGAGCCTTATTGTAAAAGAGCCTATGAGGAGTGTTTTGTTCTACTGAGTTAAATGTTTTTTTTTTTAAAAGAAGCATAATAGTATCTTTTGTTCTCCACATCTTTCAGTAAATTTCAAGATGGTAAAGATGTGACTTAATATCATTTGTGAAAGTCTTTTTGTTCATTCTTTTCTTTTTTTTGTAAATAATATTTTTTTCAAATTACATGTAAAGATAGTTTTCAACATTCGTTTTTTATAAGATTTTTGAGTTCCAAATTTTTCTCCCTACCAACCCCATTCCCTAAGATGGCAAGCAATCTTATATATGTTATGCATTTACAATCATGTTAAACATATTTTAACATTAGTCATGTTGTGAAATAAGAAACAGAGCAAAAGGGAAAACTCCTGACAAACAAAAAACAAAAAGAAGTGGAAATAGTATGCTTTGATCAGATTCCATAGTTTTTTTCCTCAGGATGTGGATAGCATTTTTTATCATGAGTCCTTTGGAATTGTCTTAGATCCCTATATTGCTGAGAAGAACTAAGTCAGTCACAGCTGGTTATCGCACAAAGTTCCTATTACTGTGTACAATGTTCTCTTGGTTCTGTTCACCTCATTCAGCATCAGCTCATTTACATCTTTCCAGGTTTTTCTGAAGTTCACTTGCTCATCATTTCTTAGAGAACAATAGTATTCCATTGCATTCATATTTCACTACTTGTTCAGTTATTGCCTAATTAATAGGCTTCTCCTCAATTTCTAATTCTTTGCCTTTTTTCCCTCTTAATATCCTCATTGATGTAAAAATAATCATTCTAATGATTTTGTATAGATGAGAAGTTAAGCATATGGCTAGTTGTTAATGTGTTTCCAACCACCTTACTTTGATTGTATTAAGGTCTCAGAATTTTTTTATGCATTGTTGCTACCTTCCCCTCCTTGAAATACCTTAAAAAATGGCCCTTCATACCCTAAAAATTGTATTACCTCCAGCACAGTTTTTTTCATCCTAATATCTAATTCAATTTTTCACTATTTCTGTTTTTTCTAATGCCTTTTCTACTTCTTCTGTAAGCACTTCAGGGACTATGATGTTAAGGGACCAAGTTTGGTGGTTCCATTATCATTGAAGAATAAAATATTTTGTTGTAATAAATTTTTAAAATCTTTTCTTTTTTTCTTCCATTTGCAGTGAGCTTTCCGTGTTCATTTTAAAATGTACTTGGGATGACTTTGTTTTTTTGGATATATTGCCAAACTTTCTTCGGACTTGTTTTACCCTCTACAGTTTCTGTCTGCTTCATGAGTTGATATTGTTCATAACCTCTCAACATCCTTCAATGTAAGGTTTTACAAATTTATATTCTAACCTATACCTTCGTAGAAAGCCGTCCTTTATAGCAAAGAATTTAAAAAAAAAAAAATAAGAAGATGAGAAAAATCAACCTAACTGATTAATACAGTGAAAAAGTCTGGCAATATGTGCAATTTTCTATAGTGGTAGACCTCCTGCCTCACCTCTACAAAGGAATGAAGGAAGGTGTCTTCTTATATCTCTTCTTTGGGATCAAGCTTGCTATTTGTAATTTTGCAACTTTTTTTTTTTATTGTTTTGTAGGATTTTTTCCCCCATTTTCATTGTAGTATTGTCATGTATGTTCTTTCCTTGGCACAGCTTGCTTCCTTTTGCATCAGATCATATAAATCTTTCCATGATTCTATGTATTCATCCTATGTTGTTGTTTCTTACAGCATTCTAACATTCTATTAAATTAATGTAACACAATGTATTTAGTTGTTTCTCAGTCTATAGGTATCTATTTGCTTCTAGTTCTTTGCTACCAAAAAACAATTCTACTATAAATATTTTAATATATTTTCAAGCTTTCTTTTTATCAATGACCTCTATTACTAAGAGTAGAATCTCTGAGTCAAAGAGCATGGGCATTTTAGCCACTTCATTTATTTATTTGTTTATTTTTGCTTTTTTGGAGGGGAGAAGGCAGGGCAATTGGGGTTAAGTGACTTGCCCAAGTTCACATGGCTAGTAAGTGTTAAGTATCTGAGGTCACATTTGAACTCAGGTCCTCCTGACTCCAGGGCCAGTGCTCTATTCACTGCCATCTAGCTGTCCCCAGCCACTTTATTTTTATCGTTCAAATTGCTTTCCAGAATGGTTGTATTGATTCATAGTTCCACCAACAATGCCTTAGTGTGCCAATCTTGCTACCACCCCTCCAATGCTGGACCCCTTCTGGTTTTGTTTTTTTTTTTTTTGTCATCTTTGCCAACTTTCTGGATGTTAGATGAAACCTCAGAGTTTTTTTGTTTTGCATTTCTCTTTTCTTTTATTTTGATCATTCTTTCAAATTGTAGTTTGCATTTCTACTTGTTTATCTGGTCACTTATCCCATTTCTATATATCTTGTTTAAATAATTCAGGATCAAACCTTCTTAACTGCATGCTATATATTTCTCATTACTATTATTGTTTATTATACATTCTGATATTAGATCCACCATTTGATAGTCTGACTATGCCCAGACTGCTGATTCAGTAAGGACTCTGAGAGAGAGAGAGAGAGAGAGAGAGAGAGAGAAAGAGAGAGAGTTTTTTCCTTTCTGTTAAAATGTAGTCAGTTTCATTTTTTTAAATGTTATTTAGTGCTTACCATGTCCATTGCTATCAACTTTTTATCCTTATCTTTATTTCATCTTATTTTTTATCATTAAATTTCAGTCAAGGAAAGTCTGTCTGCTTTCCCTCCCAAACCTTCCCTTAAATCCTCAATGAAAAAGAAGGAGCAACAAAACTCCCATTAAACAAGCAAACAAACAAATATATATAGTCAAACAATACAAATTCTTCCCATTGGCCATGTCCAAAAAAAAAAAAAAAAGGAATGTGTCACTCTGTACCGAGGCCCTCACCTCTCTATCAGGAAGGAGGTAGCATGTTCCATCATGATTACTCTTGAACTATAGTTGGGCGTTGCATTAATCAGAGTTCTAAGATATTTCATTGTTTGTCTTTGTGATAAGATTGTTTATTATATTGTATGTCGTATATATAATATTATAGTATAGCTAGCATTTATAGAATGTTTAAATAGTAGCTAGCATTTATATAGTGCTTTAAGGTTTGTAAAACACTTTAAAAATGTTATGTCATTTTATCCTCATAACAACTCTAGGATGGAGATACTACTATTATCCCCATTTTATAGCTGGGGAAACAGAAGTTAACTGACATGCTCAGGGTCACATAGCTAGTAAGTATCTGAGGACAGATTTGAACTCAAGTCTTTCTGACGCTAATCTTACACTCGTTCAATGTACCACTTATATAGTACTCTCTCACATTAATTGTTCAGGTATTTCCCAATTGGTGGACATTCCCTCAATTTCCAGTTCTTTGTTACTGCAAAAATAGTTCCTATAAATATTTTTGTATGTATGAGTCTTTTCTTCTTTCATCTTTTTGGAGCATAGAACCAATCATAGTATCCTTGGGTCAAAGGGAATGTGCAGTTTAGTAAGTTTGAGGGCACAGTACTAAATTGCTTTCCAAAATGGCTGGACCAGTTTACAGTTCCACCAAATGTGCTTTAATGTACCTGTTTTCCTGTAGTCCTTCTAACATTGTCATTTTCTTTTTTTGTCAGCTTTTCCAATCTTCCAATTCTTTTTTTTTAATGTTCATGATATAGAAATGTAAGGCTCTTGTTAATTAACAAATCTTTGAGGTTTTTCTCAAGTTAAATTTTTGACTATCAAAAAACCTAATATTCTTAGCACATTCTGTCTAGGCACAATTTGCGGCACCCTTGGTGGTGCTATTGTCCTTAAGGCATCTGTAAACCTAGTGAGGAGGTAAGAGGTAGTGTACCTTATTCAGAAGTCTAGTGAGGAGGGTGACAATGTTTTGTCAGTTGGTTTATCCTGCCCTGTCTCTCACCAGCCATGAACAGAGCCTGGCCATGTTATTCTTTCCACCCAGTCTAGAAGCCTAATGTGACAGCAAGCAGTGTTTGTCTTGATCCCCCTTCAGTGACTGGGAATAGGACCAAGGTATCTTGATCTGGAAACCCAGTAAGGCAGTGAGAGGTGGCCTCACCAGCTGAGGATTAATTTGGAAATCCAAATATAATCTGTGTCTATCTCCTGGAGCCTCATCCCTTAGAGAAAGAGGATAATGCCTCTTGTCCCCTTAAAGCCGGAGTTTGTAAACACCATTTTGTGTCAGGGCCTCCTTTTGCAGTCTGGTGAAGTCACAACCTTCCTTCTTAGAATAAGATTTTTACCATTCTGGAGACCAATTTGCAACTAGGCCTAAAAAGCTATAAAAACTGTGCATACCTTTTGATCCAGCGATACCACTATTGGGTCTGTATCCCAAAGAGATCACAAAAAATGGAAAAGGACCCACATGTACACAAATATTTATAGTAGTTCTTTTTGTAGTAGCAAATAACTGGAAATTGAGGAGATGCCCCTCAATTGGGGAATGACTGAATAAGTTGTAGTACATGAATGTAAAGGAATACTGTTGTGCTATAAGAAATGATGAGTTGGCAGATTTCAGAAAAACTTGGAAAGACTTACAATACATGAACTGATCCTTAGTGAGGTAAGCAGAACCAGGAGAACATTGTTCATAGTAACAGCAACATTGAGCGATGACCAGCTTTGACAGACTTAGCCTTTCTAAGCCTTTCTAATACAGACAATTTTAAGCAATAAGACAATTTTAAGACTCATGATGGAAAACGTTATCCACAGCCACAGAAAGAACTATGAAATTTGAATGCAGATCAAAGCATGCTATTTTCTCTCTTTTTTCTTTCTTATGGTTTTTCATTTTTGTTCTTATTCTTCTTCTACAACATGACTACTGTGGAAATATGTTGAATATGATTGTACACATATAGGGTGTATCAGATTGCTTGCCATCTTGGGGGTGGGGGGTGGAAGGACAGAGGGAGAAAAAAATTTGGAACTCAAAATCTTATAAAAGTGAATGTTGAAAAAATTGTTTTAATAAAAAAATAAGGTTTTTATTTTTGAAAAATTCCTAATTTAAGGAAATGATAAGTTTCAGTTAGAATTAGTGAAAATAAAGATGTAACTTTTTCTCATCCAAGATCACAGCTCTTCCCCCCAATATGTATCCACATTCTCCATGTTCCCTGGGTTAAGAATTCCCGCCTTAAAGAATCAAAACTTCTTCCCAGACTAATATCCACATTGACATTAATCACGTGAACAAGGATATAGGTTTCAATCTGATTTTTTTTTGGTATTTGATAGACATGTAGACAGATATAGAGTGCAAAAGGAGGTAGAGTCAAGAAGTAAGCATTTTTAGGATGCATATTTGCTTTTGACTAGCAGCCAAGAAGGACAAACCTCGATCTGTTTCTCCTTCTGTGTCTTCTCCCCCCTGAGCAGGAAGTAGAGTGGGAAGCAATCATCCTATCAGTTTCAGCTAATACCATATTACAAGAGAAACCCATCAAAGTTCCAGAGGAAGAAGAGGAAGGAAGCTGGCATACAGGGATCAGATGTGTATGCTCAGCCCTGCCCCACATTCTCTTTTGCATGGCATATAAAATGGAAGACCTTCCCATTTTTCTTTCTCTAAATTTCTAAAACTAATTTTTAAAAAGGTTGCCAAGTTAGTGAACTGGCCTATTTGGCCAGTCTAAAGTTTCTATGTCAGTGCTTCTAGCAACCCAAGAACCAAAAAGCTTTCATTCCTCTCTAGGTCTAGAAATTTTAAAGTCCCTTGCAAAAATCAGCCAGAGTATATTTGCCATTTGTGATTGTGTAGCACAAGTGGTAGAAAGCACAACACTTTAAAATAACAAGGGGATTATCCCGGGGGCTCAGATAATCATCCCCATAGTATTTAAAGCAAATTACCTTAACTATGCATGAAATAGCTCTTATAAGGCATTACCTGGGAGGGTGCTTCAGTCCCGAAAGGTATACATTTCCTTCAGGACATGGAACATGCATGTCCTAAGACTACATGTATATCCATAGTACACAAGCAACTGACAATAAACAGGAAAAAACAAAGCTAGATAACTATAAAAAAATCAATAGGCTTGTAAAAAGCAAATATGAGTATAATTATTAGCATATATGCAAATAAACAATGAGCAAAATCGTGAATAGCTGAGACAGATGTTGCTATACTACAAACATAACAGAAGTGTATAAGCAAGTAAACATAATCATAAAATAAGAAAACATAAACATAAACATTCAATAATTCTTGTGTATATCAATAAGCCTGCAATTACACGCAAGGCAGACTTTATGGGCAAGCCCTGGTGTTGTCCCTTGCCTACAAGGGACAAGAAACCACTTCTTTTGGTTCACTGGTAACAGTATAAATTTGTCTACTCATAAATGAAACATCATGTTTGGATTCAGTCAAAGGGCCACATTTGAAGACCTAGAAGGCCACGTGTGGCCTCAGGGTCACAGGTTCCCCATCTCCGAACTCTTTTGTAATCTGACAATCTGCTTAACCCTATACTTGAACTGGTTGATGGTATGGGTTATCATCATTATCCCAACTCTAGGCTTTGTTGTTTAGTTGATTCCAGTCATGTCCAACTCTTTGTGACCCTGGTTTTTTTCTGGGGGGGTTCTTGGCAAAAAATACTGACGTGGTTTGCCATTTCTTTCTCCAGCTCATATTACATATGAGGAAACTGAGGCAAAAACAGTTAAGTGACTTTCCCAGGGTCACACAGCTAGTGTCTGAGGCTAGAGTTGAACTCAGGTCTTTCTGACGCTAGGCCTGGTACTCCGATGTGCCACCTAGATGCCCCTAACTATAGGCATGCTTCCCTCAATTTGAACTCGTTTAAAGGGCCAATATTTCTTTGCTCCATAGGCTCTATTACACCTTAAGAACCTCAATATCTGGCATTCTAGGCAAGAAATAAATTGCTTCTGAGTTCAGTCCTCTCCCTCTGTATGAATTGGATTCCCTTTAGATCTGGGCAGTTGTTAATAGAATGCAACGTTTCCTCCACTGGAAATGTCATTCAAAGCCAGTATGTGGTTCAGACAGTTTAATTGGTGGAAGGTCTCTTTTTCTGAGTTCACTGAGGTTGTATCCACTATGTCTCTCTATTTGCTCATCAGAAAGTCCAGCTAACTCTCCAATGAACAATAAGTGGTTGTAATGAATTGTTTTTATGGGTTTCCTACTACTTTCTAAGGCTGTTCTCCAAGCAGGTAAGTTGTCTGGTATCTCAAAAGCTTTGTCTTGGACAGCTTCTATTACTTTGATAACGTCTACCTTGAACACCAACGTTTCTCTTAGAACTCATTTACTTTCTTGGAAATCTTGATGACATATTAATAACAATATAGTGTTCTTAACCTGGGAGGGGCATGGCATGAACTTTAAAATATTGATAGATAATTGTATTTCAATACAATTTTATTTTATACATTAAAAAACATTATTCTGATAAGGAATTGATGAACTGCCAAAGGAGCCTGTGACAAAAAAGGGAAAGGACACGTGCATCACAATATCATGTTATCATTTGTTTCTGCAAGCACTCCTTTTTTAATATTCATTTTTTCAATTAACCAAGCATCTATCTTCTCTCTGTCCCTTCCTTCTCTCATCCCAGCAATAAAAAAAATAGAAAAATCAAACCCTTGTAACAAATAGACATAGTCAAGCAAACCAACTTCTTGCACTGGCCATGTCCAAAAATGTGTCTCACTCTGCACATTTGGTTCACATCCCCTCTATCAGGAGGTGGGCAATACTCTTCATCATTGGTCCTTTGGAGTCACGGTTGATTGTCGTGTCGATCAGAGCTCTTTAGACTTTCAGAATTGTTCATTTTTACTAAGTTGTTGCTGTTGCATAAATTGTTCTCCTGATTTTGTTCATTACGCTCAGTTTCATACAAGTCTTCCTACGTTTCTTTGAAACTGTCCTTGCCCTGCACAATAGTATTCTATTCCATTCATATACCATAATGTGCTTAGCCATTCCTGCACTGATAGGCATCTCCTTGGTTTCCAGTTCCTTGCCATCACAAAAAGAGATGCTACAAATATATATTTGAACATATAGTACCTTTACCTTTTTCTTTGATTTGTCAGGGCTCTTCCAAGCTGAGCTCATAGCTAGTAGGTATCTTTCAGCCAAGAAATAAAGGTCATATATGTGCACAAATTATGCTCTATGAATGTAATGGAATACTATTGTGATATAGAAATACTGCTGTCTTTGATCTCCTGATGGCTTTGTGAATTTCAGAGCAATATGACATTTCATGTTCTTTTGTTTTGGGGTTTCTTTAAACATATATGAATAAATGAGATCATTCAGTGGTGTAGCAATAGCAGCATAGCTCTTAGCAAATTTGTGATAATAACCACCATATCCTAGAAAGGTCCTTTTATCTTGAAGATTCTGTGGAGTTGGCCAATTCAAGAGTGCCTCTATCTTTTCTGAATCAGTGCTCAAGCACTTTGTTAAGATTTTATGTGACCCATAAACTTAAAGGAAGCTCTACAAAACTCTCACATGTTAATTGACAGCTTCAGAACAACTTTCCCTATCTGATTCAATACTTTAATTGATCTGTTAGTGCTCTTCCACTGTTTTTCCAAGAACAGTGAGGTCATCTAGCTATACCAGCCTTTCCAGATAATATATGTCTTCAGTGGTTTTTTCCACCAGTTGTTGGAAAGTGCTCATGAGATGCCTTGAGGCATATGCTCGAATTGGTAAGATCCTGCCAAGCAAATGAAAGTAATCTTCTCTTTGTCATCCTTGGCAATAGGAATGTGGTGGTATCCTTTGTGTAAATCCAAGAATGAGAACCACTGGCTGCCTAGCAGACAGTCAAGGATATTTTAACTCATTGGTACAGTTTACCAATCCACTTAAGTTCTTGTGTTTGAAGTTCAGTAGTCTATACATCTTCCTTTTTTTCCATTCTTCTTTTGAACCCTTACTGTAGGTGATGTGTAAGAGCTATTAGACTCTATAACAATGCTAGATGCTAGACTCATTGACCACCACTTCCATCAGATGCTTTCTGAAGTCAGACATTATAGATAAAATAATCTTTCTAGATTGTTCTCAGAACAGTCAGGAGTCAATAAGTTTGATTTTGTAGGTTGTTCCCGGGAACCTCTCATATTCCACTAATGAAGGGAGAACATGCTTATCCTTTTTCTGAGTTTCTGCCTCATCTGCTCCTTTCTGTCTTCTGGGACTTGGGAGTCATCAAAGTCAAATAGCTTAGGGTCCACTTCTAAATTTGAAGACCCGTTGTTCACATGATGTTCATTGTTACTGCTTGTTTCTAGTTCCCTGTAGGCTGCCGTATAGACTGTCTATTGTTAAATATGTGTGTATTTGGTCCAGTTTATTGGTTGCAATCCCTTGCTAGTATTTGGAATAGTCTAGAATTAATTCCATTGAGTGCTGACACTTGAGTAAAAAGTGATAGATCTAAATATACCAAAATCATGGAGTTTCCCTTCCTGTTAACACTAATAACTTTCATGGGAAGAGAAGGAAATAAGCATTAACGTAACATAACACAGCCAGGTGCTGTGCCAAGCCTTTTCCAAATACTATCGCATTTGATCCTCACAAAGACCCTGTGAGACAGGTGCTGCTATTACCCATTTTTTATAGTTGAGTGAACTGAGGCAGATAGAGGTTGAATGATTTGTCTAGGATCACACAGCTAGTAAACTTTGGACTGGATTTGAACTCAGGTCTTCCTGTCTCTAGTCCCAGTGTGCTCTCCACTGTGCCACCTAGCTGCCTCAACAAAGACAAGAAAGCTGCCTTTCTTGGGAAACTTTGTGTGTGTGTGTGTGGGGGGGCAATTGGGGTTAAGTGACTTGCTCAGGGTCACACAGCTAGTAAAATGTCAAGTGCCTGAGGTGGGATTTGAACTCAGGTCCTTCTTCCCCCAGGGCCAGTGCTCTATTCACTGCACCACCTAGTTGCCCCTCTTGGGAAACTTAAAGCTAATGTTAATATGTCCCAAATATAGTCTTTCTCACAGTCCTGCAAATCTAGGTCCTTTCATAGACTATAAAGGTACTTTCCTCAAATTTTTCTTATGATTGTAATTTTTTTTTAAATTTTTTT
>CM053585.1:68915118-68938194 GCA_028646515.1 Pseudochirops corinnae | reverse complement strand
AAGCCTGGCGCCACAGGCTCCATGTGACCACATTCAGCCTATTAGGGAACAGAGTATACTTTCAAATATCCAAGGGTCCTCAGAGTCACGTAGCCACATTAGCAAAGGGCCTAGGGGCAGGGAAGATCTTCAGATTCCCATAACAGGCACTCAGACCTGAGCAGAAATGTGGTCTGACCAGGTCAGAATACAGAGGGACTATCACTTCTTTATTACTGGGACTTGTGCCTCTCTAAATTCAACCCAAGGTGGCATTGGATGAGGAATAAAGAATAGAAAAATCAGTTACTTCAATTTGAAAAAAATTTAATTTGTTTTATAATAAGTTGTAGTTTAGTTAAAATATAACTTGAAAATAAACAGACTCTAGCTGCATGCAAAAATAGAGCCTTATGTATTATATTGTCTATATATTGTTTATAACTCCAAGTTAATTAGATATTGTTAAATAAGATCTTGCTTTTCAGAAATTATGTACTAGCATCTAATTAACTTTAGTGGAAACATTAAATTTTGTAAATAAATAAGGCCTTAGTCACACTTAATGAATTCACATTTGTACTCTTTGTTTTGTCAGTTATTAAATCATGGTGGATCTGATAAGGTTAGGGTTGTCTCTGTTCTTCGTGTTCTCTGGAAAAGTAGATGAATTAATGTCAGTGTTGTACTATCTGAAAAAAATCTGAGTGCTGTTAAAATGCTTAAAAATAAAATGATCAATTCTTTTTTTTTTGTTCTCTTGACAGGATAATTGAAGCCATCTGTATAGGGTGGTTCACTGCAGAGTGCATTGTGAGGTTCATCGTCTCCAAAAACAAGTGTGAGTTTGTCAAGAGACCCCTGAACATCATTGATTTACTGGCAATCACTCCCTATTACATCTCAGTGTTAATGACAGTCTTTACAGGAGAGAACTCTCAACTTCAGAGAGCCGGAGTCACCTTGAGAGTACTTAGAATGATGAGGATTTTTTGGGTAATTAAGCTTGCCCGTCATTTCATTGGCCTTCAGACACTTGGTTTGACTCTCAAACGTTGTTATAGAGAAATGGTTATGTTACTTGTCTTTATTTGTGTTGCCATGGCAATCTTTAGTGCACTTTCTCAGCTTCTTGAACATGGGCTGGACCTGGAAACATCCAACAAAGATTATGCCAGCATCCCCGCTGCCTGCTGGTGGGTGATTATCTCTATGACTACGGTTGGCTATGGCGATATGTATCCTATCACAGTGCCTGGAAGAATCCTTGGAGGAGTTTGTGTAGTGAGTGGAATTGTTCTATTGGCATTACCCATAACTTTTATCTACCATAGCTTTGTGCAATGCTACCATGAGCTCAAGTTTAGATCTGCTAGATATAGTAGGAGCCTCTCCACTGAATTCCTGAATTGACATGTTGCTGCTCTCTTTCTGCCACTGCTTGCTACACGGCCACTAATCGATTGAAGAAACCATCAAGGCCTCCACGAGAGCCTCTTGCTGGGTGATCTCTCAAAGACTGTCATCAGCTTTGTCGGGTAATTGTAATCCTGCCCAGTTGAGGAGGAGAATATTTCATTTATTAAGAAAGAAGTAGGATGGAACTTAAGGAAGAAAAGTCATAGTGACTCTTAGAATGATGAGAGGAAGATTTCAGGACATTATTTAGACTTTATCCTCTTTGCCTTGAATAACTACAGATTTCAAAAAGCACATATTATTTAAATATTTAAAGGTCCTATTTTCCAAATGTGTTTCAATGCTTGTACTCAGAAAAAAAGTTTGGAATTTATAGTATTCTGGTTAGTGGGAAAAAGCATTTCTATTTCCTGATGGTGTGCAGTTTTTTTTTACATCATTGTCAGGAGTATCCCAGAAATATATACCGCATGCAAAAATGGCTCAATGCATACTAAAGAGATCTGGCTAAAAATTTAAAGCTGTTGAATGAGGCTATGAGCAAACAGATCATTTTTTGACTCTTCAGCATCCGTCTCGATTTACTAGTTACATTTTGTTCTTATTATAATGCTCACTGTATATTATAGCTTTATTGAATTTTGAACATTGTATCATCCAGATGGATTTTTCTTTTAATTGTTTTCTGATATATCTGTCCACATAAGTTATTTACGAGCAAAACAAGCTTCCTGGGTTACCCTCTCATTAGATCATATCCTAACAAGTTGATGGTATCAAAGGGTTTTTGCCCTAGTAGATATTGTAGCTCAGTGAAAAGAGTGCTGAAGCTGGAGTTAGGAGACCTGGGTTCTTGTCCTGCCTTAGGCACTTATTAGTTGGGTGACTATAGCTAGATCACCTGGCCTGTCAAAGCTTTAGTTTCCAAATCACTAAAATGGGGAGAATGATGTGTGTACTGTCTGTCTCACAGGGTTGTTGTGAGGAAAGCACTTTGGAAATCTTCAAACATCATGCTGAGTTTTTAGATGTCTGAATAAGGCTTTGGTTCCAATATTGCAAATTTGATAGAGAGTTTGATCAGTAGTGAAAGAGCAGTGGGACATTATTTGTGGGTATTCAGCTCTAGCTAAATACACATGGGCACAAGCACACATACCCACACCCCCACCCCTATTGTGCTATTTTAGAAAATAACTTTTCAAACTCTATGCTGAATGTAATTTCAGAAGAAGTAACATTCGTAAGTAGCCCTGCAGGCCAGTTAACTAAAATGATGTTTCTGTGCTGCCGAAAATTAAACAGTTTTCTAACCAGAACTTTTTATTCATTATGTCTTAATGATTGATTTCTGTGTAATTAATTGAACTGCCTGTGAAATAAGACTGATTCAGTTAGGCAGCTGAAAAATATGATTCTGTTCTTTTTATCTGACATATTAAATTGTATAGATAGGCATAAACATGGTGACTTCTGTCTGGTGGAAGAAACTGATAAATATATTCATTGGCTTCACTAGTTTTTAGGCCTAAGGAAGTAAAATTGAATATTGCTTAGTTAGTGATAAGTTTCTGTGCCTCAATATAACAATACAGCTCTAAATCACTAGTTTGTTTTCATAATCATCATTCCCATCAAGAAACTTGGACTACAAATCACTAATAGTCAAACTAGTGAAGACACCATTAATTTAAATGTGTGATAAGTAATATTAATTTTTTTTTAAAGTAGGCAAAATATCTGACTCAGAGTAATGACTTGTTCATGAGGGTTTCACAGAGGGGCACAGTAATTAAAGGTTACTAGCACTGTGCAGGGTCAAGGGACAGTTCCTGATTTGCTCTCACTGCCCTTAATTGTAGCTTATACCTAAAGCTATCTTTGAATCTAGAGAAAAGTCCTGAGGAATGCCCTACAGGAGTCAATGTGAATTTTTTTTTTAAACCCTGTAGTTATCAATCCAATCTTCCTAGCATTTTCACTGGTATATCACACTTCTACCTCCAGTTAAATATTCTGATTTGCTACTTTGAATTTGACAATTCTTGAGGTAAAGTGCAAGAATTCATTTTGTCTTCTGAACTTGGAATGAAGACTTTAGGAATTTACACATAGATTGATGGAAACTAAACTAATTAGAGCAAACACATCAAATGGGAGAAAAAAAAAATCTGATCACCCTAAATTTAATTGGCGCTAGAAACTTTTCATGTATGTATGTTATCTCCCTAGGTGGAGTAAACTTCTTGGGGGAAAGGACACAAGTGACCTTAAAAGTCATCTAGTCTTCTCTCCCTCCCTCCCTTTTACTGGTGAGAAAACTGAGCCCTAGGAAGGTTAAGTTACTTGGCCAAGGTTGTCCAGGTAGTAGCTGGGGTAGGATTGGAGCCTTGGTTTTGTGACTCTGGAGACAGCATTCTTTCCGTGTTTCCACTGCTTTTCCTTTATTATCTTACACAGAATTATGCACAGTTGACTGACCAAAAGAGCTACGTAAGCAGGCTAACACTCTAATATATAAGTGAATAGTCAGAACAGCAAATGCTGTCCTTAAAGGACAAACAAATCTCTCTTTCATCCCTTCGGTAAAGACAGACTTAACGTCTGGCAATATATCAGTTTAAATCAAAGTGTCCTGGAAAACTCATGCGGCAGGGAATGAGAACCAACATGCGAATTTGTTCATGTGCTTTCAGAATGGGTGCCCAAAAGTCTGCTCACGTGAACGCTGAATTCTTTCAGTACATATGCTGATAGTCGCCTCTCACAGGGACATACTTTCACTAGATGAAGTTCTCTCCCATTCCGCTAATTAAGGTTTAACGGCATATTTCTTAGTCAATCTTAAAGATGTTTACTCACTTTTTTTAATGACGGAAATGCCTTTGTAGCATCTGTAGAGATACTGATGAGTCAGGTGCTATCCTAAATTAAGGCAGTGTGGCCCAGTGGAAGGATTCTTGGGGTTGTGTCTGTGCAATCAGGGAACCTGGGATCTAATTATCTTCAACCACTCACAGACTTGGGTCACTATTTACCCATCTGCAAAAATAGGAATAAATTTTTAGGAAATTTCTTTTCCAATATTTCTTTCTAATTACATGTAAAAAAAAATTTAGCATTCATTTTTTTTTACATGTTGAGCTCCAGGTTCTCTCCCTCTCTTCCTTCCCCTGCTTCCTCCCTGAGACAGCAAGCAATTTGATACAAGTTATACATGTGCAGTCATGCAAAACATATTTTCATCTTAGTCATGTTATAAAAGAAAACAGACTAAAAAAACCCCAAGAAAAATAAAGTTTAAAAAAAGTATGCTTCAATTTCCCTTCAGATTCTTTCAATTCTTTCTTTGGAGATGGATAGAATTTTTTATCATGAGTCCTTCAAAATTATCTTAGATCATTGTATTGCTGAGAATGGCTAAGTCATTCTCAGTTGGTCATCATACAATATTGTTGTTATTGTGTATGATGTTCTCCTGATTCTGTTCACTTCACTTTGCATCAGTTCACGTAAGTCTTTCCAGGTTTTTCTGAAACCATCCCCCTCATCATTTCTTATAGTGCAATAGTATTTCATCACAATCATATACCATAACTTGTTCGGCCACTCCACAATTGATGAACATCCCCTCCATTTCTAATTCTTTGCCACCACAAAAAACTGCCAAAAATATTTTTGTACATATAGTTCCTTTTCCTTTTTTTTTTTTTTTTTTTGTCTTTGGGATATAAACCTAGTAAGGCTAATGCTGGGTCAAAGGATATTCATTATTTTATAGCCTTTTGGGCATAATTCCAAATTGCTCTCCAGAATGGTTGGATCAATTCACAATTCTACAAATACCAGTGGATTAGTATCCCAATTTTTCCACATCCCCTACAACATTTGTCATTTTCCTTTTCTATCATATTAGTCAATCTGATAGGTGTAAAGTGGTACGTCAGAAATATTTTAATTTTCTTTCTCTAATCAATAGTGATTTAGAACATTTTTTTGATATGACTATAGATAGTTTTCATTTCTTCATTTGAAAACTGCCTATTCATATTATTTAACCATTTATCAATGAGGCTATGATATATCCTTATAAATTTGACTCATTTCTCTATATTTTTTAGAAAGGAGGCCTTTATCAGAGAAACTTGCTATAAAAATTCCCTCTCAGTTTTCTACTTTCCTTGTAATCTTGGCTGCATTGGTTTTGTTTGTGCAAAATTTTTTAAATTTAATGTAATCAAAATTACACATTTTGTATCCAGTAATGCTCTCTATCCCTTGTTTGGTCATAAATTCTTCCCTTATCCATAAATTTGACAAATAAACTATTCCATGCTCCCCTAATTTGCTTATGATATCATCCTTTATGTCTAAATCATGTACCCATTTTGACCTTATCTTGGTATGTGGTATGAGATGTTGGTCTATTCTTTATTTCTACCAAACTGTTTTCCAGTTTTTCCAGCAGTTTTTGTCAACTAGTGAATTCTTGTCGTAAAAGCTTGGATCTTTGGGTTTATCAAAAATGAGATTACTATGGCCATTTACTACAGTGTACTACAGTATTGTGAACCTAATCTATTCCACTGATCTGCTACTCTGTTGCTTAGCCAGTACCAGGAAATATTTTAAAAGTAGATGTGAAAATTTTATAAAACCTCCATTAAAAGGATCCTAATTATGCTACTATAACTGTACCATATTTTGCTAGAAGCTCTAATAGTCTCTTGTCTACATCCATAAACTCCTCTGCTTTGACAAAGGTAGAAATACTTTCCATTTTTTAGTAGCAAGAATAGCATTCTAAGCTTGTTACACAGGTATCCTGCCAAGATTGCCTGCCATTGGTCTGTTGGAGCCCAGGAGTCAAAAATAGAAAACAGATAAAGAAAACCCCCGAACAAACAAGACTAGGGCACTATTTCCATGATGCTGAGAAGAGTAAAACAAATGGAAACGTCAGGAACGTCTTTGTACACTTCCATCCCCCAAGGTCCTGAAGGAGGGAAGGAGATAATAAAAGGGAGGAATGAAGGATCTCATGGAACACTGCACACTATGTGGAATAAATAAGCTTCAGAGACAGATTGACTCAGCAGGAAGAGAATCAAAGAAGATCAGCATTTGCTTTCATTAAACACAGCAAGAGAGAAAGAGTTTCCTATGAAACAATCAATAAACATTTAAGTGTCTAGTATGTGCTAAGCACCATGCTAAGCCCTGGCAATACAAAAAGAGGCAAAAGACAATTCCTGCCTTCAAGGAGCTTACAACCTAATGGTGAAGATGGCATAAAAAGAAATATATACAAAGCTAGTTTATATACAGGATAAAGAATAAATAATTAGCAGAGGGAAGGCTTTAGGATTGAGGGGTTGGGGAAGACACTTATTCAGCTTTAGGATTCAGATCTTTAATTGACTTGGTAGGGAATAATGTTTCCATTTACATTCTGAGATAAGCATAGGTACATTTTGAGGAAAGTTTGGATGTCCAAATCTTATAGCAGTCATACAAGCACACATGGCCAATTAATCCTAATCATGCTTAAGTAATTGGAGACCTTCTTAGACTCCACAAACTTTACATTTACTATGTACTTTGGATTTTACCCAAGAATCCTTGAAGTTGTCCAAATTTTTTAATTTTCTAACAACAGAATGGATAGGGGACCTTTTGTGAAGACTTTTCTTTAGAGTTTAAGCAGGTGTGGGGAGCCTGCAGCCTTAAGGCCACATATGACCCTCTGAATCCTTAAGTACAGCTTTTCGATTGAATCCAAATTTTGCAAAATAAATCCATCCTTAAGTGCAACCTTTTGACTGAATTCATTTTTGGACCTAAAAGGCCACATGTGACCTTAAGGTCACAGGTTCCCCATCCCTAGTTTAAGGCCTTAGAATTTAACCTTATACAATCATGTTCATTTTAAGGACATTTGATTTTAACATATGCAGCAATATTTTCTTCCATTTTTCTCCCTGTTAAGAAGTTTTCCAATTCAGAAGTGCATATGGGTTTTTAGCTACATGTAATAAATGCCTTGTAACAGTTGGAAGTTCTAGGGAGCATTTGTGGGATATTCAGCCACATCTGTCAGTCAGCTCTAATTCTTTGCCAGCAATCGAATTGCAATTAAACAGAAGCCAAATTTACAAAATATTTGCAAAGCCAAATAGAACAGATTCATTTATCCTTCCATCTTTCACTCCTTTTTCCCTCTCTCTTATCTTGTACCCTTTGATCTTCTCAATTGTCTTGTATCTTTTTTCAACTTGCTTATCTTTCCCCTCCTAAACTTTTATTTCCCCCAATCATTTTCATTGTCGCTCGTCATTTCCAAGATCCCGCACACCTTTATTCTGGCCTCGCCCCACCCCCGCTTTCCCCAATTTACACTGAACACTTATGTAGTCACATGAGACATCAGAGGTGAGAAATCTCATTAATTCACTATTAATTGACACAGAGAAGTGGCCATTAGCCATTCAAAGTGAGGTCAAACACCCATTCGATTAGATGGGCTTTTCATACATCATTTGACATTCCAAAGGTATTAGGCTAGAGTGATGGGTGCCTCAGTTGAACTAGTTGAACTACTGTGTTGAAGTGGCTGTGCCAGGGCCTTCATTGGCAAAGCTATCCATAATTTTTCAGGTGTAGCCATTCTTTTTTGACAATGGTAATCAAACAGCTATGTTTGTAGAGACCAGCATTGGGAGTGTGGAGGGAAGTTTGAGAGTCAGGTTGATTCTCTCACGTAGTGTGAAAGAGAGAGAGGAAAAATGTGACCATGAATCAGTGCTTCTGTATGAAGAAAAGTGACCCTAGGGAGCAGGGCAGAGCAGGAGGGAGAGAAAGATGCTTCTGTTGTATGAATATTAAATGTATTATTCCATTGCTCTATAAAAAGCCTGAGTTATTTACCTAGATCTGGAAACTCAAAGTATATGCTCACAGAGTCTCAGAGTTGAAAGGAAGGAAGGAAACAAACATTAAGCAATTGTTATGTGCCAGACAGGAGGCTAGGTGGCACAATAGATAGAGTATTGGGCCTGAAGTGTGGATGATTCATCTTTGTGAGTTCAAATCTGACCTCAGATACTTACTAATTGTGTGACCCTGAGCAAGTCACTTAACCCTCTTTGTCTTGGTTTCCTCATCTGTAAAATGAGCTGGGGAGGGAAATGGCAAAGAACTCCAGTATCTTTGCCAAGAAAACTCCAAATGGTGTCACAAAGAGTCAAACACGACTGAAAAGAGTGGACAGCAATGGCAACATGTGCCAGGCACTGTACTAAGTGCTTGATTCTCACAACAATCTTACTAGAAGATAAGTGCACTTATGATCCCCATTTCACAGTTGAGGAAACTGAGGCAGAGAGAAGTTAAATGACTCTCCCAGAGCCAAACAGCCAGTAAGTATTTCTGAGACTAGATTTGAACTCAGGTCTTCCTGAAAACAAGTCCAGCTTTATCTGTTGGACCACCTAGCTTCCTCTGAGGAAGGGACTTCAGCAAACCCTGTTCTTCCTTTCTCCAAAGGAAAATCATGAAGACTTTTGAATAGATTCATTCAAAAAAAGTTAAATTTGGCTCATCATTTACTTGGTTAGTCTTCCAAGGATTAAAACAATAATGTATCTCAGTGTGAGGCACATGTCTATTCAGCACAGCACTCAGGGTGAACCTGAACCTCTATACCCAGGGCGTGACTACTTTGAATGGCATAACCACTTTTCTCAACATAACTGTACTCACATAGAGAGTCTCCAATGAAGGCCCTTTGGCTCATGGCAGGAGTTCCAAAGCCTCGTGGAATAACTCCTTGAGGATCTGGGTGTATTTTTTTTTCTGGGCGTCCAGTCCAGAGATACTTTTGGTCAATTTACTACAGAGGATACCCAAAGTGTTGTAACCTTCCTCTTAAAGAACTTAGACCTGGCTAAGTTTTTGGGGTCCTCCACGATTGCCCTGCAGATAGCTGGAGCCTCCTGTCCTCCTTGAGAGGCTGCTCACCTATCTCTGCTAAGTAGATCTAAGTCTGTGGCTATGTGACAAAGACTTAGAATTCCTATGCTACTGGAAGGCTATTGGTCTTTGTCAAGAGGGCTGGGACTTCTCACACTGTCTTCTTGTGGGGTAGACATTTGAGTTGTTGGTCACTGTTCAAGCTGGCATTCCCTCTTTTGGCTGATGGCTTTGCTACTTTGATTCTGCCAACCACTGAGTTCTTTATAGCATTGTGTCTGAATTGTTGCTGTCACTAGGCCCTGCAGGTACCAATGACTCCCGCTTGGACTGCATCAGGAGAGGCAAGCCAAAGTCTTGGTAAGCATAGTTGACAAATTCCATTGTGTTAAAGGAAGAGCCAGGGACCTTCCTGTAGGATTAACTAATCAACGACCACATATTGTTTTTCAGCCAACCCATTCCCCCCACAAAAGCTACTTTTCTTGCTAACTTGTAGGTTGCTTGTAGCTGGAGAACCCTGAAGGCCTCCAGAACAGGGTTTGTACTATTCTCTTGGATGGCCAGACTCAATATTTGCTGAAATAGGAGTTTCTTTGGGAAAGAGGAGCCAAACACCCTGCCAGAGTATTTCTCCACTGATGAAGAAGCACTTCCACATAATGTGGTCATAAAGGAGGCTCAGTTGAATAAGACATATCGTATTCATCCTAATATTACAGAAAAAAGTAGAGAATGTGGCACTTTTCCATAGCATTTTGAAAGATACTGTATGACTTTTTGTAATTTATATAGAAATTCCTAAAATTTATAGGCTTTTATAAAGAACATTTTCAAAATAATAGAACAAATTTCCTCACATTTTAAGGTTTCTATTATTAAAATTAAAAGAATAATTTGCATTTGTCTCCCCTTTAAAAGTAATTCCCTTTAACAGTAAATACCTAGATGGAACATTCTGTGCCTATGTGTGTCACAGTATATAAACTAACTGTATTATCTTTAGGAGAAAGTAATTTTATAAACAAATGAGCTATAATTTTCAAGTTGTTCCTTACTTTATGCAATAGATGTAGTCATAAATATTTTATATAAATTTAGATTTCATATTGAATAATACATCAAATACACCAGGGCCTCACTATTTCAAGTAGTTCTACAGTTTGTTCCTTTTTCTGAAAGACAAATAATTCTTTTTTTGAGGAGGGGAAGCAATGGAAGTTAAATGACTTTCCCAGGATCACACAGCTAGTAAGTGTCTAGTGACTTGCCCAGGGTCATACAATTTGTAAGTGTCTGAGGTTGGATTTGAACTCAGGTCCTCCTGACTCCAGGACAAGTGTTCTATCCACTGAGCCACCTAGCTGCCCCTCAGTCAATATCTTTGTGTTGGGAGGGACCTTAGCAGAGGTTATCCTGTTAAGTTTGTGATTAAGAATCTCTCTGTTCAATATACCTGATAACTGCTAGTCATCCAACCTTCATTTGAAAAACTCATAACCATGATGGTCGCCTCTCACTTCTGCCCATTTCACTTATTGAGAGCTTTAATAACAGTGCTAGGAAGTTTTTCCTTATGTCAAAGTGAAATCTTCCCAAGGATAACCCTGACCCACTGTTGCTAATTCTAGCTTCTCGTTGGCACCAGGTAAAACAAGTCTGCCACTGTTTGAAGAAGAGTTAACATCTCTCTCTTCTTTCTTCTCCCACCTTCCCAGCTGCCCAGCCTTCTCTTCTCCAGGCTTCCTCTAGAAGATACTAGTGTCAGCTCTTCATAGAGGAACTGCTAGCTGAATTTTGAAGTCCTCTATAACTTGAAATGAACACAATGCTACAGACATGATCAGACCTAGGCAGAGAACAACAAGGCTAGTTCTCTGTCTATCAATGTAGAGAAGGGAGGGAAGGAACAAGGAACAGATTTTTGGTATATCAAATGATATATGTTCTCTTCACCTGCCCAGAGTGGGAATTTTGTTAAATTGAGTGTATAGAATATCTGGGAGATAGTAACCAAAAAAAGAATAAATCACTGAGGCTAAATGGTAGTTCCACAATTGATGTGATCTCTAATGTTTTCAAGGTACATTATTACTATGATTTTCTTTTTAAAAATTACCCTGAGTTAACTTTAATTTTGGTTTATGGGTCTAAAGGTAAGAGGATGGATTGGTTGACTCCTTCAGGAGGTTTTTTCCATTATTATTTGGCAGTCTCATCTGCACAACAATGAATAAGTTCAGTGACTCATTCCTTTTTTTGGGAAGATTTAGTTTTGTAGCATTGAGTCTTGGTGGCAGTGAATAAGTACTTTATCCTTATGTAATAGCAAAATACAACATAAGAATTAGGTTGGAGGAAGGGAGAAAAAGACACCAATGAGACAAATGTTTCTGAAACAGATCAATCTTAAGAAAGCAAATTGATTTGGTTTACCTTTGGTAGGGGGACCTGGACCTTCATCACCAAGTTCTCTCCATCAGTGAAACTCTATCTCAGACTGTATCTCAGTTCTTGCTTCTATCTCCTCAAAAGTTCTTAAATAATTCAAAATCCAACTTGTTCCCACAGCACTGACACCTCAAAACATAAGTTTGCTTTTGTTTTTGTTTTACTCCATGTTAATCCTGGAATTTTAAATTTAGTGAACTGCAGTGAACATAATCTTATCAAAATTTCTCTAGGAAATGGAAACTAAGCTGAATCTAGAGTTTAGAAGAATACCTACGAGATGTGTTTTTCAAACTTGATAAACTCTAATGGAGAGAGCCTTACTGTGGTGTTTTTTAATGAGCAATATCATTAGTGTGGTATTTGACTGAATTCTTATATTTTTGCACATGTGCCCTAGAGCTAGCCTTTGCTTAATGGGTATATTTGAAATAAATCCAATAAATGAATGTGCCAGCTAAATGTGAATAATCTTCAACAAATGCAAATGTGAAATCAAAATTAATGGGGTTATTCTCTGCAGGTTCTGACACCACATTCATAATGTCACCCATTTACTAAATAGAATGAGAAAAAAGCTTCCATGGGGAGTTGTGCAGTATTGGGACCGTGAACTCAACATAAGCAATATGTTATGCCAACTGATGACAATGATTGATGTTTTTGTGAATACATGGGTTCCAAATTATTATGTATTGAACAATGGTCACTTAATGAGGTGAGTGAATGAATAAGTGAATTACTAGTACTTTGGATATTTGACCAAAAATTACTCCAACATTTAAATTTAATAAGTAATATAGAAATACGTTTTCCCAGTATTATAGCATTTGTTTAGGTCTTTCATGAGCATTTTTTTAAAAAGCATTCCAGATGTGGAAATCATTGTCTTTCTGGGAAGAACATGAGAATTATTTGGAAAAAGAAATGACTGGGTTGGTGGTGTTGGTGCAACTTAGTACCTCCAAAGGAGTGTTTTTCTTGGTCATGTTAAATAGTTTATGCTAAAAGCTAAGTTGCTACTTAAGTTAGTCACAGAGTCAGAGCAAGTCACTGTATGCCTAGGAGATATTAGCTTGTGGCTGTGTAAAGATGGGTCACTAGCTTTTGTTAGCCACTGGTGTCACAGCTATGCAAAGTAAGGAGATCCCTTTGTTATTCATGTGGAATGGCTGCTTAAGTGACATTTGGACCCAGAGAGAAGGCAAAATTAGGATTTTTCTGCTTTGCACATGCAAACCTCCCTTTACCAGCTGGGTGACTAATGGGCAAATGTAGACTTATACCCATTTTAAGTGAATTCGGCCTTCCTTAGAGATTTCTTATAGCACTTTCCATATAACCCTTGTTGGCACCATATCCCACCCATACTGTGATCTAAGGGGTGGTTTTCTTGGCTGGTACATCTGGAGGGATCTACTTGGAGAGTAGCTTTGCCTATGGCTTTCAAGGCTTCCAAGAGTACCCTAAGTGGCAGAGTGATCTAATTTCTGATTTTTCACTTTATAGAGTGGCAGCCCAACTATTTCTTTGGGAAGTGTCACATATGTAGAGGGAACCTAAGTCTTCTTAAGTTTTCCTACAGCAACATTAAGAAAGTATTTGTCTACATTTTTTTTTTTTACTATTTATATTGTAAATAAGTATTGTTGCTGAGTTTATTGAATTGGGGATTTTTATAACTGATCAGATCTGAAATCTTTATATTCAATTGATGGGGTGTTTGGGTGCCTGTGCTTGAACCCCAGTTTGTAAAATCACATCCAGTTCCAAAGTCACATTTCTCCCTATCCTGAAAACACTGTTTCATGCACTTTCTCTCTAGCTCAAGGGCAGCATGCCGTAGCAAAATATTTATCTCTCTTCCTGTTACAGTGGCCAGCTGCACCTGTAGAATTTAGTAGTTTGACCCAGCTGTGTACTGGCTGAAGCTGCTGTGTACTGGGTCATACCTACCATATATATCCTAGACTCAGTCATATGTATACTCCCTAGCTCATTATATACATCTGGAATCCCTCATTAGCTTGGGATATACATATACTCCTAACATCCATCTTGTGAAACACAACACTGATGGGTGGCAGCTTTGTCAGCCCTGACCCTCTCGCTGACTTAGTGACATTTCAATGCTAAAACCACACCTCCATGCAGCACCCCCTCAGGCTATTTTCTGGTGAATTCTGGACAATACACCTATGTAGTAGATATCAAAAGTACATGTTCCTTTAAGAACTGATCACTCCTTAACCACTCCCTAATCCCGCCCTGATTTACCTACTTAGCATATATGGCACAGTTTTTACTATAGTTACCCTATATAAATTATAATATACCCCCTCAAAGGTTGCAGATTCCCTAAGAACTCTTGCCCACTGTATAGCGTAACAATAAATCTTTGCCACCTTGACTTAGAGAATGCTTGAGTCCATGAATTCATTCTAGAATGCTTCCCAGGGACTCTGGTTATTGGGGTTCCTGGACTCCCTGACCCCTTGGCCCCCCATCACAATCACTCTAATAATACTTCATAATTCAGTATCTTTTAGTTTTTATTTTATGTAGTGATTTTTAAAGAAAATCTCGTCATTTTCCATTTATTTAACTTTTCCAAGTTGACTGAGAAGCAGAATAATGTAGAGGATAGAGAGTCAGTCTTGAAGGCAGGCAAAACTGGTTCATATCCTGCCTGTTGTGGGATTCTGGGTGAGCTTCAGTGCTCATGCAACTGCCTAAGACTGTAAGTTGCTGAAAAAGTATCTCCAGTCATAATCCCTATCCCAATTTTTAAAGAATTGAATTAGTAGATGACAATAACTAGCTGCATCTCCCTTGATTATTTTGATATTGTGTTAGCAAAACCAAGTGAGTTCACTGTCAAACATTTTAAAAGAATACCATGCCTTTAGTCTGCAAATTGTATTTAAATGTAATTGGTGTAATTTATTTTCATTTTAAGGGAAAGAGTTTGTGAAAATGAGTAGGATTTATTGTCCTCAGAGTTTTCAGCTGAATTGGAATTTGTAATTGTGTCAACATTTATATTGTTTATTTGCTTAAAAAACATGAAAAGGAATAGAAATTGAAATCAGGAAAATAATTTGAGCAAGCTATATTTAGGAATTAAGTGTCCCAAACTGAAGTTTAATGAACAAATACATCAGATTTCCTGAGGGTGGGGTTATTGAGCTTTCATTTTGTCAACCTAGCTATATATTGACTTGCTCCAAAGAAGAATTTAGAATACTTTTGACCCCACTGAGAAAGTATTTAGTTTTATAAAGATTTAAGAATATAGATTTTTTTTTAAAAAAATGCAAATGGATGCCAGGTTATGTAAAGGTACATTTGTGATACAATGAGGGTTACTACTTCCTTGTATATCCAAAAATTTTTACATTGCTATAATTTTATTTTGTTATCTTAAAATATAACATTGAGAAATTCATATTTGACATATTCTTAATTTGCTTTGAATATAATTTAATTTTGATAATTAAACTCATCATCTTTTTCCTTTAATTTAGGTGAGTGCATATGTTTTATGTTTAGCACATACTTTTGCTATTTTTAGAAACCAAGTCAAAGTAGCCTTATATCAAGGGGAGCCTTACAACAGAGAGCCTTATTGCAATTTTAGGATGTTTAATTTTCTAACATTATTTTCTAAATTACAAAATCTAGAATATTTCTGATATAGATATTTTGAGAAAAGTTCTATAAATAGTCATTTATGCATAAAACATTGATAATATCTAGCTAACATCACGGTTCTGATTAATATTTTATTAAAATTATACTTTAGTTTGGTTTTCAGTTTTATACAGGTTCTTGCTAGCAGTTTCTCAATAGTTTAAGCTTTTTGTGTACATGCAACACAGATATTTGCCTTAAATGAGAAGATGTCTGCCCTATAAACATGCCAGTCTTGCTGTACGCCTAATTGGAGGTGACTTGGAGCAAAGCTGATAAGATGTACAGAGGTGAGAAAAAAGAATCAAAGCTTGTTCCTTGTTAATGTTCTACAGAGTCAATGAAGATTATTTTTAATGTTCTCAGGCTTGCTGGAGGAGGGATGTATGTTTTTCTTTAGCTTTGGTTGTTAAAGAGAATTAGATTCAAACAAATTGAATGTTAAGGTTATATCCATTATTTCCATTGGTCATATAATCAATGAGAGTGTCTTCATTTCTTAAAAATGCATGTGTTGTAAGTTTGATTTTTTTTTTCTCCAATGTACATAAAGCCTCTGCTAATTATCTTAATGGTCACAGTGTACATTACAGATATATGCAGATTGTTTTCCAAGGACCAAATATAACATGAACAAATTGAAAAGAAAAAAACTCAAGTTGTAATGATTGTAGTATGGCTTAGACTTCAAGAGGAACATTTTATTGTTTCATAAATATGTAGGACTGTTAAAATGGGCTCTGATTTTATCTTCTTAAAACCAGTTCATTTTATTAAGATTTTGCTAATCAGTTCAGGGCATGATCACTAAGGTGCATGATGGTACTGAAGATGTCAATTTTCTTCATCCCTCCTCGTGACTTCTGTGCACTTGTTAGATCTCCATAAGTACATAAATGTGCATTCAATATTTAATCAGCTCTAAACAATAATGGTGGTGGTTGCAGCTTTTTAAAATTTTTAGTTCTTTACTAAATAGTTTATAGTTTTTTATAGAATGTTGATTTTATATATTGTTTGCAGACATAAAATATTCTGTATAGCTTTGAGAATTGAATATGTAAATAATAAATTTTGCCTTCTAGAACAAACTATTGTGTTGGTATTTTGTATGTTATCTTTTATGTTGACTTAGTTCATAACTTATTCATGGTTTCTCTCTCTCTTCCTCTTTTTCTAATAGGAAACCTAAGACTAAATGAGCTGAATTCTGGCAAAAGCACAAAACTTGCATTTTAGTTGTGAGGGCATGCAACTGATTGTTTGGATAGCCTTGAATCAGCTGTTCAGCCTGTCTCTGCTTCACTTCTCACATGATTTATTTCTCCTTATTTTAACCAGCTATACACACACACGTATAGACATATGGGTGTATAATTCTTTTAACCACATGCATAGATAAATCTGTGGAGCGAGTAAGAATAATGTTCTGGGTAGTATATTTTAAGTAAGTGTTCTAGTGAAATCAGGATGGATTCCCACCCAGTGGATATTCATTTTGTTTGCTAAGTTCATGAGTTATAGCTAAATACAGTGACCACCCATGATTTCAGACATTCCACAATGAAGTATAGAGGTTATAGATTTAGAGTGCAGATTGAGACATCTGTCTATCTGTCTGTCTCTGTCAAATATATTAATACTTATTTAATTTATTTTTATTCATTCATTCATTTATTTGGGAGTATGGCTGATATGGGGATTTGTTTTGCTTGACTGTATATGATGGTTAACAGAGATTTTGTTTTTCTTGGGGTGAATGGTGGGAGAGGAAGTGGCAGAGAGAGAATTCTGATCTGAACATTATGTAAAATAGAATTTAAAAAAAAAGAGTGACCGCTAAAATGAACATAGTTTTATTTGTAGTAGGGAATTGATCATTGAATCCTTGATCAATTGAACTCTCTTGTTAACAGAGACCCTCAGATGTTAATGTTTTTACCCCTTTCACACTTGGAGTGGTTGCATTCATAGCTTGTAAAGACTGTGAAACTTTTAGTGCTCACTTTCTGAGTGATCTGTTCCCAAATTATAAAGCCTATGAAAATGAGAGGTGCTCCATTGTACCCTGTAAAGGTAACTTCTTTTAGGTTTTGATGGGTCTAGTGAAAAGAAAATATAAAGAAAAGTTTTTGTCTCTACTCCTTTAGGAGGTGTGAACAAGTGTTGTTGGAATTTCCTAACCTTAACTCCCCATCACCTCTCATCTGAACTATCAATAGCCTCCTAAATGATCTTGCCTAATCCGTTCAACAGAGTTGCTAAATTTATAGTCCTAAAGATTAGGTCTGACAATGCTACTCTTTGTTTAAGAAACTTCTGTAGCTCCCTATTACCTCTAGGATAAAATATCGAGTCCTATGTTTGGCATTTAAAGTCTTTCACAGTGGTTCTGATCTATCTTTCTAATTTCATTTTACTTCCCAATACAGACACCATATTCTAGTCAAACTGGCTTGTTTATTTGTTCCTATCTATAACATGCCACCTTCAACCTCCATGCATTTGTGTACTCTGTCCTCAACTCCTTCCTTGCCTCTACCTCTTGGAACTCCTAACTCTCTCAAGTGTCACCTCCCCCCCCCTACTCTCGAGACCTATCCTTATTTCTCCAGTTCTTGGGGAGAATCCTACCCCCAAATTGCTCTGTATTAACTTTGTAAATACTTTGTTGTTGTTCAGTCAGATTCTTCATGACTCCATTTGGAGTTTTGGCAAACATACTGGAGTGGTTTGCCATTTCCTTCTCCAGCTCATTTTACAGATGAGGAAACTGAGGCAAACAGGGTTAAATGACAGCTAGTAAGTGTTTGAGGCCAGATTTGAACTCATGAAGATGAGTCTTCCTGACTCTAAGCTGGATGCTCTATGCATTATGACACCTGCTATCCCTAAATACTTTGTATTTACATGTATATTTGGGAGGTAAGCTCCTTGAGGGCAGAGACTGGTTTGTTTTTGTCTTTGTATTCCCAGTGTCTAGACTCTAGAACTTAGTAGGCACTTAATACATGCATGGTTTCATTGAATTGAATTGCTCCATAGCATCAATATGGGACTTATCTTATCTGAAAGAACCAATGATTGAGAATGCATTAGTTGAACCAACAAAGCTTCATTCCCCACCCACCTCTTAATGGGATTATTGGGCAAGAGGCCCTAACAGGAAGTAGTTTTTGGTTTTGTTGTTGTTCAGTTGTGCCTGGCTCTTCACCACCCTATTTGGAGTTTTCTTGGCAAAGAGTGGTTTGCCATTTCCTTCTCCAGCTCATTTTACAGATGAGGAAACTGAGGCAAGCAATAGCAAGTGACTTGCCCAGGGCCCCAAAGCTAATTAGTGTCTGAGGTCAGATTTGAACTCTGGCACTCTATCCATTGCCCAAGTATTTCAGCACAAAGAGCTATGCTCATCTGAGACAGGCTTTACGAAAGTACCAAAATGACATTCTGCTCCTGATACATAACTATTCTTACCTTACTGCTATTTTCTTAGTAATAGGTACAGAAGACAGTAGTGATAAAGACGTAAGTTTCAGTTTCACAATTAGCATTTCAAAGCTAATTCCAGTATTTGAGATCAAAACACTGAGGAATTATAAGCATATGAGACAATTATAAATAAAATAAGCATTGAGTCAGATAACATTTGTATTTAGTTAATCAAAATAATGAGTTAGCAGTGGCAAGTTTTGCTTCCAAAATTGAATTTTTGACCCCAGGTTATCTCCTTTAAAGAAAAGGGATGTCTGGACTATAATAATAATCGCAACAATAGCTAACATTTATACAGCACTTTAAGGTTTACAAAGCACTTTACATGTATTATTATTATCTCACTTTATCCTCAAAACTATGGGAGGTAGATAGTATTATCCCCATTTTACATATGAAGAAACAGAGGCAGGCAGCCCAGGCTTACACAGTTACTGAGAATGTAAAGCAGAATTGGAAATCAGGTCTCCCTGACTGTTCAACATGGCCACTGCTGGCTGGCTGCCAATGAAAATACCCTATTTTCCAACACAACAATTTTTCAACACAAATTTGACAAAATTACAAATGCATGTAAGCAGTTGAAATATTTTACTTCTGTACATATTCTGAACTAGTAGAACAGAAAAATTTGGGTGAAAACTATAACAATAAAGAATTAGGAATAGAGACAAGACATGTGACTTTTTTGTTCATGTTTCTTTTTTAAAAATACATTTATTTACTTTTAGTTTACAACATTCAATTCCACAATCTCTTGAGTTCCAAATTTTCTCCCCTTCCCTCTCCTCCCCTGCCCCCATGGCAGCATGCAATCTGATATAGGTTCTACAAATACCTTTGCATTAAACATTAGTAAAGTTGTAAAGAAGAGTTATACCCAATGGAATGATCAATGAGAAAGAAGGAATGAAATAAAACAAAACACAAAAAAAGAGAGAACAAGTAGTTTGTTTCAACCTGCATTCAGACTCTATAGTTCTCATGTAGTTTCTTTTGCAAGAACATCCACTTCCCTTCTATCTGCCTAATCAGTTTTTTAGGATTCAGTTCAAGTGTCCACCCCCTTTTTATTTGACTCATCATTTTAAAAATATTTTGACACTTCTTTTTTTTTGTTTTTATTTTTTTCTTTTCTCCTTTTTTCATGAAGCCTTCCCTGACATTAGCTTTTATTAATTTTGTCCTTTTCTGAATTTATCAGGGCAGACTCTAGAAATCATATGACCTCATAAATGTCAAATCATTCTTTAGTTACTTCTTGTTTTTAAGTTTTGTCTTCCCAACTAGACCATAAGCTGCTTGAGGGAAGAGCAGAGTATTCTCTTCTTTTTGTATCCCTCACTAGTTCTGACATATAGCGGACACCAAATCATTACTAGCTGATTGAGTTTAACTTTTGAGATGAAAGCAGTTATCCTTCTTATATGAAATAACTATCCCCTACCACCAGTAGAATGTTTTCTTTGATTCATTTTTACAGTAGCAGGTGATGCATTTATTCAACCTCGCTTTCTCATCTTTGTCCTCTTATGACTCATGTAGCAGTTAGAGCATACCCCTACCACATGGAACCACTAGAAAAGAACATAATGAATATTGATTAATGATACAGGAACTAGAACTTATAGGAAAACAGCAGAGAAGGATGAAAATTTGAGAGAATAGGAGGAGGATTGAGGTTGCAATCTGATGGAGGAAATAGGAGGGATGGGATCTAATGTGCATATAGAGGAAGGGGCCTTGGCATTGAGAAGGGTTCTGACCTGGAGGAAAAGAGGAGAGAGTAGGAGATGATGTTAAGGGGTTTTGAGATAATGAGAATGGGGAAAGAGGGAACTGCTGTTGAATAGTTTCAATTTTACTAGTAAAGTAAGATAAAAATTCATTAACTGAGAGAGGGGTTAGGAGGAAATATGGGAGGCTTGAAGAAGGAAGAGAAGGTTTAGAATAGTTTCTGTGGGGAATAAGACCAAGAAACAATTTGTTGTTGTCATTCAGTCATTTTTAGTCATGTCTAAATCTTCATGACCCCATTTGGGGTTTTCTTGGCAAAGATACTAGAGTGGTTTGCCACTTCCTTCTCTAGTTCATTTTACAGATGAGGAAACTGAAGCAAACAGGGTGAAGTAACTTGCTCAGGACCACACAGCTAGTACATGTCTATGGTCAGATTTGAATTCTGAAAGGCAAATCTTTCTGACTTCAGGTCCAACACTCTACTCATTGTGCCACCTACCTACCCAATTAGGGAAGAATAAAAGGTCTACTTTGAGATTGGATAAAATTAAGTTTTTAATGTATCCAGTTAGCACACTTACGAAAAAACTGTGAAAGAAGAGGAAGCACAAGACAGAGTCTTGGGGGACAAAGTGAGTAATGATGCTGTGAAGATGACTGAGAGGAATCAATAAGATGGAGAGGTTTGAGTGAAATGAAAAGGTGTTAATTCTCTCTGGGAGACAGAAAAAGTTCCCTAGTCCCAAGGGATAGGATAAAAGAGGAGATCTTATCTCTTAGGCCCTTTGCCTGAGAGAGAGAGGTGGGGGGAGGAGAGAGAGAGAGAAAGAGAGAGAGAGAGAGAGAGAGAGAGAGAGAGAGAGAGAGAGAGAGAGAGAGAGAGAGAGAGAAGAGGTGGTTCTAAAAGCTAAATCTTGCTTCTATCCAGCCCCAGTGGGAGGTGGAGGCAGGCTTGGTCTGGGAGGATCCTTTGCTTGTAGAGGAGGGTGTGAGGAATGAGTATGAGTTATTCATATTTCTTTGCAGGGTGACATCTGTGGGTTACACATACTTTTGTTACATGATAAGTCAGACTTAGGGGATATGATTTGTACCCTTGCCCTTAGATAATATGTTTTTCTTGTATATTTCCTATGCTTGTGTAAGGATTTTCTAAGTTTTACCTGTAATTGGTCAGAAAATAAGGAAATAAGGTAGGTGGGAAATAAGGCAGTAGGTGATTCAATTTAAGTCAACAGACATTCATTAACTACCTGCTGTCTATGAGGTACTGATCTACATACTGGGGCTACAAACAGGATGCAATGTCCTGTCATCGGGGAGCTTACATTCCAATAAGGGTGGAAGGGAGTCCTATGACAAAGAAAAGATAGTATGAAGGTTAGATGGTGAGAGATAACCACACAATTTTATAGCCACAAAGGACCTTAGGGATCATCATGAGGAATTACAGCTTGAAATACTGGATACTGTGTTGCTTCAAATCCTGCCTTGCAGTGCTTAGCTATGTGAGCCTGGTCAACGAGTCTTTGTAATTCCTTTCAGCCACAGTTTCCTCATCTGTGAAGTGAGAAGAGTAATAGCACCTATCTCACTAGCTTTTTGTGAGGACCAACTGAGACAATATATAACAAGTGCTTCTCTGATCCTTTTTTTAAAAAAAATTAATTTATTTATTTTCTTGTTTACATCACTCATTTCCATGAGATTTTGAGTTACTAATTTTCTCCCCGTATTTCCCCTACCCACCACCCCAAAATAGTGATCCCACTGTATAGCCCCTCCCCAAATCTGCTATCTCCTATGTCCTCCCCCATCGCCCCTCTGACTTTCCAGTAGGGCAGAATGTGTCTCCCTACCCCAGTGCCTGTATATCTTAATTCCTGTTTGGATGTAGTTAATAATAATAACAATAATATATATACATATATATTTTTAACATTTGATTATAGAAGTTTAAATTCTAGATTCTTTCCCTTCTTCCCTCATCACCCACCCCTACTGGAAGGACAAGCAATTCAATACAGGCTGTATGTGTGTAATTATGCAGAACATCTCCACAGTGGACATATTGTCAGAGACTGATTATATGTCCCTCCTTCTTATCCCGCCCTCCACCTTGTTCTATTCTCTACCCTGTCCCTGTCCCTGTCCCTTTACAGAAGTGTGTACTTCCAGCAACTCTCCCCCCCACCCTGCCCTCCTCTCCATCATCCCACCTCTCATCCCCATTACCCCTACTCTCCTGTGTGGCAAGATATCCAGTTTAGAATTTATATCATTCCTTCTCTAAGCCAAATTCAATGAGAGTAAGGTTGACCCTTTCCCTTT
>CM053585.1:68834288-68914618 GCA_028646515.1 Pseudochirops corinnae | reverse complement strand
GTATTTGTCAGAGGAAGGACTTGAACCCAAGACTTACTGGTTTCAAGTCTGGTTCTCTATCAAGTATGCCACATTATAGATGAAAAATCTGAAGCACAGATGGAACTTGTGTTCTTGTTTTTCATAGGAACTGAGCTTGGTCTGGAGATAAAAACAAAGACAACACAATAGAAAATAGTCTAAAATCAAAGAAATCCAGAAGGTTTTCTCCTAAATTGACAAGACTGGATTCTATAGCCATATTGGGTATATGTGATTTGCTGATCACTGTAGTGAAATAGTTACTTGAATACTAAAGTGTCAGACCAAGTGGGATGTTCCTGATGGTTAGGTATAAGAAGGAGATATGGGAAAGAACTAAGACTATATACAGTATAGACTAAGGAAGGGTCAGCTAGGTGGCACAGTGAATGGAGTACTGGCCCTGGAGTCAGGAAGACTCATCTTCCTGAGTTCAAATCTGACCTCAGACACTTAGTAGCTGTGTGACTCTGACAAGTCACTTGACCCTGTTTGGCTCAGTTCTTCATCTGTAGAATGGGATAGAAAAGGAAATGGCAATCCACCTTAGCATCTTTGCAAAGACAACCCCAAATGGGTTCACAATGAATCAGACACAACTGAAACAAGCAAACAACAAAAGTGGATAGAACACTGGACTTGGAATGAATTTGAACCATGCCTTGGACACATCTTAGCTATATGACTAGCAAGTCCTGAAGATATATCAGCCTCAGTTTTCACAACTATAAAACAGAAATATGGGCAAGAAACTAGACCTATGATATAATTGGTTTGGGAATTCCCAGATATTAGATTTTCCTCTATTTAGTCAGGTCAGCATCTTCTTATTTTTGAAGACTCCCTGGAATTTTGTCTCTAGGATACATCTTATGGCGGTGAAATAGACCAAGGTCTAATACTTTCTACAGGGCTCAAGACCTTGACCTTAGAATAGTATTTGGGGGCATGTAGTGAGCACAAGAGTCACTAACACCTTCTAACAACCCAACAGATAGTTGTGTTCCTCCCATAATCACTGTGGGATTTAAGAAGAAAGAGTGATGTTTCTTTCCTTGATTTAGTATTCTTGACTTTAGCATCCACATGAATTTCTTTAATCAAATTAAATTTTAATCAAATCAAATTTCTTTCCAGAAGGACAAGTCATCAGGGGATTATAAGCCGTTCATGTTTCTGAACACAGTGTATAGAGTGTACTCTACCACCTGCTGCTGGATGTGTTATTTGCTCCAAGGACCTTGTAGAATTAATATTGAGAATTTTTGTGAGAAAAATGTCCTCTATTTCAAACTGCAGAAGAGTTTCTTTTAATATCAGCTACCATGTCTTTTGGTAACTGTTTGCCCTCTGTATGTAAGTCATTACTATACATAGGTGACTCCGTCGATAATATCTATTTATTGGCAGCTTATTATGTTTATACTTCCCCCCAAATCCTTTGTTTATAGATTCTTGGTTTGTTATAAAACTAGGTTTGCTTATTAAACCAAAACTCGTTTCCTCAGACTTTCATAGAGAAGATTTTGCCTCCAAACAAAGGTCAGTGCTTAATAATGTAAATATAGAATGAGCCATGAGCTAGCACTTCATGGACAATTATATAGTCAGTGTTACACCAGCTTAAGATGGAATTCAAAATGAATGGTACAGTGCGCATTCTAGCCAATTCCTAGAGATTTGTTCTGGAAATCTTTATTGAATTCATGGGGTATGGCGACTCCACTGATACCGATTGCCACCTCTGCATATTTTTTTATCCTGGGTCATTCTTGTCCATGTTTCCCCATCTGAAAATACATTAAAACTTGAACTTACTAGGAAGGGTAATAGTTCAGGTTGATACTACAGATGAATTTGATAGGCCTCATCAGCAACAATTTCTTAGCCTTAGGGGGAAATATGTGACCCTGGCTGTAGGAAATTCTAAGCAAAAACTGAAGTGCTGAAAAAAAGCAAAAAGGAGTCCTTGTTTTATGACTCTAGGGATCCAAACTGGAAAAATAATCCAAATTAGCTCAGAGAAAACTGAAAAATAGAATGAAAATCTTTTTAGATAGTTTTTGCCTATAAGAAGTTGATTAAAGAACTGCCCAACAGAGCAGTGCCCAAATAATTAGTTGATTTTTAAAATGGTCATCTTTGAGATATAGACATACATTTACCAATTCAGTTCAATTCAGTGACACTCATCAACTTTCTATTATGTACAGAGAGCATTGTGCTAAGCAGGAGGAGATTTATAAAGTTTAGATTAAAAAAAGGTACCCATTCTTATGGAGATTGAAGTCAAGAAGGACCACAAGACACATACACAAATAATTACAATTAAACTAAATGTATAATAGGTATGTAAGAGAAGTGCCTGTAAAGCTGTGAGTGATATCTAGGTGGGAAAGGATCATTACCAACCGGATGTTGGGGCAAATGGACAAAGAAGACTTTACAAAGGAGATGGTGTTTGAGTTAGTCTTTAAAAGGTAGGAATTCTTTTATTTGAAAAATATTTCTTATTCTGAATTTAAACACAAAGAAATAGTATTTCCATATATTTAACAGAACACAAAAGGATTATAAATGAAACCCTCTCCATTTCAAATGTGTTGCCTTTTTAAAAGTATATGTAAATTTCTTTTTAAAATTAAAAAAATTAATATTGTATTTTTGCCCAATTGCATGTAAAAATTTTTTAACATTTGTTTAAAAAATTTTTTGAGTTCCAAATTCTTTCTCTCCCTCAGTCTCCTCCCCACCTAGTAATTTTCTATGTTATACAGGTGCAGTTATGTGAAACATTTCCATGTTAGTCATGTCATGAAAAAGAACACAGATAAAAAACCCCATAAAAAATAAAGAAAATAAAGAAAAAGTATGCTTCAATCTGTTTTCAGACTCCATCAGTTCTTTCTCTGGAAAAGGAGTATATGTAAATTTCACACAATACTTTCAAAACTGTCCTGCTTTTCTGTGCTTCCTTCTGAACTTTCTTCTGGTCTGTGCATTTTGAAAAAATGTTTCAATGGTCCTTTTTTTCATCAATATTGCCTCTACTCCCAGCCAATTAAAAGTTAGAAGGAAGAAAAAAAACCCCAACCTTTTAACAAATAAGCATATTCAAACAAAATTAATCCACAAAATGGCCATGTTAAAAAAAAAAAAGTATGTCTTTTTCTGCACCTTGGGTCCAGCACCTCTGTCAGGAAATGGGTAACATGCTTTATCATAAGTCCTTTTGTGACATGGCTGATCATTGCATTGATCAGAATTCTTAAGTTTTTTAAATTGTTTTTCTTTACAATGTTATTGTCCTCATATAAATTATTCTCCTAGTTGTTTTTTCTTCACTCTACAGCAGTTCATGCTACAAAGGATTCTCTGCAATCATCTTTTTTTTCTTTTTTTTTTTTTGTCATTTCTTACACCTGACTAATTAAATTACATATATACATACCACTTTTCTAGGTTACTCTGGACCCTTCTGTTCCTACTCAGTTCTAGTGCTTTCATCATAGATGCTTGAAAATTTTCTGTTCCATTAAATATTCACTTTTCCCCCTTAAAGATTATACTTAGCTTTGTAAGGTAAGTTATTCTTGGTTGTAAGTCTATTTTTCCCTATTCCAAGATCTCTTCTATTTATAGTAGAAGTTGTCAGGTCTTGTGTGATCCTCACTATCTTCCCTGGTACTTGAACTCCTTTCTGGAAACTTGCAGCACTTTTTCCATGCTATAAAAGCTCTGGATTTTGCCTATGAAATTCCTGGAATGGTTTCTTTTAAGTTTCTTTCAGGAGGTGATAGGTGGATTCTATATTCATTTTGCCTTTTGGTTGTAATAGATCTGGGCAATTTTAATTAATTAAATTTAATAAAAGTTAATTAATATTTCAGAAATATAATGTTCAGGCTTTTAAAAATAATCTTGGTTTTTAGGAACTGCAATGATTTTTAATTTTTTTCTCCACTTATTTCCCAGGTCAGTTTTTTTAGTTTATATTTACTTTTTTTTTTTCATTTAAAAATTTTATCCTAATATTTTTTGCTGTCTCGTGGAGTCATTGATTTTTAATTGGTTTATTCTAGTTTTAATTGAGTTTGTAAGGCAAGGTTTATCATTTTCCATTCTATCCTTTGCCAAATTCTTCTAATGCTTATATTTCATTTTTTATCTTTATGTCTTTCATATCTTACTTTCATCCCTTATAGTATATCCTCTTATTTTTCCTTTGGGTCTCTACTTGCAGTTGTTAAGTAGTTACTTTCTCCATCTAAAGTGGGGTTTTTTTTGGTTGGGACCATCTTAATTCACAATAATTTTTTATACTGATTAGTATCTTCTTTGCTTTACTTACCTTAAGCTTTCTTTAGATTAGAGATTTGTGCCAGAGCCAGGTACCATCCCTTGATACACTTTTGGGCAAAGTAATCTACTCTGCTTGGTTTTTTCCTAGGTCTCCCAGGTTTTTGTTAGTACCCCTGGATTTTTCAGTCCCTCTATGGCATTTCAGAATGGACTGTTTTTCTCCTTGGGGAAGGTAAAAGAGAACAGGTAGGCTTTAAAAAATGATATTCTTTCCACAGAGGACTAAATCCTAAAGTGAACAAAGAATATCAGTGCTCACTCCACTTACTGTTAGTTGATTATAAAAAAGCATACAATTCAATAAACAAATACTGTTTTAAGGGCTCCCCTTCATCAAAGTGCCCTTGGTGTATATGATAAAAATCCTTGAAAGATGTAACCGTAGGGATTGCTTTTTTTGTTGACTATATTAATACCTACCAAGGCATAAAATAGGGAGACATGCTCACCAACAGTGTTTGCCACTGCCATGAAGAGTTTTCCAGTACAGAAACCATAATGAAAAGGGATTCTATATAGAAAGCAGGTTTCTCCAGGTCTCCTATTTGCAGATGATATTGTGCTAATTTCCTTGAACCCAACCCCATCTCTTCTAACTATGGCCTTCCTTTAAGGAAATATTTTACATGACTGCACATGTATAACTGATATCAGATTGTTTTATCATCTCAGGGAAGAGGAAGGGGAAAGAGAAAGGGAGGGCTAGAATTTGGAACTCAAAATTAAAAAAAAAAAACACCAAATGTTAAAAATTGCTTTAACAAACAATTGGGGAAAAATAAAATATTACTTTAAAAAATCACCAATAAAAAAAAGAGTTGAGGAAAATTTTTTATTAACCTCTTTTATTTCTATGCCATCTTTATTTCCAAATATTTCTCTCTTCTTGCCCTCTTGAGAGAGCCATCTCTTGTAACAAACAATAAAAAATGAAGAAGAGAAAAATCCATCAGCAACACTTAGCACACTGAGTCTGAAAGTACATGCAGTGTTTCATACCCATTATGCCCCACCTCTACAGAGAAGGAAAGGAGGTGCATTTCTCATCTTATATACACAGCATAAGTGGGAAGGGTCAGCATATACATAGTGTACATGGGTGGTGAGGCACACATGTAGGGGATATGTGTGACCCAGGCAACTCATGCCTCCTGCACTGTAGAGCTCTGATGTTCTTCTCGTGGTTTCCTCATACTGCTCCTCCCTAGGCATAGCATCTCTTCTGGGCAGGTTGCTCAATGGGACTGCTTATCACCACAGCTCGAATCCTGACTGCCAATACTAATTCTATCTTACATCCATAGCTGGTTTTCTTTGCTTCCAGAGTCACTTCCACAATGAGCTGCTTCCATTGATTATATTTGATTCTCTGAGTGTCTTCTACTGAGCAAATGGTTCTGTTGCAAGATTATAGGAAGGTAGGAGAGAAACCTCTCCCCCAACTACTCTCTTAAAGAGGCCCGATGTGAAAGGCAGACAGCAGTTTACTTTCACTTGTTGGTTTCTTCCTGGTTACTACAGAAAGCTCTCTTGACTATTGTGTTCAGAATTGGCAAGCTAGGTTTTTTTTGTTTTGTTTTGTTTTTTGGGACTGGGTCTTACTATCTGGCTAGAAATACAGTTACCACTCACAGATCTGACCCCATTGCTGATCAGTATGGAAATTTTGAGCAGCCTCATTTCTGATCTATGTTATTTCACCTGTCCTGAGGCAGCTTGCTGGCCAGCCTCCTAATCCTGGAGGCAGGTTAGCCAATTTCCAAGGACATCAGGGTATGACCAATCTTCAATTAGTCAATGGCAATTTGTATTCTAATTCATTTATGGGAAACTACTTCATACTTCCTAATGGAGTAACAGCAACATATATTTTCACTTTGTTTAAGACATTAAAACCTTGTTATCTCAGTTATTTGTCCTTTCTGTGGTTTCAGCACCAAGCCAAGGAGAGGGGAAGAGGGAGAAATCAATTGATCCTGCCCAACTTTTCCCTCTTGCACACACCCCACCACACCCCCACTAAAATATTTGTTGTGTTCAGCAAATCATTTGCAGGAATTTGGGCAGATTTTTGTCTACTGTAAAATTCTGAATGGGTCTCTAGTGCAGGGCTTGGCCAACTATGGCCCAGAGGTCAAATCTAGCCTACCACCTGTTTTTGTGTGACTTGTGAGCTAAAAATGGTTTTTCACATTTTAAAATAAAATTTTAATAGAACAAAGCCATGTTCATTTGTTTACATCTTGTTTATGTTTGCTTTTTTACTACAATGGCAGAGACAAGTAGTTGTGACAGAGAACATATGTGGTGCTCTCATGGTTTCACACTGCTGCTCAGCACAGTACAAATCATAGTAATGCAGTTATAACTCAGCAGCCTTTTTAATGTGATGAGTATTGCCATAATGTAACATTTTATTTTATTTTATTTTTTTACTTCCAGTGTATACCCATCTTGTCAAAACAACAAAAGGATGGTAAAAAGATGCTATGATTTTTTTTTTATTTCAGGGCAGTACTTGAGAGTTTTGTGGCTAAGAAGAACCTCCCTCAACCACTTTTACTGAACACTGAAAAACTTTGAAAAATAGCTTTGGGTGCAGACTTGATAATAATTCTTACAGAATTCAACCTAAAATTACAAGACAAAACTATACTTAGTTTTGTGAAATACACTGTAGCAAAGTCAATTTGACAACCGCCATTGCTTGAATCACAAAGTAATGTCAAGCTGCTTTATACATTTCCTGTGTTAAAAATTAAAACAAGAAGTAAGATTTGCATTTCCACACAAATTTGTAGTGCATATATTGTCTGAGCTCAGACTGCAGTTCTAACAGTGTCTTTCAGACTTCAATTCAAATGCAAAATAAGTGTCCATGTTTCAAAATCCATTTACCTGGGCAATTGAGGAGCTCCCACCTAACCTTTAATTGGAAGTGATTATTCTGCAATGTAATGATATGCTAAAAGGCAAATATCATGAGAAGAATCTAATAGAATTCTACAAATGCCTTCCAATTAATAGATATGCTTAATTAAAAACATGTTCGTGGATTTATGTTAGTATTTGGCAGCACTTATCTGTGTGAGAAGACATTTTCAAAGATGAAATATGTAAAATCTCATCACAGATCAGTATTAATAGATGAACATTTGCAAATGATTTTGATGATAAGAAACACTTATCTTGAACCTCTATTGAGCAAAATGTTATCTCCACAAAAAGAATTTTATTTTTTTCATTAGTAGATCTGTATTACCACATACACAAAAAAATTGTACTTGTCATTATTATTACATTTTCAATTTTGTCAATAAAAATTTTGTGGAAATTTGTTTTCTCTCTTGTTATATAAGTATATGTATAATATCTTAATTTTGCTTCTTACCCTGCAAAAACAAAAATATTTGCTATATAGCCCTTTCCAGAAAAATTTTGCAGACTCCTTTTCTTGGACTTGAGCATTATCCTTTTGAGTATCTTTTCCTTGTGTTTTGCCTAAAAAGTATCAGCAAAGGGTGTGTGGCACAGTACTTAAATAATTCTGAAAATTAATAGTCTTTCATAAGAGTCCAAGGGGGCAATAGTTGGTAGTCTTGGAGATTAGACTTGCTCCCTAATATGTGGTTATACAAGATAAAAAAAAGAAAAATTTTACAAAATTCTCCTAAGTCACTTCCTGTTTTGGTGCTTACAAAGGTCTTCCCCAGAGGTGGGGAACCTACAGCCTTGAGGTCACAAGTGGCCCTCTAGATCCTCAAGTACTTCCCTTTGACTGAATCCAAACTTCACAGAACAAGGGAATTTGGATTCAGTCAGAGGGCCACACTTGAGGCCCTAGAGGACCATATGTGGCTTTGAGGCCACAGGTTCCCCACCCCTGGACCCTAACCTACAGACAATAAAGAAAAGAAAAAAAATTGTGTCTCACTACTGAGAGAAAAGGTCTTGTTCCCACATAGATCTCAATAGAGATAGGGGACCTTATGTTGATTAGAAGTCATCCCTTTACCTTCAGATGAGAACTCAAACTGCTCTGGATGAAAATTCAACTGAGCTCTTGCAACAACCTGAAGCACCTCAGATTTCTCCACCAATCCATGGAAAACACAAAGGACCTTCCAACTGGAGAGCCAAACATTTTCATTGGGTCTCTGAAACACATAAGGTAGCTAAAATTTCCCCAATGGACCCCAGCAACATACGGGACATTGCATGGAGGCCCAGACTCCTCAGGAGAATAAGTACACTAGCTTGTCAAGAACTCGAACAAACTCAGAAATTTATCCAGTGAGATATGGGGCACCTATATGAGGATTAAGCACTTGGAACTGGTTATGTAGGGCTTTGAGAGCATTCAGCAAATCTTGGATTCATTTATCTGTAATCCATAAGAATCCTCGATAAGCTATTCAAACTCATATCACAATAAGTAAAGTCATCTAGACCCACTCAAAAGTCGTAATAATAATAGCTAATTTACACAGCACCTTTTTTGTACCAGGTACAATGCTAAGTGAATAACAAATATTATCTTATTAGGTCCTCACAACAATCCTGGGAGATAGGTGCTATTATTTCATCATTTTTACAGCAGAGGAACTGAGGCAGCGGTTAAGTGATTTGCCCAGAGCCACATAGCTAGTAAGTGTCGGAGGCCAGATTTGAACTCAGGTCTTCCTGACTTAAGGCCCAGTATTCTATCCACTGAACCATCTAGTTGCCCCCAGTAAATAAATCAACATTTTAAAAAAATGAACATGAATGACTTCTCAAGATATTCTCTTGACAAATTCCTAAGCTCTAATATTCATTTATAGATGCAGTATCTATACCTCTCATACAAGCTTCCATTCTCTTAGTAATTGTAATGTCACTTTAAAACTTAGTAATGTCACTGATATCAATATTTTAGTATTCAGCCATGTAAAAGTTATTGCAATGGAATTTGGTCAGCAAAGAAAAAAATGAAAGAGACAAAAAAATGATACAAAGACAAAAGTTAAACAGTCTCTACCCTCAAAGAACTTACATTCCCACTGAGGGAAGTCAGCATGTACACAGGTAAATTTTTGCAAAATATATGCAAAGTATTTTAGGGTTAGGAGTTTGGCCCTAAGAATTGGAGGCATCAGGGGGAAAAAAAACTTGTATAGGAGGTGCCCCTTTATTTTTTTAAATGTTATTTTATTTTCAATTCAAAATTCTTTCTTTTCTCCTTCCTTTCCCCTCCCCCACCCATTGAGAGGGCAAGAAAAACAAATACGTGCAATCATGCAAAACAAATGAACACATTAATCATATCCAAAAAAAGAGGAGGGGAGAAAAGTGGAAAAAATATTCTTTTTTAAAAAATTGTATTTATTTTTAATTTTCAACATTTACTTTTATTTTTATAAGATTTTGAGTTTGAAATTTTCCCCCTCTTTCCCCTCTCCCCTCCCCAAGATGGTCTGCGATCTGATATAGGCTATACATATACAACTATATTACACATATTTCCATATTAGTTATGTTATGAAAGAAGAATTGGAACAAAAGGGAAAAATCACAAGAAAGAAAAAACAAAAAACAACAGAAAAAGAGAAAATAGTATGTTTTGATCTGCATTCACATTCCATAGTTCTTTCTCTGGATGTGGATAGCATTTTCCATTATGAGACCTTTGGAGTTGTCTTGGATCCTTGCATTGGTGAGAAAAGCTAAGTCTTTCAAAGTTGGTCATCACACAATGTTGCTGTTACTATGCACAATGTTCTCATGGTTCTGCTCACTTCACTCAGCATTAGTCCATGTAAGTCTTTCCAGGTTTTTCTGAAATCTGCCTACTCATTTCTTATGGAACAATAGTATTCTGTTACATTCATATAGCACAACTTGTTCAGCTATCCCATGTTGGACAGCCCCTCAATTTCCAATTCTTTGCCACCACAAAAAAAAGCTGTTATAAATATTTTTGTACATGTGGGCCCTTTTGCCTTTTTTATAATCTCTTTGGTATATAGACCTAATAGTGGCATTGCTGGATCAAAGGGTATGCACAGTTTTATAGCCCTTTGGACATAGTTTCAAATTGCTCTGCAGAATGGTTGGATCACTTCACAATTCCACCAACAATGTATTAGTAAACCATATTATTTTATCTTTACTCTGAATCCATCACTTAGCATGTTTCATCATGAGCCCTCTGGAATTGTGGTTGATCATTGTATTGATGAGAGTTCCTAAGTCTTTCAGAGTTGATTATTGTTAATCATATAAATCATTCTCCTGGTTATGTTCATTTCATTTTGCATAAGTTCATACAAATCTGAAGCCATCCTCTTGATTATTTCTTACTACACAATAGTATTCCCTCACATTCATATAACAAGTTGACCCTTTGGCTCTGAGGCTTTAAGCATGCTCAAGATTCTTAGAGATAGTGTTGAGGAGTTAGTCTTTCCAAGCATGAGAGATAGATTATGTCAAAGCACAGTAACAGGAGATAAAATGTTGTTAGGATAGACCAAATGCTTGGAAGACTGAGTTATGTGAAGGGCAATATGTGGTGAGGTCAGATTGAAGGGCATTGAATGAAAAACAGAGAAGTCAGCATTTTAATTAAGAGGCAATAAGTAGCTAGTGGAGTTTCTTGACTGGAGGAGTGACATGATCAGATTTACTTTAAGAATATCAACATAGTAGCTATGGGGAAGACAGATTGGAGAAGAAAAAGGGGAATCAGAGAGACCAATTAGAAGGTTATTGAAATGATCTAGGTAAGTGACACAAGTGATGTGGAGGTAGAAACAATAATACTTGGCAATTGATTGGATAGGGTGGTTGAGAGAGAGGGAAGATATGAGGCGGAAAAACTGGATGACCCAGGAGATTCTGGTGATGTTCTCAATAGAAAGAGGAAAGTTGTTTAAGAGGGATTGTGTTTCAGGGAAAGATAACAAGTTGTTTTGAACATGTTGAGCTTCCGATGCATATGGGACATCCAGTTGGCAATGTCCAACAGACCTTTGAAGATAAGGGAACATGTTGCTCAAAGGCTGGAAAACAGGTTGGACTAGACAACTTCTAAGATCATTTCCAACTTTGAGATTCTGTAACTTCCAATCTGAGAATTCTGAGAAATGTGATCCATTAGACCAAAACTTCTTTATTTATAGGCACATGATAAAAAAAAACTCGACTTTTTTTTTCTGCTGCTTATATTTTCTTGCACTTGAATATACACGTATGTTTCATAACTTTTGCTTTCCACATTTACTTTTGCTTTGTGAATATTTTAGGGAATGCATCAGGATAAATCCTAGGATATAATCGTAAGAGTATCATACTTGTTCTGCAGTTAAAAAACAAACCAAAAAATGGTAATCTGAGGTCAATTAGAGGTGAATTAAATCTTTCATTCTTATGACTTAGAAATAGATCATTTCCTTCCTGCTTGCCATTCACTATTCATTAATGGATCTGGGGTTTTTCTTTTAACCTTTTGCCTGGAGCTTTGGAAATATGAATATGTAATTTAATGATTATAGGAGATGAGAAAAAGAATACAACATAATCCATCAGCTACCAGTCTGAAAAGCTGGTTCTGCTTAGGAGTTAAAGGTCAAATTTTCCAAATATAAAGTAAAATACAATTACAATCCCACTGCTTACAAAAATTCCTATCTAACATTCACACATAAGAATCAGTTAGTTTACACACATGATCTTTCCCAAGCATATAATCTCAATTACAGGTTTGCTTAGCCCTTTTAAAGGGTGGCAAGACAAACCACAACTCCCAACTTTTCAAACATCCTTGCATTCAAAGAATTGGCAAGTATATCACCCCATTTTTGTACATTAGGAAACTGAAGGTGGGAGAAACCAAACAGTTGGTCCAAAGTTGTTTATCTAGAACAGTTCAACTAAGGGAGTAGGAATTAAGGTCTTTTGACTAACCCTATTACTTGTAATCCCCAATTTTGGAGTAAGATACCTTTCAATAGTTTGTCTGCTGAGCCAATCAGCTTTATTTTCCTATATTAATAGTATTCAAAATGGTGGCTATTTGATAAAAACAAGAGAGAGCTGTGACCTAGGAGGAGGAGGAGGAGTAAGTAGTCTGAGTTCCAATCCTGGAAACAGAGGGAAAGATGAGGAGGAAAAGAGTTTCCTCTTACTTTTCTGAGACAGGGCTGACCAAAGCAAAATTGTCAAATAAACTAAGTTTGTTTTTAGCAATCTCTCTTTCAGCCCACCTTTTCCCAAAGTCTTGGTCCTAAGGCAACTAAGTGGTATAGTACAGAGTAGCAAACTTTGAGTCAGGGAGATGAGTTCAGATCCTTCCTCAGACAATTACTGAGTCACCCTGGGCAACTCCTTTAATTCTCCCAGCTTCAGTTTCTTTATCTGTAAAATGGGGATAATAATCACACCTACCTCACATGATTATTGTGGCAATCAAATTAAATAATATATGTAAAGCTCTTTGTAAACCTGAAAGCACCATATAAATGCTAGCTCTTATTATGCTGCCTTACTCATGAGTTTTACATTCCCCCCCCCCACTTCCTTACTCTTAACATCCATGCTTCAAAACTCTCATTCTTCCTCCTAAATAGCTGCCACCTTCCTCAAACTCCATTCTGTCCCTCAAAATTAGCTAGGTTTTATAGAAAAGGCCAGGGATGAATAACTGGTAGCTTTTAATGCTCTCAGAGGATTTTGGTTTGGTTTCTTTTTTTGAAGAGATTGCCAGCTGATCCAAATGAATCATAAATTAGTGAGATCAATTAATCAACAAGCATTTATAAAACCTACTAAGTGGTGGGCATTCTGCTAGGTGCTAAGATTACATAGGCAAAAGTGAAAGTCTCTACTTGAGGAGCTTAAAAGCTAGCTGGGGAGACAATATGTGCATATAGAAATATATACACTACAGACATACAAAGTAATCTGGGGGGAGGGCAATAGCAGTAGGAAATCAGGAAAAGTTTTGTGTAGAAGACAGTGCTTAAGCTGAGACTTTAAGGAAAATGAACTTTCAAGATGTGAAGATGAGAAAGGAGTACCTTCTAGGCAGGGGGGGAAATCTGGTACAAAGGGACAGAGACAAGAGATGGAGTTCCATGTATAACACCAGAAATCATTGCATGGCACAGTTAGGAGGTCATGATGAAAAGAGAAACTGAAAATCAAAACCAGTGTTCTTATTCTTCTGGCTCCTTGTTCCCAAGGCCACCAGTGAGTCAACGATGAAACTTATGCTCTTTAGTTTTAGGGACTAACTTCTCTTTGAATGTTCTGTATTGGGGGATTTGTAACATAGTAACAATATACCAGACAAATGTCTAGTAAAATATGCCCCTAGTTAGAGGTTCCCTAACAATATGCGTGGGCCAGGAAGAAAACATCCTAGTCAATTTCCTTCATTATGTCTACAACTATCAGAGCTGTCCCACCGCATAATCATACCATTCACAAATTGACACAAGAAAATAAATATAGGTATCTATGCTGACTGCAGATGTTTAGGAGAAATAAAACTAGGTCAATAGAAATATCAAATTATGGTTGACTAAAGAAACAAATTCAGAAACAGGCGCCAGTCAGCCAAACCAAAGAGGAGAAGCACAAAGACAGTTGAGTCTCTTTACACTGCCCGCAACCCATCTGCTTTTGCTAGAGATCAACCACATCAGCCAGCTGCAATGATAAAGAGATGTAATGATACTTCTCTAGTCACCCCCATTGTTTTCATTTCTTATCCCTGTGGGCCTGGGAGGGGAAGCCTTGTCTCATCTGCTGCTCTTGGCACCACTGCTATTAAAATGGTCCCTGCTACATTTTTGTCCTGGATGGCTGGCGCTGTCACCACTATTGAGCAAGGAAAAGAAAACCATCTTTACCTGTCTTCTCTCTTGTTCCAAACTCTTTTTCAACAAGTCTTTCCAAGTCTCATTGCTATCCCCAAACCATGAGATATTTCTTTGGTCAGGGACATGAGCAGAAACTCAAAATCATGAGGTTCCTGGCTATTCCTCCAGTCTGTGAGGGAAGTGGAATCTGTTCCCATTTTTCAGAATCTATTACACTTGTATATAGGGAACAGTGAGAAAGGAAGTTTGATTGGACTATATGTAGTATGCTTGAAAAGGTACATTGGAACCAGATTGGAAGGGCAAAGGTGACTCTTTATATGTATGGACCTTTTGTAAGTCATAGGATATTAGATCTAGTAAGAATGTAAGAGACCATCTAGTCCAGTCCTGTCATTGTACAAATGAGGAAACTGGGGCCCAGAAATTAGTCATACCGGCAATAATCAACAAGCATTTATTACGCATCTGCTATGTGCCTGGCACTATACTAAGCATTAAGGATACAAAAAGAAAGGAAGAAAAAAAGAAAGAAAGAAAGAAAGAAGTAAGAAAGGAACAAATGAAGAAAGAAAGGAAGGAAGGAATGAAGGAAGGAAGGAATGAAGGAAAGAAGGAAGGAAGGAAGGAAGAAAGAAAAAAGAAAAAATAGCAACTGTTCTCAAGGAGCTCATTGTCAAATATGGGAGGTGTGGAAGAGGTGGATAAATCTGACTACTATGAATTTTGGGGAAACATATTCTTCCCAAATAAGATAACCCCTGACCAAGAAAATGGAACTATGGGGTTTGCTCTTTACTTTCCTTTTTTGGTGACAACAAGATGGACAAGAATGATTCCATCTTAAAAGAAACCTCTGTCATCTTGGAGAGATTGCCTGCCAATACAGAAAATTCTGCTAAAACCAACCACTGAGAAATATATTTTCCCACATGAACAAACTTGACCATTAGCAGTTCCTACATTTCCAAGGCTTACAAACTTCATATTATTTGCAAAAATGATAGTTCTGTTTCTTCTCTTTCTATGCTTAGTCTTTCAATTTCTTTTTCTTGCAATATAACTATAACTTGTATCTGTAGTACAATATTGAATAGAAATGGTGATAATGGATATCCTTGCTTCACCCCTGATTTTAATGGAAAGGCTTCTAACTTATCTCCATTGTATTTGTTACTTGTAGTAACACTTGCTCTTTGTTTTAGAAAGAAATTACTTGTCATTTTAAGGAAGACTTCATTTATTTTTTCTGCTTTCTAGGGTTTTTAACAGGAATAGCAGTTGTATTTTGTCAAAAGTTTTTCTGCATCTATTAAAATAATCATATAATTTTTGTTAGTTTTGTTATTTCTATGGTCAATTACATTTAGAATTTTCCTAATATTGACCCTGGCTTGCATTCTTGGTATAAATCCAGCCTGGTAATAGTTATGATCTTTGTAATATGTTACTACAGTCTTCTTGCTAGAATTTTATTTCAAAATTTTGTATCAATATTCATAAGGGAAAGTGCCTGTTAAGCTCTCCTAGATTTAGGTATAAAGACTATATTTGTGTGATAGAAGGGATTTGGTAGGATCCCTTTATTACCTATTTTTTTTCAAACAGTTTATGTAGTATTTGACTTAATTGTTCTTTAAATATTTGGTAGAATTTGCCTGGAAATCCATCTGACACTGTAGTTTTTTTCCTTTGGGAACTTATTTATAACTTGTTCAATTTCTTTCTTTCTCTTTCTTTCCTTCCTTCTTTCTTTCATTCTTTTTTCTTTCTTTCCTTCCTTCCTTCTTTTTTCCTTTCTTTTCTTTCTTTCTTTTTTTCTTCTTTCCTTCCTTCCTTTCTTCCTTTCCTTCTTTCTTTTTTGAAATACGGTTAAGAATTTTTTTTTATATTGATATTTATTAATCTTGGAAATTTATATTTTTTGTAAATATTCAGGGACAGCTAGGTGGCACAATGAATAGAGCACTGGCCCTGGAGTTGGGAGGACCTAAGTTCAAATCCGACCTCAGACACTTGACACTTACTAGCTGTGTGACCTTGGCCAAGTCACTTAACCCCAATTGCCCTGCCTTCCCTCCTCAAAAAAAGGTAAATATTCACTTGTTTCACTTAGACTGTTAGTTTTATTGGCATATTGTTAGGTAAAATGAGCATCTAGGTGACACAGTGGATAGAGCATGAGGCCTAAAGCCAGGAAGACCTGAGTTCAAATGTGACCTCAGACATTTAATAGCTGTGGGACTGAACAAGTCAATCCTTTTTGCTTCAGTTCCCCATCTGTAAAATGAGTTGGAAAAGAAAATGGCAAGCCATTCCCATATCCTTGCTAAGAAGACCCCAAATAGGGTCATAAAGAGTCAGAAAGGACTGAAAACAATAACAACAGTTAGGTGAAACAGCCCCTAATGATTGCTTTTATTTTTTGGTTACTGGTCGAGAATTAATCTTTTTCATTTTTTGATACTGGTAATTTGGTTTTCTTATTTCTTTTTGAAAATTAGTTAGTGGCTTATCTATCTTTTAAAAACAGATCCTTGTTTTGTTTATTAATTCAATGTTGTTGCTGTTGTTTTTTACTTTCAATTTTATTAATCCCTCTTTTGACTTTCATGATTTCTATTTTGTTGTTTAATTGGGGGTTTTACATTTGGTTTTCTAGGGTTGTTTTTTAAAATTTGTATGCCCACTTCACTGATCTACTCTTTGTCTCTTTTATTGGTGAAAGAGTTTAGAGATATGAATTTTCCCCTAAATACCGCTGTGGTTGCATCCTATACATTTTGGTATGCTGTCTCATTTTTGTCATTATCCTTAATGAAATTATTGATCTTTTCTATGATTTGTTCTTTAACGCATTTATTCTTTAGTAAGAAGTTATTTATCTATACTTCAAAGGCCCTTTGTGGTTAGAAAAGATGCATTTAATATATCTACTTGTCTGGTTTGTTTGTTAGGTTTTTATGCCCTAATACATGGTCAATTTTGTGAAGGTGCCATGTACAGCTGAGAACAAGGCATATGCTTTTCTATTTCCATTCAATATTCTCCAGAGGTTTATCAAATCTAACTTTTCAAAATTCTATTCATCCCTTTTAATTTATTGCTTATTTCATGGTTGGATATGGCTAGATTTGAGACAGATAAATTGAAGGCCCTTATTATTGTAGTTTCAACTATTTATTTCTTCCTATAATTCATTTAGATTTTCCTTTAAGAATTTAGATACTATATCATTTGATTCATATATGTTCAGTGTAGATATTAATTCATTAGTTTTTAGCAAAATATCGTTTCCCTGTTTATCTCTTTTAATTAGGTCTACTTTGACTTTTGCTTTGTCTGAGAACTTGATTGCTATGCCTGCCTTTTTTTTTTTACTTCAGTTGAAACATAACAGATTTTGCTCTAGTCCCTTATTTTATTTTCTCTTTTTTTGGCTTCTTTTTTTGGAGGGAGAGGGCAGGGCAATTGGGGTTAAGTGACTTGCCCAAGGTCACACAGCTAGTAAGTGTTAAGTGTCAGAGGCCAGATTTGAACTCAGTTCCTCCTGATTCCAGGGCCAGTGCTCTATTCACTGTGCTACATAGCTGCCACCAGTCCCTTATTTTAATTCTGTGTATATCTTTCTGTTCCAAGTGTGTTTCTTGCAAATAGCATATTATTAGATTCTGTTCTCTACCTCATTCTGCTATCCTCTTCCATTTTAAAGGTGAATTAATACCATTTGCATACATAGTTATGATTGTTAAATGTATATTGCTCTTCATCCTATTCTCTTATATTTTTCCTTCTCTTTTTTCCTTGTCTCCTCTTTAAAAGTCTGTTTTGCTCCTGACTACAGCCTTATTTAATTTACCTCCTCTTATTCCTTCCCTCTTCTCCCTTAACCCCCTTCCCTCCTACTTCTCTACTGGGTAAGATAAATTTCTGTACCCAACTATGTGTCTACATGTGTATTTTTTCCTCCTTGAATCAATTCAGATGAGGTTCAAGTATTGCCCATTCCCCCCTCCATCGTAAACTCTTTCTTGTTCACTTCATTCATGTGAGATAATTTTCCTCATTCTTTCTCTCCCTTTTCCCACTCTCAGTGCATTTCTCTTCTCTACCTTTCTGTTCTTTTTAGATCATACAAATATAATAGAATTGCACTAGGTCTTCTGTCTACATAGATTCCCTCTATGACTCCTGGTGATGATAACATTCTTAGGAGTCAGTTACATGTATCACATCCCCAGGTAAGAATATAAGCATAAGGGACTTTGTTTAGTACCTTATGATTTCTCACTCATGTTTCTGAGTCCTGTGTTTATATGCCATATTTTCTATTCAGCTCTTATCTTTTCATCAGGAATGCTTAGAAGCCCTCTATTTCATTAAAGATACATTCCCACCCCCCTTTAGGATTATATTGTTTTGCTGGGGAGTTATTCTTATAAGCCTAGATCCTTTGCCTTCTGGAATATCATGTTCTAGGTATTCCTTTTCTTTAAGGCAGTGACTTCTAAATCTTGTGTTATCTTGACCATGTCTCAGCAGTATTCAAATTATTTCCTTTTGAATGATTGCATTGTTTTTTTCCTTGACTTGGGAGCTTTAGATTTTGGATACAATATTCTTGGGAGTTTTCATTTTGGAGTATTTTTCAGATAACTGATGGATTCTTTTAATTTCTTCTTTCCCCTCTAGTTCTAAGATATATGGGCAGGTTGTTTTTTTTTTTTTTAAGATTTCTTTAAATATGATGTCTAGGTTCTTTTTGTTGTTGTTGTTCATGGATTTCAGATAGTCCAATTATTCTTAAATAATTTCTCCTTGATATGTTTTCTAGGTCAGTTGTTTTTCCTGTGCTATATTTCATATTTCCTGTTTCTTTTAGTCTTTTGACCTTGTTTTGTTGTTTCTTGATGTCTCATGGAGTCACTAATATAAATTTACTCTATTCTACTTTTCAATGAGCTATTTTCTTCAGCAAGGTTTACATTTCTTTTACCAGATATTAATCCTCTTTTCATACATGTTAATTCTCCTTTCAAATTTTCAAAGATGTTAATTCTCCTTTCGTGCCTTTCTTCCATAGCTCTCATTTGTGTTGTTTTTTTTAAAATTATTTTTAGCTCATTCTTTAACTTTTCTAAGAATTCTTACTGAGCTTGTGTTCAACTTGCATCTTTCTTTGTGGCTTTACTTATACCCATTTTCAAGTTATTCTCATCTGTGTTTGTATCTTGAGCTTTCTTGTTACCATGAAGATCTTTATAGTCAGGTTCAAAACAATTTTACTCATTCTTTTAGTCTTCTAATTGACTTTGGACTTTATTTTAATGTTGGGCTCTGCTCACCTCTGGTGAGGGATGTCTGGGGTTTAGTTTCTGTCATGATCCTGCTGCTGCTTTCATAGCTCATTTTGGGGGCCTGCAAGATTGCAGTGCTCCCAAAGTGGGGTGATCTAGAAAGAGATCTGTTTGCTATCTTCCTAGTCTGAGTTCTGCAAGTTCCTGACACAGGTTTGAGTTTGTTGGCTTGTGTGTGGTTGAGAGTTTCAATAGACTGCTCTGAACTCAGAGCTAGCTTGCTGAGAGATGTTATAGGTTTGCAGCAACTGAACTCCTGGTTCTCTTTGGGTCTGGGAATTCTGCCCTGGTTATTCCACAGCAGGCTTCAATACTGGGCTAGAGGCTAGAATTAAGACCCTGTTGCTCTGATTCTGAGATAAGAGCCACACAGTTGCATTTCTGGATCTTGCTCCTTATTCCGCACACAGCTAAGGTGGGCTCACATTCCTTCAGAACCACTCTTCTTTGCTCTGGATCCATCACCTGGCTCACTGGGCAATGAGCTATAGAGCTGCCAATTGGCACTTATTCCTGCACCCAGCTCTAGTTCAGGAGTCCCCAGGAATCTCCTCCTGTCTCAGTGATTCCTTCCCTGCTGTTCTGTTCTTTTTATTTCCTTGGAGGCTGGAATGCTCCTGCTGCTACTGCTCTTATAGCAAGCTAATGGACAGTCCTCCATCCCTAGTGTCCATAGACCTCTCTGTATCCTTAAACTTCTCTGGGTTGGAAAAATTACTCATTGTGAATTTTTCTGGGTTTTCCTTTGTATTTGAAGGTCCTTCTCCTGATTGAATGCCAACTTGTTTCTGAATTGAAGTGTTAAGTTTAATATCTATGTGTCTTAGAGTTTGCAGCCTTGGGTTGTTGTTTTTTTTTTCTAGAGGTGATCTATTAATTCTTTTCATTTGTATTTCATTACCTACATTCAGAAACAGGCAGTTCTCTTCCATTATTTATTTCTACGTTATAGCATTAAGGCTTTTTGCCCTGACCTATGATACTCAGATTATCCCTGCATAACCTTCAAGATCAGTATGTTTTCCTTGCATAGCAAGCAAATATTATTGTTTTGATGCTATTTGGATTTTTTGCTTCTCTTCTTTCAGATTGCTCTTCACTTCACAATTTGTATTCCCAGTCTGTTGTTCTCTCTTTTATTCCTTTGGTAAAACTTGTCATCACAGATTCCACTTTTTCTATTCTGCTCCTTATTTTTGCTGTGCAGGGCATAAATCCTACTCTAATAATTCTCACTTCTTTTTTGAACTACTCAAGAACAATGTATTGCAGTTCTATGTTCTCCTCAAATTCCACAGAGCCTTCTGTCTCAGTATGTGTTGGATTGTTTCCCTTTGTTTTGCAGTATTTATTCATACATGCCTGAACTCATTACTAGATATGCTGGCCATATTTCTTTCTGCTGTTAATAATTTTCCTGTTGATTTATCTGCTTATGTTCAAGGTCTTTGAGTTTTCTTCTTCCTGAGATGTTTGGTAATTTCAGTCTTTTTTCCCCTACTTCTATTTCCTCCTATTACTCATTTTCTGATTATGACTTGCTCAGGTGTTTTCCTTAGGGGCCTGAATTTCAAAGCATCTCAGTCCCTCCCATGCAGGGCAATTCACATACAACCAACGACCTAAGTCTCTGTTCCAATTGACTATGGGGTGGATGAAGACTAGCTCCTGCTGGTGCTGAGTACTTCCCCTCAGGCTTAGTAGAGTACTCCAACGCACACACTGAACCCTGTCCCAGTGTCCTGTCCTGTTCCTTCTGTCCCTCAGTTTGAAGAACTGCCATGCTGGTGCTACAGGGTTGGTTTTTTGTAGTTTGGGAGGAGGAGGAGGGGGTGGGATGTGGTATTGAGCTCTATTTCCAGCCCAGTCACGAGTTCTGCCCCTTTCCCTCTGTTCCTGGCTCTGCTGCAAAGATCTTTTGCAGCTCAGAATGCTGCCCACCTCAGAGCTGCCTCAGTGGTCCCAGTCACCTTCCATAGACTAGAGCACTGTACAGGTATGCTGGCTAGCTCTCCCAGCCCCGATTGCTGAGGTCCTGGAAAGAGGGCAGAGAGATCAGGTTGTGGGCTTGGGTTTTGTTCTGAGTCCATATGGGTCAGTTAGCTCAGCCTTGCTACTGTGCCAGCTTTGGAGGAGGGGTGCTAACTGAGCTCAGCTAGAGTCAGTTCATGAGGCTGGGTTTTTTTGTTTGTTTGTTTGGTTTGGTTTTCTCTTTCTTTTTAGGATTCTAGTGGTCCTGAATCATGGACACAGCTGAAGTTTCTTTACGTTGGGTGCATAATTTATTTGGTTTTTGTTGAGTTGTTTTCAGTCATGTCAGAATCTTCATGACCCCATTGGGGTTTTCTTGGCAAAGACACTAGAGTGATTTGCCATTTCCTTCTCCAGTTCATTTTATAGATGAGGAAACTGAGGCAAACAGGGTTAAGAGACTTGCCCAGGTTCATATAGCCAAATGTCCGAGTAGAGGCTTGAAAGGTCAAGAGTATTAGAGAAAGTGTCTAGTTCTATATCTTATCACATGACCCAGAAGTTGTCCCCTTTTCAGTCTTAAAAATTATTGAGGACCCCTCATTTTTATGGGTTATACCTATTGATATTTAGATTAGATTAGATTTATTATTAGATTAGAAACATGTTAATTTTATTACAAAAATGTTAATTTTATTACGAAAATAGAGTGGATTATTACGAAAACAGAGTGGATATTAGTGATCCCTAGGGTTCCCTAGAGAACAGTTAGGTGATGCAGTGGATAAATAGAATACCAGGCCTGGAATTAGGAAGAATTAGGAATTAGGAATTAGGAAGAATCATCTTCTTGAGTTCAAATCTGGCTTCAGACTAGACCCTGGACAAGTCATTTAACTGTTTGCCTCAGTTTCCTCATCTATAAAATGAGCTGGAGAAGGAAATGACAAATCAGTTAGTATCTTTGTCAAGACAACCCCAAATGGGGTCACAAAGACTCAGACACTTTTGAAATGACTGAACAACAAACAATAGGGTTCCTCAGACCACACTTGGGAGAATCACTGCTTCAGTTATACCTAGAGGTTTCTCTTGAACAGGAAACAGTTTCTCACTTATTTGAGTTAGGGAGTATTTAACCAAATCCAATAAGAGAATCATAGACTGTTAGTACCACAAGAGATCTTGCAGGATAATATGGTCCTCTGCATTTCATTTTATCAAATGAGAAAGCTAAAGCCTTAGAGAAGTGAACTGATCTGACTGTAGTTATCCCTTAACTGGTTGTAGTTGTCAGGACCAGAATACAGATCTTGACTCCTGGCCTAGTACACTTCGCACTAAATTGTATTCTCTTCCACCAAGAGAGCTAGTTGTTGACTTATATAAGTAGCCCCCTTATATGCCCCTGCTCTGTCATAAGAGCATGCAAGGGGCAGAAAGAGATGGAGCAAGTTAAGGCAGAGTAGAAGGAACAGTAAAGAAGAAATTGAAAAGATGTTATGGAGGAGGGAGGGAAGTGAGTATAGTACTGGGGAGGTGTTAGTTCCCGAATTATTTACAAGAAATATCAGAGTCTTGAACCAGAATTGCCAGCCCAACTGACAATCCATGAGTGTGGGCTTCCTGGAGAAACAACAGTCTTGTTAACTTCCATAGCCCAGAAATTGGCAAGGCAAACACCATGTGGAGCTGGGGGGAGGCGGGTGGGCAGGAGACAGAAAAGGAATGCTTTGAAGAAGTACCAGCCTCTTGTATTTCTGGAAAAAAGTGAGCATTTATGTTTGAAATACAAGTATACTGTAATTCCAGCATTTTCTTCCATAAACTCAGCAGCAGATCTGTTAATTATGCTTTTTATTTAAGTGATGTTTTTCTCTTGAGGCTCTCTGGGGCTTAATGATTAGTGAGCCAGAGGCTTGGGATGTTATCCCTTTGAATTAAGTTGGCAAAAATGAAGAAAATATTAGCAAGTTATGTAGCTTTTCAGGAGACGATCCAATAGAACAATGATCAAGTCAGGACCAGACTCCTAGTCCCTGACAACCCAGAGGCAGAAACACCATGCTGCCTTTCAGGTCCTGAAATTAAAAACAAAACAAAGCAAAACAAAACCCCTGCTGCTTAAATACTTTAGGATTTTAGAGAATTTATAGTACCCGTTGTGTCAAAATTTTAAGCCTGACTTTCAAGGATAATATTAGACTTCTGAAATTCACTGAAAAGGAAGGAAGGAAGGAAGGAAGGAAGGAAGGAAGGAAGGAAGGAAGGAAGGAAAGAAGGAGGGAAGGAAGAAATGAAGGAAGGAAAGAAGTAGCATTGTTTTGATGCGGAGATGATCTCTAAATTCTCCTTAACCTTTCCCAATCCTCTTTAATCTTAGTGCCTTCCCTCTGAGACTACTCCCAATTTATCCTGTATGAATCTTGTTTATACATAGTTATCTGCATGTTGTCTCGCCCATTAGACTGAACTCCTTGAGAACTGGGACAGTTTTTGTCTTTCTTTGTATCCTCAATGCTTAGCACGGTGCCTGGCCTCTAGAAGGTGCTTGATAAATACTTGCTGTCTTGGCATCACTTGACTTCTACTTCATGATATCATGATCTTATGAAAGTGTGCTGTTCTACTGCAAGGCATCTGAGCTGTTTTTGCTCAGGTAGATTCCCTATGGGTGGATTTATGGAGGACATGGGATGTGTAGGAGTGGAATAGTTGTGATCTTCCTTGTTAGAGGAAATACCTGTATCTATGAGATTACAGATCTTTGCCAATGCTGTCCTTAATCTGTCCTCACTTATATATAATTAACCAGGGTTAGAGGTTCATGGAACTGAGGGGAGTTGAACTTGGGGGGCCTCATCAGCACCCTACTCTAACCAATTTGACTCATCTTGATTAGAAAACATAGCTGCAAAAGGTAAGGCATCTCCTTTAGGTCAGTCAGAAGAATAAGCTCCCTTTTACTCTTTCTTGCTATCTTTGGGGAAATGAAACATCAATGTCAAAGAAAGGGTTTGGGAAGATGGAAAGAGAAATCCAACCTCTGGGGGTACTGGGGTGCAAGTCCTTTCTATTTTCATCTTTGGGAAGTGCACAAAGACTATTACTGACCTGTTCAAAAGGATCTTTACAATTACTTGGTTCCCAGGTCAAATTGGCCTTGTTCCTGGTTATGAAAGTATGTTGTAGATTGCCACTGAGTGCCTCAAGGCTGCTGGAAGAAATCAGCTGGTCTCAAGAATTCTTTTCTGAAGGCTGTGTCATGTCACCCAGGGAGCATGTCATGAAATAAATACAAGTCTGACGTATTTTGGGCTCAGTTTCAGGCTATCAAATAAATGACTCTATTCTTTGGAAGCTGTGCCTAGGATGAAGAGCTACTCTGTTACATAAACATGTTTGTCTGACTTGAAAACATACATTATTGCTTTCTGAATTTTGAAACTTGGGGGGGAAAGCCCCCTCACTTAGCATTTGAAGTGAGGTGGTTTTCCCCTTCAAGTTTCAAAAATATTGTGTATGTTTATTTAGATCCTTTGGCAAATTTGTAAAAGCCCCAAGAAACTCAAAACATTACCAAATTTCCCCCTTTCCCAATTAGATTCAATATTACAATTATGTTCCATAAAGGAGAGCATTGGTGCCAAGTTAGGGCTGCTGAGAAAATAATTATTATCATAGGATTTTGAGCTGGAATTAGGAGATAATGTCAGAAGCTGAGAAAGTTGTCACAAGCCAATGGTGTCTTGCTGTTCTCAGCTTGGGTGTGGAGGAAGTAAAGCACTTAGTGAAAAGAAGAGTTGGGGCAAAGCCAACCATGTCTTTGCCACAAGGGAAGTGGTGATCTTGCTGGAGCCTTCTATCAACTACTGCTATCCTACCAAATGACACAGGAAGACTGCCCACTGCAGCTGCTGTAATGCCAGGGTTAATAAGGATTAGCTGAGGTGGTAATCCATTTCCTTTTTCTTTTTAAACACAGTTTTTAAAAAATGGTTTTGTGAGTTTTATTTTTCCATGCTTTTCTTATATTCTCTTTCTCCACCATTGACCCTCCATTGTAACAAAGAAAAATAAGGTGTCTGTGTGCCTCTGCCAAAATAGACATCTGGAGTCATTTGACCTCCTCACTCAGTATTGGGCATTGTGGTTATCGTAAGTTAAGGGGCCCTTTGGGGTTTTGAGTAACTTTATTAGGGTCCTTGTGTATATTGCTGCCCTGGTTCTGCTTACTTCACTGAGCATCAATTCATACAAATCTTCCTATGCTTCTCTGAATTCTTCATTTTATTGTAATGTATGTATGTCTTACATTGTTATTGTTCAGCTGTTCAGTTGTGACTGACTCTTCGTCATACTATCCATGGAATTTTCTTGACAAAGATATTGGAGTGGTTTACCATTTCCTTCTCAATAGATTAAAGCAAATGGTGGTTAAATAATTTTCCCAGGGTCCTATAGCTAGTAAGTGTCTGAGGTCAAATCTGAACTCAGGTCTTCCTGACTCCAGGCCCAGCACACTATGAACTGAGTCATCTAGCTCCTGTGTACCTTATATAGCACAATAATATTCAAATTCAGGGGTTCTTAACCTGGAGCCTGTGGACTCTTGTAAAATATATTTTAATAAATGTATTTTAGGAGAATTGGTTTTCTTTGTAATCCTATGTATTTTATTTTATGCATTTAAAAACATCATTCTGAGAAGGGGTTTTATAGTCTTTGCCAGACTAACAAAGGAGTCCATGATGCCCCAAAATATTAAGAACTTCTCCATTAAATTCATATACCCCAAATTGTTCAGGCACTCTCCAATAAATGGGCACTCATTTTGTTTCTAGTTTTCTGCAACCACAAAATATGAATATTTTAGTACACATGAAACTGTTCTTTATTTTATCTTTGACTTCTTTAGGATACATGCCCAGTTCTGGGTCAGAGGATATGAACCTTTCTCTTAAGGTTAATCTATTTCTAGTTGAATTGAATGCACTTGGTATTCACAGCAGGAGGAATCAAATTCAGATTATGCAAACCATTTGTAAAATAAATTGTGCTGGTTCAAGCTTGTTGCAGTGCCCCAACCCTGAGCTGCTACTTTCTTGCTTTGCTGCCCCCATGTTGGTAAGGTATACAGTTTGGCTCAGGGTGTGATGAGGACCAATATCTATGGCAAGGATCTGGAAATAAATTCTGAAAGTGAATCAAAACTCACCAAGATTCAGACCCTACTTTTGAGGGCCTAGAGGAGATTTTTGAGGTTTTCAAATGTTCATTAATGGAGGCACTATATTCCTTGAGTTTTGTAGACCAAAAGAGATAACAGGCTTTTCTAAACTCTTTGGGTCACTAACACTTAACCAGTTGGCAGCCAGATGTTGATTCCATTTTTTCTTCTTGGGTGGTGATTACCCAATCCTTCCCACCCTTCTTCAGTTTCACCTTGCCCACCTATTAACAGCTCTATCTCACAATTGGTCCAATACTTTAATTCATCTCAGTACAGATAACTCTTTATTTTAAAGATTTGTTTTAAACTCCTGGAGAGATTAGTCCTGTGATTTTAATGGTATAGAGAGCTTCTAGAGAGAAATTTTCTCTGTCAAGTAGATTGGAAACTTTTCTGCCACTAACAGTTTTAGGGACTTTTGCAGCAACCTGAGAGATTACATGGATCATACAGGCTCTTATTTGTTGCATCCCATAAGCATTGTAGTTGTTTCTTAGTGTAATTCCTAACAACAATAATAACAACCCACATTGTTAAAGAGCTTTTTGCTTTTTTGCTTTCAAAGAAAATTAACTTTATAGCTATGGTCTGTAAGCAGTGATCACCTACTTTAAGACACATATAGTTGAATCTTAAATAACCAAAACATTTTTCTTTTCTAGAAAATTACTATGTTTTTGCCAGCATTTTTTTTCATCTTATCTAGGAAACTCAGGCCCTTGGGTTAACTGGATAACAACCCAAGTGTGAAGGAACAAGGTTCCACCAAAAGAGTATCACCATGGTAAGATACAGTCATATTCATATAATACCTGGGAAATAGGATGTGCCAAATGCCGGGCATAGACCTGTGCTTCTCATCCTTCTCAGAATGGGTGGGGGATTTCTGTCATGCATTTAAATTGCTTTCTTTATTCCAAGAAGGGGTGGGAGACACGCAGTGAGTTAGATTTGCTGTGTTCCTGATCATGTTCTGAATGGACACTGGTGCATATAGGCACATACACAGAAGTGCAGCTGTCTGAAAATAAGCAGTTAAATGACTAGAAAAGAAAACCAAGACTTATAAAAGCTAGTTCATCGACATCATATGAAACTTGAATAGAAAAATCTATAATTACCTTGATTTTCTTCCTCTGGAAGTTCAGAAAGCTGCTTATTAGTGATGGACTCTGATGGCCCCAACAGTTACTAATCCCTCAGCTCTGTGTCTCTAGTGTAAAGTAAGGAGAGGTCGGCAAAAATAATGTCAGTAACTGGAGCCAGACTTGGATGTGGAAACAGTTCTAATTTATTACTTACATAACCAAAATCAAGTTGACGGCCTCAATGGAAAATCAGCAGCTTTCATGGAGCCTTGCCACAGGGTGGGCCATTGAAGGGATGGCTCATGTATCTATCCCTACCCAACCTATAAGTTTTAAATTCATTGGAAAGTCTTTGTCTGTAGCCCAGACCACCCAACTATGTTGGGAAGGAATGGATCTAGATTTCAGGAACTCCTGCAGATCCTCTCACTTTTCCTACTTCTTTACATTTCATTCTAGTCCTCCCTTTTTGTTTCTTAGCTTCTGATTTTATCTCTTTCCTCCATCTTCCCATCATTCCTTGGGTTCTCCCCTCCTTCTAGTCTAGTCATGCCATCCTGAACTCACCTGATCTAGTCTGATATCAGAAGCAAGGCAGAGTAGTGTCTCATTACTATATGGTGGGAGACCACCTAGGAATGCTAGGTGCTGTAGGTGTTGAGAGAAAGAGCACCAGAGGTGGACTCAAGAAGACACAGATTTGAATCTTCCTTCTAAATTTATTAGCTACACAACCCTGGGCAAATCGCTTACCCTTTCTGAGTCTGTTTCTTCATCTATAAAATGAGGAATTTGGATTCAATGGCTGGGCAAGTCATTTAACTCTACTTCCTCATCTATAAAATGGGAGATTTGGACTCAATGATTCTTTCAGTTCTAAATTCATGATCTTGCATTCATCATGGTATGGGCAGGTCCCAACTCCGAATGTTATTATTGATGCCTCTTTCTTTCTTTCTTTCATCATTGTTACTTCTCAGTACTCTCCTTACCCCTTCCTTATTCCCATTAGAAATCTCCTTTAAGGGGACAATTAGGTGGTCTAGGGGATAGAGTGCTGCTCCTGGACCTGAGTTCCAATTCAACCTCAGACACTTACTAGCTGTGTGACCTTGGGCAAGTCACTAACCTTGGTTGCCTCTTCATCTGTTCCCCCCAAAACCCAAAATGATGAAAAAGAACTCCCCTTTATAAGTCAGTCAACAAGCATTTATTAAGTACCTAATATGTTCAGGTATGGCTACCAAAAAGTTTTTTCATTTATGGATAAAATACAGACTGACACACGATCAAAAGATCTAGGTTTGAATCTGGGCTTTGCCACTTATTAGCAGTGTGACCCTGGTTGGCAGGTCACAGCTTTTTTGACCCTATTTCTTCATTTATAAAGGGGAAACAATAATGGGGTTTTTTTGCTTGTTTTTTTGCTTTTTTGGAGTGGGGAAGGCAGGGCAATTGGGGCCAAGTGACCTGCCCAAGGTCACGTGGCTATTATGTGCCAAGTGTCTGAGACCACATCTTAACTCAGGTCCTCCTGACTCCAGGGCTGGTGCTCTATTCACTGTACCACCTAGCCACCCTGGAAACAATAATGTTTTGATTTTGTGAAGATGAAATAAGATAGTATGTTGCAAAGCCAAGCATGAGCAGCTTTCCAGAGGACTGCTGCTATGAACAGCTTCAAGGTTCTGATTACACAGTACAGTGAACTCTCTATTTATAAAATAATAAACTAAGATAAAACATTGACAGAAACCAAAGTACAGCATTCACAATGTTATAACAACTTATCACTAAAGTGGCCACATAGTTTTCACCAAAGTGGCTACATAGTTTTAAACAAAAGATATCATTCAGTAAGTCCTTACCTCAACCATCCTTAAGGAGCAAGCCTCTTTAAGGGACACAAAGAACAAAGTTCTCCACCCCTAGTTCACATTGTCTTAATCTCTCAGTCAAAAAGTCTTTCTTCTTGATTGGAGATTAGTTTCCAGTCATCCTTAATTCAATCGTCCTTAAGAAGCAAGTCTCCTTAGGGACACAAAGTACAAAGGTCAAAGTTCTCCACCCCTAGGCCACAGTAAATCATGATCTTCTCCGTCAGCATCAAGTACCCCAGGGGAGGTCTTTTTTCATCTTGACTGGAGTCTGGCTCCCAAATTCCATGGTTCTTCCTCCACGGGTCCAGCTTCTACCTGAATCTACCCAATTGTCACCTGGATTCATAAGTAGGCAGCTCTCAGCTCCTTGTCTAGCTCTTCATTCGGTTCCTCATCCAGTTTCCATTCCATATTGAAGCTCACGGTGTCCAGTTCATCTCAAGTCCTTCGCAGTTTCTGTTTCTGGGAAGACAAAGTTTAACAGAGCCAAAACAACATTCATGCACATTGCCAGCACTACCATCAATTCACTATCTGCTTGTGAAATCAACACAGACCCACATAACAAGGTCTGAGAACTCAATATAAATCATGAGTACAGTCCTAGGACCTCCAAATCCCTCCTCCAGGACTTCTGTAAACAGACAAGAAGAAAATCCTCTTTCAGGGCTTCCAGTAAGGTCCCAGAGCTTCTGTACAAAGTATCACAATCAAAAATCAACACAAACAGAGCAGATAGAGTACCTGGCCACCACAGAGTTCCCCTTCTCAATTCTGCCACCACAAGTGCTCTCTTCTCAGTTCTGCTCTCTCTCAGCTTAGGCTTCTCCTTATATATGATCATTAGCTCCTCCCTGTTCTGTCCCTTTCTGTTGCATCAGCAACAGAGGTTCACAAGTTCTGTTTCTTAACAAAGACTTAATATAATTATGGGCAAAGCTTAAAAGAAACTTGAACTGAAACTAGGTGCTAAATAATTAAATAGCTAAAACAAGGTACTAAGTACTTTTTTGCTTGCCATTACATACATGTAAAAACATTGTATAAATGCCATAACTGTTACTGACTCCCTGGTTAGTTTTTTAAAAAATCATCTATCAAGCAGTTATTCTGGTAGCCCTGAGCTCTGAGTCCATTTAAGCCCAAGACCCCAGAATTTTAGAGATCTCAGTTCTCTTTACCTGATAAGTAGAAGCTAGATGACTTCCTTAAATCCACAGAGCTAATAAGTGCCAGAGGAGAGATTAGAACTTAGATCATTATGATAACAATACAAGTAGTCAATCAACCTAAATCATATAAAAAATAAATTACCCATCCATCAGCTTCAGTCTGCTAGATCATTCCCTATTGCCTTCAATCATACCCAAGTCTGAACCACCATTTAAAAACCTTTCTTAGACTTTATGTTGCTCTCAAACTAATAATCTCTATCTCTTCTCCCTTTTATAGCCATCCACCTAGAAAAAAACTGTCTATACTAGCTGTCTTCACTGCCTTTCCCCTTGTTTCTCAATCCTCTTCAGTCTGCTTCTGATCTACCTGATCACTCAACCGAAACTACTGTCTTCAAAGTTATCAGTAATCTCTTAAATGACAAATCTGATGGTCTTTTTTTCAGGCCTCATCCTTCTTGACTTCTCTGCAGCAGCTGACATTGTTGATGACAACCCTCTACTGGACACTTTCTTCTCTCTTGATTTCATGACATTACTCTCTTCTGCTTGGCCTATCCAACTGCCCCTTCTCAAGTGTCTTTTGCAGGTTCATCAGCCATATTCCCAAACTGTAAATATTTCTCAACTAGCTTCCCTTCATTTCTCTCTCTCTCTCTCTCTCTCTCTCTCTCTCTCTCTGTCTCTGTCTTTCTGTGCCTCTGCACCCTGCCCAACTCCCCACCTCCTGCATCAGCTTCTATGATTTTAATTATCATCTCTATGGGGCAGCTAGGTGGAGCAGTGAATAGAGTACTGGCCCTGGAGTCAGGAGGACCTGAGTTCAAATGTGGTCTCAGACACTCACTATTTGTGTGACCCTGGGCAAGTCATTTAACCCCAGTTGTCTCCAAAAAATAATAATTATTATCATCTCTATAGCAATAACTCCTGGATCTACATATCCAGTCTTGGTTTTGAGCTTCAGTTCAGCATCACCAGTTGCCCATTGGACATTTCAAATAGGACGTCCTGGACACATCTCAAACTCAGTATATCTAAAATAGAACTCATTCCCTTCCCCCAAAAACTCTCCCCTCTCCCCAAATTCCCTGTTTTTGTCTTCTCCCAGTCTTCCAGCCTCATAACCTTGGAGCTGGCCTCCATTTCTCCATCTCCCTCAGCTCACAGTTGTCAAATCTTGCCATTTCTACCTTTACAACATCTCTTGCATAGGCTCTTCTTTAGTCACATAGCTACTCCCTGAGTTCCTCAGGCCTTCATTACCTCTCCCCTAGAGTACAGCAACCACTTCCTAATTATTTCCCTGCCTCAAGTCTCTTATCACTCCAGCCCATCCTCTAAAAGCTACTAAAATAATTTTTCTTAAGTGTAGGTGTGACCATATGATTGCTTCCTCTACTTCAACAACTCCAGAGGCTTCCAGTTGCTTCTGGAATAAAATATGAACTCATTCTGTTTAGTTTTCAAAGCCCTTTGTAACCTCAGCCCAATGTATCTTTCTAATCTCATTGTATAACATGCCCCCTCCCATCCTCTTTGACGCTATTCTTTGCATACACTACACCATCTCCTGCCTCAGAGCCTTCTTTTTTGGCTTTCCCCCATGCCTGGAATACCCTTACTTCTCCCCTCCACCTCACTGATTCCTCTCCTCCTTTGAGATGTAGCCCAAGTATCACCTTCTCCAATCACCTTACACTTTATATTGCAGTTATTCTCTTTATATCTATTCTGTATATGATTACATATGTACTTATTATTTCCCCTCTAGAGTGCAAGTAGAAATTCTTTCCATCATCATATTTGTATCTCCAGTACCTAGTATAATACAGCAAGGCTGTGCAGGAGATAGAGCACTCCAGCTTCTGACATTTACTAGCTGAGTGATTTGGGCAAGTCACTTAACCACTATTTGCCTCCATTTCCTTACCTGTAAAATGGAGATAATAATAACATTACCTCCTAGACTTGTTGTGAGGCTCCAATGAGATAATATTTATAAAGCACTTTGCAAACTTTAAAGCACTATGTAAATGCTAGCTATTATTTTTAATACTATTTTATTTTCCCCCCAATTACATATATAAACAATTTTTAACATTTCATTTATAAAAAAATTTTAAGTTCCAAATTCTATCCCTCCCTCCTCTGTCCCTTCCTTAAGACAGTAGGCACTCTGATATTGGTTATACATGTGAAATCAGGTAAAACATATTTCTATATTAGTCATTTCATGGAAGAAAATTTGAATAAAAAAAAGAAAGAAAAAGAAAGTAAAAAACAGTATGCTTCCATCTGTATTTAGATGCTATCAGTTCTTTTTCTGGAGGTGAAAGCATTTTTCCTCATGAGTCCTTTGGGCTTATCTTGGATCATTGTATTGCTGAGAATAACTAAATCATTCACAGTTGTTCATCATAAAGTATTGCTATTACTGTATACAATGTTCTCCTGGTTCTGCTCACTTTATTTTGCATCAATTCATCTAAGTCTTTCCAGATTTTTCTGAAATGATCCTGCTCATCATTTCTTACAGCACAATAATATTCCATTACACTCCTATACCATAATTGGTTCAGTCATTCCCCATTGAGGGTTATCCCCTCAATTTCCAATGCTTAGCCACTACAAAAAAATGCTAGCTATTATTATTGTTAATAAATACTTACTGATTTATTGACTGAACATTAGGAAAACAATGAACATACTTAATTGTATATTAAAACCACCCCAAACCACATCATCACATCAACAGAAGCAGAAAAAACCTTTGACAAAATGCAAAATTCATTCATGCTAAAAAACATATAAAGTATAGGTATACAAGGGATATTTTTAATATGAGGAAAAAGTCTATATTTTATGAGAAGACTTCTCTACTTTTTTGTTCTTTCCATTTATATTATTGTAATCATTGTATATGCTGTTTTGTGGGACTTTTGGCATTAGTTTATATAAGTCTTCACATACTTTTCTGAATGAATTCTTCATATTTTTCTGTTTCTTATGTGAGGAAAATGGTTATATTTAAATCTAAAAGCTAGCATCATTTGTAGTGGGTACACATGCAAAAGACTTAAGTGCATACCTTTGCCTCTTTTGTTTGTGTAGCTGGAGGACTATGAGTGTGAGATATTGCATATACTGTCAGGCAATTGATGCATTGGTTGACTGGTTGATGAACTACTTCCCTGCCCCTTCCCCCCTTTTAAAATTCTTTGTTACAGTACATGGCTTACTAGAGGATACATTAGAAATCAAAGTAAATAAAAACAAAAGTTATTGTATTAACCTCTCTGGGTTACTCCCCCAACTTAGATTTACTTTAGCTGACTAGATTCCCTAGAGGGTGGCTACTACCTCAGGTTCTTGGGGGTACCCTGAGAGTATCTATTCTTTCTACCACAGTTAATAAGCCCCTACCAGTGTGCTTCTCCCAAAGAGTCAGACAGTAAAAACAATGGGCTCTTTGTTAAGACATTCACTAAAATAGAATACTAAGTAGCTACAAAACAGAAACTTAAGTGAACTCTCCTACAAAAACACAGAATCTGTGGAAATGGAGGGCACAAATTTTAAGTACAATGATGAGATACACATATGTTCAAGGCACCTCTCACCTCTGAATATGCAGTCCCTCAATGTCCTATCTGTCCTCCTAGAGTCCTCACAAAGCACCCCTTGGGTAAACTTTATCTGTAGGGTGAGTCACTCAGCTGGAGTCTCTGAGTTTGCTACTCTCTTAAGCTCAATTCTCAGTTGTCAGAGCTACCTCTCCCTTAGTCCATAGAGAGTTTTCTTCTTTGCTAATAGGTCATATTCCTTGAAGCTGTGTTGCTTCAAGTGATTTCCTTGATGTATCTGCATCTTTCTGGAGAGTGTTCATCTCTGTTCTTTCTATGTTATCTCAAACTCTCTTGAAATGACTCCCTAGCTACTGAATGGGGTCTATCCTTTTGGTTGAGTAGCTTCAATGTCTGATGGGGAGTAGGGAGAGAAAAGAAACTCCCTTCCCCTTATTTCTGCCTTTTGTTATAGGTGCAGCAATCATACTCTACACCTGTTCAAATTCTTGAATTGCTTTACAGTTGGATTGTCTCAGAAGCTTAATTATTTAAAACTCCCAGACCTGTAGCCACCTATTTTTTGTTCAATAGCCAGACTTCCTTTGATTCCATTAGAGCAAGATATTTCAAATTTTGCAAAAGGATCACCTTATTGTCTGTGATTGGATCCTGCAACTACATTAACTAAGCTTGTAGGGAGTAGGGTATAGGTGAAACCAAATCTTTCCTCCCTTATAGTTGTTGTTTTGTCATCTTCAGATGTGACTCTCCATGACCACATTTGGGGTTTTCTTGGCAAAGATACTGGAATGATTTGCCATTTCCTTTTCCAGCTCATTTTATAGATGAGGAAACTGGGTTAAGTGACTTGTCTAGGGTCACACCGCCAGGAAGTGTCTGAGGCCAGATTTGAACTTAGGAAGATGAATCTTCCTGACTCTAGGCCCAACACTATATGCACTGTGCCACTATATGCACTGTGCCACTGCTCTTACAATATCAGTTTTAAGTTCTTTTCTTTCTTTCTTTCCTTCCTTCCTTTCTCTTTCTTTCCTCCTTTCTTTAATTTTGGATTGATAAGTAGAACCAGATAATGGAGGGCCTGGAAAGCTAGACTAATTTTAGATATGATGGGCTGGGCAGTGGGTACAGGGAGTGGGGGTGGGATTTTATCAGTTTTTGAGCAGCGGAATAATACTGTGACAATAGCATTTCAGAAAAATTATTCTACCTGCAGTATGAATAATTGGATTATAAGGGAAACAAATCAGTGAGCCAGGACAAGAAAAATACTGGCCTAGAGCAAGAGTTCTTAACATGGGATTCATGGGTAGTTCTAAGACAGTCCATGAACTTGGATTAGAAACAAGTTTTATCTTGATTTCAACATAATTGCTTTCCTTTGTAACTTTAATGTATTTTATGTGCTTAAAACAATTCTTCTAAGATGGAGTTCATGTTGTTTGTTGTTGTTGTTTGCTTGCCTCCAACCTCACCAGGGGTTTTCTTGGCAAAAGTCCTGGAGTAGTTTGTCATTTCTTTCTCCAGCTGATTTTATAGATGAGGAACTGAGGCAAACAGGGCTAAGTGACTTGCCCAGAGTCACATAGCTGGTAAGTGTCTGAGGTCAGATTTGAATTCAGCAAGATGAGTCTTCCTGATTCCCAGGTCAGTGTTCTATCCACTTGTACCATATAGCTTTCAGGAGGCAGGAAGACCCAAGGAGTCCATAAGCTTCACCAGACTGCCAAATATAGCCATAACACAAAAATGATTAAGACCAACTTGTCTAGAAAGATGAAGACGTTGACTAGATTGGAGGGAGTGGGAATAGAAAGGAAAGGATAATGAGAGAAATATTAGGGAAGAGTGCCTAGTGAAAGAGGGATTATGGTAATGCCACATGGCTGCTATCTGACCTTTCATTCTTCTAGGAGGGTGCTGGGAATGTAGTATGATGGATACAAATCCCCACTCCAAACTTTTTGCATAAATCATTTAAAGGTTTTCTTTTCTACAAGTTTCCTTGGGCTCAATTATCAGAGTTACAGTTTGGAGGATAGGGTCTAAGACGTCCATGGAATAGTACATTGCACTATCTCCCCCCAACATAATAGGGGAGCATAATAATGTGATAAACATCCAACTTTGGGCCATCTTTTGCTTTTCTGATCTTCTGGCCCCTCAGTCACCCGGCCCTTTAATTACAATTACTGCAGTTAGGAAGTTCTCAGTCATAAAAGCACTCCTTTTTTCTTATTGGCCTCTTCTCCCCTCCTCCCCAGCCCCTCAAGGCCAATGATTATGAACCAGGAGTTGTCTCTGTTAATGTTCAATATAGGGTAACCCATCTCCTGAAATGGAAACTGCTTGGCTCTCTTGCTTTCAATCATCTTGGTCTAGAAAACCAGGTGCTTCCAACGTTAACTTTGCTCCATGCTTGGCACATGCTAGCACTTCTGACTTGTTGCTGCTGTAGATTAGGAAAGGTGCCAAGAATATTTTACTTCACCTCCATAACGAAATGCAGATTTTTCAACTAAAAGGAAAATCTTTCTTTCTAGTCTTATGGGGTGCTAAATAATGACACAATTTAATTTGTGCATTTATTCTTTTAAAAATTATCATTTATTTGAAACCTTATTGAACATCACACAAACTCATTTTGCCAATATATATACTTAGCTTTATTAATTTCAATGCATAAAATATTATTAAAATTTTTTTCATTTTATTTTATTTTTCAATAATGACTTGTCAATCACTCCCTCTGGGTTTCTTAGTTAGATTTAGGTTCCGTAGAACATACAGCTTGAGATTGTTCCTTGGTCTTTTGTGTTGGATAGGAATTGGCTATATGTTCCTTTTGCTTTTTAGTATTTGGTTCTGAGCATCAAGTGAGGATTAGGCAGCTGGGCTCTCTAGGCTCCTTGACTTTGAACTCTATTTCAGGGCCATTTTTTTTTGCCAGTTACAGATGGCTTTGTTCTTTCTGGTTCATTTTCAGTGACTGCTTGGGCAAGAAATGGCCCCATTTCCCAGCATGGTTTTGCCAATCTGGGAGCTATTTGCTTTGCTTTCTTCCTCTCTGGCAAACCAGCCCCCCACTTCCCTTAGAAGCTACTGCCTGCTTGACATGAAAAATGTACTTGAAAGATGAGCTTACTGGCTAATTAATTAGGAGGGAAAAAATTCCCAGTTCCTTAGATATGAAATTATTAATTACATAGGCTTTAAGGCTGTCACACTTTTGGAACTATATTTCTTTGAACTTTTTACCAACTGGTTTTCTACTTATGTTTGTGTTTTTTGCTTGTGCAAGGTTGATCTCCTATGTGCCCAGTCCATTTCACAGCAAATGTCCCCAAACAATGTTTGCCCGATTTCATTAATAAGGCTATGTCAATTAGGTGGCCCCAAATGAATTACTTGTTCAGGTCTGCTCCAACACAACACTCATCTGTCTCTAGCTCATGCCATCGCTAGGGCCTGTTTTCCTTGAAATCAGTTTGAACACATCACCTGACTCCATAGTACCCACTATGTTGTAGCAAGTTTGTTGTGATAGGACTCTGATGCTTTCCAAATGCAAAGGGTGGATCCTGATGTCTGAGGGTTTTTCCTCTTGGGTTTCCGGTTACAACTTTTTAAAAACATGTTGTTTGGCCCAAGTCCTTAGACTTTCCCTAGGTAGTTCATTTTTATACCGAAGATCTTAGAATACCCTTCGTTTTCCCCCTTTCCCCCCCAGACTAGTACCACCAGCAGCCAACACGGCACTACTTAATGTACCTGTGTTCAACTTGGCTGCTGCTAGGACCCCTCTGCTGAGATTCCTCCCTCCTATCTTCTGGCCAGCTCACTCCTCTGCAGCACAACATACTTCAGAGGATAACCCAGGTATCCTGGGCAGCCACTGTACTTTTTATTAATAATAGTTAGCATTTATAGAGCTTTAAGTTTTGCAAAGTGCTCTACATAGCTTATCTCATTTGATCCTCACAACAACTCTGGGAGGAAGTTACACTTATTATCTCCATTTCACAGATGAGGAAACTGAGACAGTGGTTAAGTAATCTGCCCAGAGTCAACACAGCCAAATTAGGATCTGAGGAAGGATTTGAATTTATGCCTGCAGGGCCAAGTCCAGCACTCTATCCACCACACCCCTAGTTTTTTGGGGGTTGGCATTTCCTCTGGAGCAGATTACCTATCTCCCTGGGATTTCTCCTGGACCAGGGCTACGGTGCAGATCTCCATCATAGCCTTAATGCTTATCTCGAATTAAGATTATCCAAATCATTCTGACTTTCATTGAATGGCCAATGATAGACCCAGTCCAAGCCTCTGTGGCTCATTATTTATGTTTTGATGGTTTGGAATGAGTATAAATAGCAACTGTTTTCTGTTCTGGCCCCAAACTCTGAGGGTCGGATTGATATCTTTGGGATGGTCAACTGGGCCACCCTTTGTCAGAGTTCTTACCTTGCCCTTAGTCACTGAATGGGCTTTGGACAAACAGACCTGGGAAAGACCTTAACTTAGAAATGCCAAGATGACCGACTGTACATCTGGGTCATAGCTAGTCATCTCGACTTTTGCCTGGCTACTGGACAGCCAGTGACTCTGGAGGAGAGATTAAGGCTGATGACTGCCTCACTCAGATCCAAGTCACAAGCAGTGATGTCCCTGGGGCTCTTCAAGGGTGAACAACAAGCAGCTCATCTCAAATTTAGAACCAGTTCTTGGCCTAAGGGGATGGGACATTGAATCCCACCCTTCTCACCGCAGGGCTCCCCTGTTCTGCCTCCATGCATGTGCTGGGCACCAAGTTTAATCCTTGGGCAACGTGACATCTGATGTGGGGGGTTAGGTTCCCTTCTCTCACTCTCTGGCTGGTTAGACATGTGTACCCAGGTGCCTCAGAGGAGAGGGCTGGGCCTACAATCAGGAAAACAAGTTCAAACCCCATCTCAGACACTTACTAGCTGTGCGACTAGACAATTCACTTACCCTGTTTGCCTCAGTTTCCTCAACTGTAAAAAAAAGCACCTACTTACCAAGGCTGTTGTAAGGATCAACCGAGGTAATATTTGTAAAGTGCTTAATAAATGTTTATTCCCTTCTTTAATTTGTGGCTTTTGTCTAAGGTCTCCCCAAAGAAGTAGGTATACAGTATGAATCAGGCATACAACAGCTATAAGAAATAGAATTCTTTTCTAATAAAAATGAGAAAAAGAGGATATCAGGAGTTTTTATAGGTTCAACATGTAGTTAGGAGTTTAAATACTTAGAGAACTCTGGAGATGTTCGTATAAATAGAGAGGTTTGGGATTCCGCCCCCCCCCCCCCCTCCCAGACAAGAGCAGTGTTAGTAAAGAAATTAGAAAGTTTTTTGGCCTCTCGAGAAGACTGGATCTCTTTTGCTTTTCTTTTCTTCCTCCTTTCCTCCCTCCCTGCCAAGCCCAATCAGGATCTTCTTTCTCCTGCCCCTCTGACTGCCTTAATTATCTCCAAATTACCTTTCCAAGCTTATCTCATGATACTCCTGCCACATAGTAGGTGCTAAATGCCTATTGATGACTTATAAACATTTCCCACTGAGGTGCTATTTCCTAAATCACAACTCTTGAGCTTTCCATTGTTCTTCTATTTTGCAATTTTGCTCCTGAGGGTCTCCCTTTCCTCCCCCTCAATTGTGAGCTTTCTCTCCCTTACCCCAAGACACACTCATGTCATCCAGTCTAATCAACCTTTAAGGCCCAGATCAAAGGTCACCTCTTTCCTATATGCTTTCCTGATCTGACAACCACAAGTACTCTTCCTTTTGTGGATTCTCACAGCCCTTTTTGGGGTGTGCATCTTCCTCACTCACATACTCCATTTTATCCCGTACTTGTCTTGTATCTTCCTACAACACTGTAATGATCTTCAGGGGGAGACCACGTATTAATTGCTGTTCCATCCCCTTCAGCAGCTTGAAAGAATATGTTTATTTGTTGGATGTAATCATTTTAAGTACCCTGTTCTGAATTTTAAAAGAAAATAGATTATTTTATATTTTTAAAAAGCTAATTCAATCTACATTTTAAGTTTATGTAGACTTTAACAGAACAAAGGAGTCTTTATCCCTGCTCTATGATGAAGACCCAGAAATCCTCTTAGTTTCAAAGGATGATGTAGAAGCTTTTAGCCAGCCACATTGCCATTTGGGCCCATGGCTCCAGCTTTTCCCTAGTATGATAACATCTACTTTGAAGGCTTTGGTGAGTATCAAGGAGCAGACCCTCAGACTGAATCCGACTTCTTTTTCTGAAGCCCCCTTCATCCTAACAGGACAACAAAAGATTAATTCTTCCCAGTGACCACATGTTAAAAGGAATGCTGGCTTACCACCATCGTCTAGTTGAATTACAACTAGCTGTATATGCGGGAGTTAATGGAAAGTCATTCAATTACAATAATATTTGTATTCAATATAAAAATAGGTCCAATAGGTCTTTAGTCTTTCTTGTTGATCTGAAGATATACTATGTACAAAGTCATTCATTCTGCCTCATTTAGCTTAGGCTCCCACAGTGCTGCTCACCCCCTGGAGCTTGTAGAATAAATGACACTTTTACAAGTCACCTGAAATCAATTGTTAGTCCTTATAAACAGAACTGCTGCTTCCTTGAAAAGCTAGCAGAGACACTTCTCTAACCCCATCAGCCTCTCAGCTTACTTGGCTAAGCAGGCTTTCCCTCTGTAGGAATTCCCAAGCCCAGAAGAAAATTTAGCTGGTAGTGTGATTTATGTTGCTCTTATTAGGATCAGAACACACTACAAGCCTTCATTTCTTACAATGTTCTCACAGCACAGGACGATAGTTAGTCCTGTAATAATTTTCAGACTAGCAGGCCTTAGGGGTCCCTAAGCCTTCAGTTGATAGTATTAGCTCCCTGACTGGTCTGTCCTAATCCTACGCTGCTTCCTTCCTTAGGGGTTATGAATCCCATCAGTCAGTCAGTCAACAAACTTTTATTAGGCACTTAGTATTTTCCAAACACTATGCTAAGCACCGAAAGATACAAAGAGAGAAAAGAACAGTCTCAGTCCTGAAGAAGTGGACAGTCTGACGGGAGAGATAACATGTAAATAAATAAGTACATACAAGATATGCACAGAGTAAATGGAAGGTAATCAGAAAGGGGGAAGCATTACCACTTGTTTGTATTGCTGGAAAGGCTGTAAAACTCTCATCTGAATGAAAGGCTTACATAAATCCAATCTCATTAATCTTCTGAAAAGGAATAATTCTCCATTGTTTCAGAAATAATTTTTCTGGAATGAGAGTAAACAGTATGGGAATTACCATTGTATGTGTTATTAGATTGGTTCTAAAGAGCAATTAAAATAAACAACAAGCAGAGTGATTTTTAAAATCTGAGAGAAGATTTGATGCAATCACTCTGTCCTCTTAAACACCTGATCCCACCATTCCATTCTCTGCTTCCAGCAGTGAGCTGGGTGCCAGGAAATGCAAGGCATCACTGGGATGTAGCACAGCAAATGTTGCTGAGGGCATGTGCCAGAGAACAGCATCTTGGCTAAATGCAATGAGAAAGAGGATTCTCAGGGCTGACCCACCCAGTGGACACAGATCCCTAAAGGAAAGCACTTCTGGTTACTGAAAATCAGCAGCAAGATTGATGGCTGGTGGCCAATGGGAAAGGTTGGCAGGTTAGTTAGGGGTCTGGCACTGCCTGGAAACCTGAGAACCCTTGGGGGCTAGAGAGGTTAAGTGGCTTCTCCATAAGATCAGGGGTTCTTAACCTTTTTGGTGTCATAGATCCTTACGGCAGTCTGAAGAAACCCTTCTCAGAAATGTTTTTAAATGCCTAAAACAAAATATATAGGATCACAAAAGAAACCAATTATATTGAAATATAGTTATCAAAATATTGGGAAAAAATGCACAGACCCTTGAATAGGAAAGAATCCCTGTATTAGAATCATTTTAATGTAGTGTCAGAGCCACTGAGAATTCACATTGGAAAAACTCTTCTCATATCTTGCCCAGAACTTAATAGGTGCTGAAGGCAGAGAGAAAGTTGTTTATGGATTCTGGAAATTTTTAGGTTTTTCACCAGTCAACAATACACAATCCTTAAATACAGTTGCTTCTACTTTAGTCACGAAGCTAAATAATTTATTTTGACTAAACAGATAATTTGGTTTGGGGTTATTTAGCTTTTAAACGTGTTCAGGAGATTTCTGAGGTAATGTGTGCCTTTTTAAAAAAATGGTGGTAAAAGGCAAACATAGAAAAAATTCGTCACAAAGAGAAAACACGTCTAGAAATGATTACTCCATAAACAAAACATAAGCGCACACAGCAATTTCATGTTCTCTCTCCACCTACTCAGCTGCTCTTAATGATTCAAGAACAGAGCAGCTTGGGCAGATTTACAGGGTTTGAGTTACTGACATCTGTGCTGAAATAATGCTATGTATGTTCACAAAGCAGTTGCTCTTGCTTAGGGAGAAAAACCGAACCCACCTTAATTTGATTTTTGCATTTACCTTAGTTATAAAACAGACAAATGCAAGGATTCATTAATTTCAAATATCAGATTATCAAGGCATATTCTATTTGCTAGAGTGAAAACGACTACCTATCCTGCAGTCTGGAATGATAAGAATTGCAAAGGTTACACGTACATATAGATACATGTTTTTTTTTCTTTTGTTCTTCAATGGGAGAACTTCTTATGAAGAAAATTTGCTCTAGGTTATTTAGCTTGTCGGCTGTTGAATCATTTGGGACTCAGTGGAGGGCAGTGTTTTCCTATGTGTGGAATGGGTGCACCTTCAGAACCAACCCTTTGATCAGAGCTCTAACAAGGGCATGCAGCTGGACACCTTGTGCCTCTGAATTCAGAAGGTAGTGAAAGCACCTATAGTTTTCTAAGCAGTAGAAACACCCCGATTCCCAGGTGAGGTCTAGCTCTGAATTTTGCACTTCTCCCCACCTCCAACAGTCACATGGTTGTGTGCTATCAGCAGCAGTGTGTGGAGGCCACCGGTGCTTGGGGGATAGTGTCCTTGTTAGATTACATGATGCTGACCCCAGGGAATTAAGGACTACAGGACGGACACACACATACACCAACCACTAAACTCTCCCCTCCTTCTCTTCCCTGGGTACTAACATTTGCATGCTCCTGGGCACCTGTATCTCTCTCTGATAAGCTCAGGGTTCCCTGCCAAAGCAGAAAGGTACTGGTAGCAGCTGCTTGTAGCAGTATTGCCAACTCAGATGAGAAGATGCCCTTCCTCACTGACACTGATTGCACATGATTATGCATTCACATAAACCTATTCAAGAAGGAAGGAACCCCCTGAGGTTTCAGGTCTCATCCCAAATGGGAATGTGTTGAGAAGTGGTAGAAGGGGAAGGCTTTCACTTATCTTAGGTTGTCATTACTGACAGAAACACAATCCTGCTCTCCTATGGCCTCCTTGAAAAGTTCATTTAAGGGCATGTTTAGTGTTGCTATTCCCCGAGTGTAATTTGTGCTGCCCCAGTGGCAAAAATTTCTAGCTATGGCTTCAGTACTGATATTCTGATTTGGACTTTGAGTTACTGGCTGTATCCCTGACATTGAGCAGACTCCCTGAGTGGTTTAAATTCAAGCAAGTCATATGTGCTCTTTCCTTCTCTTCAAGGGAGATGAACCTTCCACTTACTCATTTCTCAGATTGTGGGGTCCAAAATTATCCAATCTACAAGAAAATCTACTAAGGCAGAGCTTCGAACCATTAACCATTTATTAAAGGGACCAGACCACTTCAGTGAATGGGACTTCAGACCTTCCTCACAATCTGTGATGCCCCCTTTTCCCAGTGCCTTACTTGAATCCAGAGCTTGATTCCCAGACATTCAGAAGAGTCAAAGTAAAATATAGTTTCATTAGATGATAGACCTTGATTTTGACTCTTAGGAGGTCCAGAAATGATGCATCAGCATGGGCGGTCACAGGATGAGCAAGGCAATGGTCATCTTTGCTAAGTGTTCATAAGATGGTCCCTTCCTTGTGTTGGGCAAGAGATGGTAGTCAGGAGGCACAAAAATAAGTCAGGGGACTTTCCATATCTTGCCAAGACATCCCACCCACTCTGGATCTAGCCAGCAACATTCTTGTGGTTAGGCAAGTGAACTTTATAACTAGTAGTTTGAAGTATTGGACCTAATATAAAATAGAATCTATCTAACGTTATAGAATTATTCCTGTGTCTAAGATATATAAAATATGTATTAACATATGTAATCCCTATACTTATGTTAGTTGACTAAAATGACTAATTGTATATTACAAGATGAGTATAACACTAATAATTACTAACAATCGTTGTTGCTCTTTGTTTTTGAAGAGGACCATGGCATCAGGGAAATGATAACATGACTGCAGTTGACTTTGATTTCAGTGAGGGAGGGCTATGTAAGGTCACCAGTCTCATTTTCTCCTCCAGAGCCATCTGGATCTAGTAAGCAAATATTCTTCAGGATGACTGGAGATGACCCAGGATGCAATGGGAGACCCTGGCCCTTTTAGGCTAAGGCTTTTCAGGTACTCATTTAGAGTGAGGTAATGCCCATTCAGTGAATAGGCCAAAGGCATACCATCATTTCCCTGATGCCATGGTCCTCTTCAAAAAAGATGGGCAAACACCACCTGTGAGTAGACCAAGCTGCCTGAATGGGGACCCAGATAATTGGGTAACTCAGCTCATCCTCTCCCTCTCCCTCTCATCTCCAAAGGAAGGTAAATTTTGATGGCCAGAAGCTGCCACTTAACTTGGGGTTTACTGGCTAAATTTCTTTCCTTCCTTCCATCTTTCACAAAACCTTAAACCCAGTTTACTCTGAAGCTCATAGATTGGACCACAAGAGGTCCCTACTCAAGTTCCATTTAATGGCTGTATTTTGGGCCCTGATGGCTTAGAAAGAATGTCAACAATAACTGTTTCTCTTTGGAAGAGCACCCTGAGGGTATTATTCCCTTCCCACCTTGATTTTTTTTTCCTTTTTTCTAATTAAAGGGGCTATCCCTTGACTCATTTCTTAACAATCATTACTCCTATGAAATCATACTAAACTAATTAATACTGATTAGAGAAAGATAGGGATCTAATTAAAATCATCTTCATCAGACTATAACCCTTTCCCCTTAATGTGCTGCCTGCTCCACACTCACCTATTTCTGGGACTTCAACGGTTACAGTCAATCCCCATGTCTATTCTGGTGATCTCATTGCATGCAATGCTTCTCTTCTTCCCATTTCAGCTTGTGTGTGCCACATTCAGATAACTGATCCTAAATGCTGATTACTACTTCTGTCACACTGCCCTATTCCTATCAGCCCTGTTGTGGTTCCTCATTCCTTCACACCATAGCTCTCTGGAAAATACAGGAGGAAGGTGGTGGAGGTCCTCCCAGGAGAGGAAATAAAGGGCCACCAATGGTGGAGGTGAAAGAGCACCGAAGGTAAATTTCCCTATTTAGTCAACCCATAGTGAGTGACAGGGTAAAATCATCTACCATACGTTGCTGATTCTAGTTATGTACCTTTTCCTTTTTAAAATTTAGTTTTTCAATTATTTTCACTCCCTTCCACATCTCCCTGTTGAAAGGGGGAAAAAATTAACTCCTTGAAATAAATGTGCATAGTCAAGAAAAACAAATTCCGACATTAGCCATGGAAAATACATACTTACCTACCTACATACATACACACACACACACATCATTCTGTAGTCTGAGTTCATCATCTGGCAGGAGCCTGATAGCATGCTTTATCATCAGTGCTTTTAAATCACGGTTGGCCATTTCTGCACCTTTCTTAGCTGTGATATACTTATGACTTATGAGGGTACAGCAGGACATCCTGAGAGGGGAACAGGCAGAGTTAAGACACCTGGCCATTCTCATCCACTTGCCCTTAAGCTGCAATGTGAACTAATATATGCAACAAGAAATTTGGATCCAATAAACACTTTTAAGTGTCTGTCCTGTGAAATAACAAAGACAAAAACCAAGACAATTCTTTCCCTGAAGAAGCTCCTTCTCTCTTTGGTCACCAGTCATTAACCCTTCACACTCTCAATCTCAAATCTACAAAGGGGAGGAAGTGAGTACTGCTTGTCCTTTGATTCTAAACTTGAAATCGACCTCCGTGTAGCCTCTGGATTCTTTAGCAAAGTCTCAGACTATGTCATCTTCCTTCCTCTTTGATCTGTCCCCACTGCCATTCTTTCCATTCAGTTTTCCTACTCCAGATAATCTTCTGAGACTCCATAAAGGCTTCTAGGACCAAATGGAAATGAAGACAGTTCTCCTCACTCTCCTTATGGAATACCAGGAAGGAGTTTCCATAATTTATACCATCATTAACAAGAACTCTTGTAAGTTTACTGGTACATCTTCTCCCAGAATGTTAGTACAACTGTGTTTATGAGTATTTGTCTTGGTTCTTTATTTCATCATTCTTCATGGACTTCATTTCTGGGTTGGTTTTTCCAAATTTATATAACATTTCACATAGTCACGTGCAAATAAGCTTCTAGATAGTTTGTTGTAGTGAAGAGAATCCTAGATTCTAGAATCAGAGATCTGGTTTTAATCCAGGCTTCACCAAATACTAGCTGGGTGACCCTGGGTTAGTAACAAACCTCTCTGAGACTCAGTCTCCTTTGTAGAATAAACATACTTACATTCCCTGTTTCACAAGGTTATGAAGAAAACGCTTTTGGAAAAATAAAACAAAACACTTAGGAACAGTAAAGCACTACCCTCAGTTTGAATACTATATGAACACATTCCTTTATTAAGTAAACTCTAAATCATGATGCTATAAACCTGTTCTAGTAGAATGCTGGGACCTAACGAGCACTTCATGGAAGAATTAGATCAGTCATTAATTCAGAGCGATAGACTTTTATTACAGGCATGTTTTAACATCATGCAATAGAAAACTTGACTTCAGGGGGACATCCTGGTGGTAGCAACACAGAAGGGAAGGGTATAATCAGAGAAGCCATTGAAGGATGGGCAAGGTTGACTTAGTGTCCCCACTTCAGGGCTCTCATCATTCCTCCTAACTGATGTATGAGAAGGCTGCGGTCTCTTCCTAACCTCTACTAGGACAGTAAGGAAGCCAGCCTCTCACCTGCTGTCCCTCTTACGCAGGACTACCTCCAGCAGCTCACCTTCTGGAGCAACAGGGGAGCCAGTGAGGCCTGAGTTTTTTATAAGCAATAGTGAGGTCAATCTGGAATGTTTGATTGATATCTCATCTCTGATGTCACAGTGTCCCATATGTTGGGGTGGACCACCTGTGGCCAATTTACAACCTCACTCTCCACCCCAATCCCTGCTCTTATATTCAGGGACTTCAATATATTATACATGTTGATGTCCTCCAGAATACTCTAACCTCCCAGTTCATTTGTCTCTTAAACTGCTATGAAATCCATTACCATACCACTTGAGCCATATACACAGGAATGGTCATCATTTGATATGTCCATCACCCATAAGTGTTTGACCTCCATGATCTACAACTCTGAAATTCCCTTTTATGACCACATGCTCCCATCATTCCATCTCTTTTGCCTCACTCCTCCCAAGCCTATTTTCATTCTTACTATGATCTACCCCTCTATGTTCACCCAGTCTACCATCCTTGTTCTGGACTTCAACTTGACCCTATATTTTCCCAATTCAACAATAAACCTTTGAATCCTTTGCCAAACTCCAATCCTGGGTTACTTCCACCATCTACTTTTCCCACACCTACTCACATATTTCTGGCCATTCCTGGGGAGAATAATGAAACTATTTTTGCTAGGTTTATTGAAAATTCATGTTACTTTACCTTGCTTGGGCCCTCACTAATGCACAACAATCCATTTAAGTTTCCTGACTGACTCTGTCATATAGCCACAGGAGCTATTCCAAAACTTTTTGCAAGTCTTCTTTAAAATCTCCCTCTGGCTCTCACAGTCACTGACTAAGAAGAGAGCTGAACTTTCTCCTCATCAAAGCTAACCCTTCTCTTTGTCCTCTTAAACCCCTTCTCCATACAGCTATCAAACTGATATTCCACAAGTACAGATCTGATCATATCACTCCCAGGAAACTCCAGTGGATCACTGTTGCCTCAGTGATCAAAGGAAAACTTCCTGTTTGGCACTGATAGTCTTTTAAAACCTGGCTCTAGCCTCCCCTTTCAGGCTTATTACATATTCATCCCTTTCACATACTGTGTTCCAGTCAAACTAAGCCTCCATCTCCTGCTTCTGACTTTCCACAGGCTGGAAACAACATCTCTCATCTGTCCAAATCGGTAATTACCCACTGGCCCGTCTCACAGAATGACCCCCCAATATATGAGTTATTAAAAGGCTGAAGAATATTAGTCTGTTTACTCCACTTAGAGAATGCTTTACAGTCAGCCAACTGCCCAGGAGAATTGAGTTAAATTGCAGATTTATTATATGTTTTGCCATGATGTTCCTTTATGACTTGATGACCACCTGTGCAGAAACCAAAACCTTGGATTGTGGGGAAGTTTTGCACAGTTAAGCCAAGGCCATGAGAACAAGCTGTGATCTCTGAAAATAAGTACAATAAATCTGCAGTGAGACATCAGGGAAGTCAACCTTCTTGCCCCTTTTTTTCTTTCAACTAAATCACAAAGATTAGAGTACAGAACTAGCCAGGAGATAAGAGATTAACCTTTGCTTCCCTGTCTCTACCCTAGAACTCTCAGGAACTGGGGATGCTGGCGACACACTATTGACATACCAGAAACAGGGTGTTATTAGATAAAAAAGGGAGGTGGGCAGTTCTCTTTGGTGCTGCTGCCCCTCATGTGAACTGATGCAAATTTGAAAACTCACAACATATCTCGTCTTCAGGGCTTCTGAGGGCCTGGTCAATTATAAAGATTATTTTTCAACAAATCTCACTTGGATGTGTATGTTCTTTTTCCTTTCCTATCATAGGCAGTTATTTACCACAGACAAATCATTTATTTAGAGAGGTATTTGCTTCTGTCAGAAATAATGTGAAAAGGAGTTGTGGATTGCCTCTTCTTTCCAAATTATCCCAGTAAACCTAAATAACACTAAATAATATGTATACATGTTGGGTCCCCATCAAACATAATTTTCTTGAGTCAAAGAATAGTTTCTAGAATATTACTGTGCTATAAGAAATGAGGAGCTGATTGGTTTTAGAAAAACAATAAGACTTACATGAACTAATGAAAAGTGATCAGAACCAAGAGAATACTGTCTATAGTTACTGTAATATTGTTCTAAGAATAATATGAATAATATGTGAATGACTAAGTAATTTTGAATATTATACTCAAATCAACTACAAAAAAACCCCTGAAGGAAGGCGGCTATTCACTTCCAGAGAAAGAACTGATAATAGAAGTATATATAGTATGGTTTTACATACATGCATACATGCATACACACACACATCTGTGTCTAATGGTGGCCTTTTCTAAGGCAGGACAGAAAAGTACACAGCAGAGGAAAAAAAAGAAAACTCAGAAGCACTGAAAAGCAATGTAGTTTTTAAAGTGGTGTGTAGTATTTTTGACATAGTTAAAAATAAACAGTGTGAAATGGAGATTCATGGTTTCACCTTGAATTCTTTTTGTGCTGTTCTGTGTATGTGAAAATTTTTTTTTGTCTTTTTGTATTTAAATTCAAAATTAATAAAAAATTTTAAAATAAGAACTTTTATTTTTATATTTGTATTTCTACTGCCTACCAAAGTATAGGACATACAGGCACTTAATATAGAGTCGAACTGAACTCCTTTGAATTTATTTCTCCCCTTCCAATTTTGTCATGAACAAAGCAATGGATCTGGATTCAGAAAGACCTGGGTTCAAATTCCACTTCAGACACTATCTGCCTGATGCAGGGGAAGTCACTTGACTTCTCGTATGCCTGTTTCCTCATCTGCAAATTTAGTTGGACTCAGGGCCTCTATGTTCCATTCCAGTTCAAGATCGATGATTGCAGGAACTAAAGCTGTCCGAAAGAAGAATGACTCCCAGAGGAAGTTTGTCGTCATTGAAAGTCCACTCAGAGAGGCTGGATCTAAGGAATCTTGTTGTGCTTACTCCAATTCAGATATGGGTCAAACTAAAAAACCTTTGAGGTCCCATTTAGCTCCAACAAATGCAGAGTGTAAAATGGGAACTCCCCTGCACTCCCTATAACCTATGTCATAGGATAAGAAGTATTTTGTAAACCTTAAAGCATGACACAGACATGTGACATCATGAATCAAAACTAATCTTAAACAAGTTATCTCACTTTACCTAGCATATTTTGCTGATATTCTTAATTGTTGAATGATTTCTTTCAGTTAGTCTGCACATTCTGCATTTAATACACCGAATATAAAACACTTTGCAGCTTGTTCTAATTTTAATAACTTTTCTTGAATGTTAAGTATTTTAAGTGAGTTTAAATAATTTCACAAGCCTTTTATAATCTCTGGAGTAAAAATGTGACGTACTAAAATTGAGTTAAATCCATAAGCTTTACAGATATTATTTTGTTTTACAAATTATGGAAGGGCTGGCAAAACGGAAGCTGGCTCACAAACTGTGTTGACATTCAACAAAGAAAAGGTCAGAGTAATGAGCTGATGTCAGTATGTTCATACTGTACTACAATAAAGCTGTCTCAATCACTGCAAATCAAGCTGCTATTTCCTATCAGTGAGAAGAGCTACTCAACACCTAAAGTGTGTTAGGAAAACATCGATTCAATAATAGTTTAATTGCTCTCAAGTATCACTACAACCTACATTTCATATTTCAAGATAAAGCTTAGGATCTCAATAATAGAGCCTTTCTCTCAAAGGCAGCTGAAATAATTTGTTTTGTAAGCATTCTTACTCTGCTGTATGTATAAATACATATAAAAGTCACATGTGAAACAATGCCTACCAACCTACCTGCAAATACCACCATTTTGTGAACCGTATCACATACGGTTCAGTTTTTAGTTTCTACTTTGCAGTATTTTAAGGGCAAGTTTCTTGGCTTTTTCTTAATGCTTTTGATAGGTATGGCAATAGTGCACAGTACACCTAATTCTTTTGCACTATAACCCACCTTTAGAGTAGATACCACTCCTACTGTATGTACATACACATTCTGGCCCTGCTCCCTCTGTAACTGGTTTGTTTTTTTCATATCATCTTGGACTCTTTTAGTGATACTTTCATTCTAAGAATGAAAAGAAGAAGAGGAAGATCTTAATCTGGATGGTGAAAATGGAGCTTAGGAATACCTAGGACAACTTACAGAATGCTTTCAATGATTGATATGACCACTGGTTTGTTTTTTTCATATCATCTTGGACTCTTTTAGTGATACTTTCATTCCTAAGAATGAAAAGAAGAGGAAGATCTTAATCTGGATGGTGAAAATGGAGCTTAGGAATACCTAGGACAACTTACAGAATGCTTTCAATGGTTGATATGACCACCACTCATTTCTTGCTCATACCTGAAGACAACAAACCCAGCTAGAATGTAAAAGCTCCCTTAGTACAGCAATGAGCACTGGGCACTGTGTAGACACTAGCTTATTCACCCGCCACAACAAGATCTTGTTCCTTGAAAGCCTGGACGTGCTTACTTTTCTATCTGTATTCCCAGTGTGTTATACACAGTAAATGCTTAATAAACACTTCTTTTCCCTTTAAATTCTACAATATATAATGACAGATATGGGCAATATTTTAAAAAGCCAACACATCATTTGCAAAAATTGACATTCTGAAATTATGACAAAACTATCTTTGAAAACTGTTACTTCCTAAATTCCATGCAATTTAAAGCTAACTTAAAACTTAAAATACAAAGTTATTGTTATCCAAATTGGCACAAAGTGGTCTGAGCAAAACTGGCAGTACATGGCATTCATGCAGCAATCAGCAAGCCTGATTTGGGGTTGGAATTGCCCAGAACCAAGTGTCATCTAAAACTGTCTGTATTTCTGGGTAACTGTCAATTCTCCATTTTAGAGTTGAGTTGTCGAACTTCAGACTATGATCTGGGAAATAACATAAGCGATTGACAGTAAGAACTTGTCTTCAGGGCTGAGAATGATACGCAGATAAGAGTTAGTATTAGGCAAAGCACACTATATTTTGAGAGATTAGACAAAACCTTTGTATGATCAGCTAGTCATTCCATGTGACATTCCAACCCACTCTCTGAGGCTGACAATTTTTTCCCCAGATGTTGTAACATTTGCAGAATTCTTATTTTATGTCATTTAGGATCTAAAAGTCAGATACAAATAACTTTGAGAAAACATCTGATGCTGGTAGGCAAACTCCATGTTTCTAAAGTAAATGACCCAATGCTGCTTTTGTCCTATTTCTGTCCAGGAATGCTGAGGGTACTCAATATTTGCTTCTCTGACAATATTTTACAGAGAAAGAGGTTTGGGCTAAATAATTGAGACCCCTTCCAATTTAAGATTTATCAAATATAGCACTGCATTATATTCATTCAAATTTTCATTCCTATTTCCTGATGAGTTCATTCAGCATCTTTTTGCTTCTCTTCTAGATTGTCCTTCCCTTTAACATACTTGTAGTCCCAGTCTAGTGGTCTCTCTTTTGTTTATTTGGAGAGACTTGCCACTGGGGATTCACTTTTTTCTATTTTGCCAATTATTTCTTATATGCAGGTCATAAATGGTGCCAATTTTTTAGTCTAACTTCTCACACAATCCTAGATTCTCCTTTGAATTACTTTGGCACATCCTGCTGTGATTTCAGATACTCTTGGGAACCCACAAGGTTTTGTGTTTCATTAGGTCAGTCAGTCACTCTGATGAGGTCCCCCTTGAGCTGTCCTTGAATCTTTGAGGTACAGGCTCTGGGAACCCCCTTGAGCTGTCCTTGAATCTTTGAGTTACCAGCTCTGGGAAACCCCTTGAACTCTTACTGAATCTTCCCACTTGATGAGATATTTGCAGAGGCCATAAGCTTTCATTTCAGCTGGGCCAAGACCTCTGTTACTAACCTAGTCCTCCATTGTCCATCTATTTCCCACCCTTGAGCCTATCAAAATATCAATCTACCCTTGAACTGGCCTAGCCCACCATTGTCTGTTGGCTCCAGGTAGCATCCAGCAACTTCCCACCCTTAATCACTCATTGACCTCATTAACTCCTCCTGAAGACCCTCCCCAAACTCCTCCTCTAGACCACCCCTAGATTCCTCCCACAACCTTTCTGTATATAAGATCCCATCTTGCTCCCATGTGTGTGAGAGCGCCACAGAATGACCTGGCACAGACTTCCTCTGGCCCACTTGTCCAATGAACATGTCATAGACACCTAGGCTCCTTAAGAGTCTACCCAACATGGTGAACTTTAATAAACTTTACTTTTCTTTGGCTGAGAGAAGAGCTGAGTTGAATTCATTCGACAGGACCTGGCATGTTGGTATTTTGGGGTCTCGAGCACCCCTAACCCTAACCACAGCAACTCTACAAGTAGTTATAAGCACCTACTATGTGCCAGGCATCAAGTTAAACTCTGGAGATACAAAGAAGGCGAAAAGACAGTCTCTACTCACAAGCAGCTCACATTCTAATAGGCGAAACAACATGTAAACAACTGTATAAATGGGAAATATACAGAATTGGAGATAATCAACAAAGGGAAGGTATCCAGATCTTTTAAAGAATATTTTAAATATGCTTTTCTCTTTAAATTTTGAATTCTAGATTCCCTCCTTTCTGTACGACCCCCAGCCACTGAGAAGGAAAACAATATATCAATTATACATGTGAAATAATGCAAATATTTCCATATTAGCCTTATAAAAAATGAGAAAATTATACTTCAGTCTACATTCAGAATTCATAAATTCTGTCTCGAGGTGGAGAGCACTTTGTTTTTAATCATACATCCTTTGGAACTGTCTTTAGTCACTGCATTGATCTGAGTAGCAAAGTCTTTCACAGTTGATCGTTACAACTTGTTGTTACTGTGCACAACGATCTGGTTCTTCTCAGAGCACTTTGCATCAGTTCGTATAGGTTTTGCCATGTTTTTTAGTGAAACCACTCACTTCATCATTTCCCATAACATAATAGCAGTTTATTAGAATCCTATGCCACAACTTGTGCAATCGTTTCCCAATTGATGATCATCTTGTATATTAAGATTGGGAATCAGGAAAGGCTTCTTATAGAAAGTGGGATTTTTGCTAGTACTTGAAAGAAGTCAAGGAAGCTAGGAGTGAGGGAAGGAATGAGAAGGGACAACATTCCAGGAACCAGGGATAGTTGGTAAAAATGCCCAGTTGAGGAACATCAAGGAGGTCAGTCATAAGAGAATAAGGTATGCAAATAAGGCATAAGAATACTGGAAAGGCAGGAAGGGGGCAGGTTTGAACACCAACAAGAGGATCTGATATTTGATACTAAAGGTGATAGGAGCCACCCAAGTTTATTGAATTGTGATTGTGATAAGGCAATTAGATTTGGTATTGAAGGGATTATGCAAACTTTGGAGAAAGCAGTTTCAGTTGAATAAAGAAGTCAGAAGTCAGACAGTAGAAAGCTTCTGTCCAATGAAAAGAAATGGAGGCAATTGGTCTTCTCAAAAAGTTTAGCCACAAGAGAGAAAATAGGAATATTTAATATTCTTTTTCTTGTAATATTTACTTTTGCAAACCTTTTTGCAAGGCCTTGGTATTTATCTTCCTTTCTAATTTTAGCGCTTTCCCTGTTGATTTATCTGCCTGAGCTCTAGGTTTTTGATTGAATTTTCTTGCTCTTAATATCTCTGGTGGTTTTAGGCTTTTTTCCTTATATTCACATGCCAATCACTTTCTGACTCCCCTCTGATGGTGGGTTTACCCTTGGGGCTAGATCTCAAGGCTGTCTTAGTCTCCTGCCCCTCTAGAATTTCCCATTTCACTGGCCTACTGCTCCAGCAGCTTCTGAGAACAGAATGGAGCCAGCCAGAGTCTAATTCTCTTTCCTTCAGGCCCTGGCAAGCCCCCCACACTAGATCCCTGCCCCAGTTCCTCCTCTCCCAACAACCCTATCCCATTCTTTAGTTCTCTAGCTGCAATGAGTCATGTCTGCCATATTACGCAGGTTTTGGGGAGGGTGGAGTGTATTCTAGGTAGATTCCCTAAACTTTAACTACTCCTAGGTAGAAGGGAAAAAACACCACTCTATAACTCTTTTCTTGCTATATGACTGGCAAGAGTTGAGTTCTGTAGCTTGTTGCAACAAGATGTTGGGGTAAGGACAGGAATAGTATGTGCTGGCAGAGACTGTAACAAATCCCAAAGTACAAGCGAGTGGGAAAGGGGTGATGAGTTAAAGAGGTCTGAATAAGTATTCTCTACTGTTAATTCATAAGGTAGTTCTACCTTATTGAGATTCTGGATTTCTTGTCTTGTGCTTTACCTCTGAAGCTTGTTTCCTTTTGGTGATTTTTTGAGTTTAGCCCTTCAACTCAGAATAAAAATAAATTAATAACTGAAATTTACAAAGACAACTAAGTATTCTCTGGAAATGTAAAGCCACCATAATGATGGTAAATTTGTAATTCTAATTTGGACAGTTATCCAAAGGAAATGGGAGCCTTGAAAATAAACTCCAATAGTTAAGGACCTTGTCTTTTGGGGAGATTTTTATTTTCTCCAGCATCCATATCTTGCTCTTCAGCTTTTTGCTGTTTAGTCATTTCAGTTGCGTCTGACTCTTCTCGACCCCTTTTTGGGGTTTTCTTGGCAGAGATAGTATCTGGAGTTTCCTTCTCCAGTCCAATTTACAGATGAGGAAACTGAGGCAAGAAGGGTTAAGTGACTTACTCAGAGTCACACAGTTAGTGTCTGAGGCAAAATTTGAATTAGCCTCTTTCTTACTTCAGGCCCAACACTTTATCCACTGAACCATCTAGCAAGCAAAGACTAAGTGAAAGCTAGCTGAATGAATAAAATTTAAACTTTTTATAGGCTGTCACAGGGCATGCTTCTTATTCCTGGTTTCCCTCAGACCTGGGCCACTTCACTCAACAAGGGCAAGAATAGCTCAAAGAAATCTTTTTGTTTTGAGGACCTATTTCTCATTTATTTAACATTTACCAAATATCTGTGTGCAACAGGAACCTTCTGCCTTGAGGCCCTCTAGGTCCTCAAGTGCTGCCTCCAGCATCCAAACTTCACAGAACAAATCCCCTTATTAAAAGGATTAGATCAGTAAAACCTGGACTCAGTCAAAAGGCCCCACCCAAGGAACTAGAAGACCGCAGGTTCCACACCCCTGAACTAGTCTAAGCACTTCAGTGACTATTATTTGGAAGGCATAGTTGGACGAGAACAGACTCCAAGCTGGAGAACATTTTGGAAAGTGTATTATTAAGTCGTTTGACAGAGAAGACAGTTAAAATACCTCCCCAAAGCCGTAGGTTAAATGTTATTATTAATTATTGTTAATAATGTTATTATTAAATGCCTGAGCTCAGGAACACGGGAGCCAGGGGAATCGAGCCAACTGGCTCCAGTAACAGGCCGGCACTTTCAAACAGAGCGCACAGCCTCTGTAAGGAACACAAGCAATGTTTCAGATGTTGAAGGTCAATGGGGTCAAGCAATAAGCAAGTCTGGCCTCAAGCCTACGTTCAAACACTGCAATAAGGTTTTCCCCACTACGGTCCTATAGACAGAACGGTCCAGTTTAAAAGTCCTTGCCCTCCGAGGACGAACACTTCACCCACTAAACACTAATACTAAAGCAGAAGTGAAAACAGAAAAGACGGAGCACTTGAGAGATACTGCCTAGGCAGAATGAACAGGGCGCAACTTGGCAACTGAAACCTCCTACCAAACGTGGGCTCCTTGGGGGCAGAGACGATCTTGTTTTTCTATTTAAATTCCCAACGCTTAGCTCAGTTCTTGGCACACAGTAAGCGCTCAATAAATGCTTTTCCCATTCGTTCGCTCGTTCCTGTTCTCAAGGCCTTCCTGGCATGAAGGTCCTCGGAGCTTAAGGGAGATGGGCATGAACTTGCGCCCCCTCGAAGTGGGCAAAGTTGTGGAGGGGAACGCTCCCTCCTGGCCAAAGACTTTACTGGTGGGCCGAGCCCAGCCGCAGGTCACCAGGTAAGCTGAGAACACCTGTTGCCTCCACACTGTTCCAGACCACAGTACGGGAAGCATAGCGCACACATGCGCAGTAGCTACCTCCCAGGGCACTCCACGTCTTCACTTCCGGTTCTTTGAGCCTTCTTTTAGAGTCATCTAAGAAACTCCTGACTCCCGTTTCCAGCTTGGCCGGCCTCTTTTCGGCTTCAGTGTTTCATTCTAGTCAGGCATTCACTGCAGGCAACCCACCCTCTGCGCCGGGTCCTGAAGCTCGGGGTCCTTTGGCGGACGCCCGCCCCCTCGGGTCTTTCCGTGGTTCCGTCGCTACAAAGATACCGGCTTCAAGAGGTCGGTTTGAGAGGCGACATGTACTACAAATTCAGCGGGTTCACCCAGAAGCTGGCTGGGTCCTGGGCCTCGGCCGCCTACAGCCCGCAGGTACGAGAGCGAACGCGCCAGCCCAAGGAGGGAAGAGCGGGCTGTGGCCCAGTCCTGGCTGCCCTTGGCGGAGCTTCAGCCGCCTTGTGTCCTCTGACCGGCGGCGTTCCCTTCCTCCTTTCTGGCTTCCTCACCCCAAATTTCTCGGGTCCTGGGGCCCAAAGTGACCTTCCTCGCTTTCTCTTAAGAGCAAAAGTGACCCCTGAGGTCACCTGACCTTGTGAATTTGACCTTGCCAAGGTTTAGCGCTAATCCCTGCTTTACCGCAGCTCCACCATCCTCTTCCACTGCCCGGGGAGTTGGCAAATAGATGTTTGTTGAATTGAATCGAAGTCAGTAAGCATTTATTAAGGGCCTACTGTGTGCTAGACACCGTGAGAGACGTTGGGGGATACAAAAAGGCCATAGACGGCCCCTGCTGTCAAGGAGCTTACAATCTATCGGGAGAAGCGACAGGCAAACAACTCTGTACCCACAAGATAGAGTGAGGTTTGTGCGGGGAACTCGTGGAGGGCAAGCTTTGTGATGAAGGGAGATCGAGAAAAGCTTCTTGCAGAATGTGAGATTTTAGTGGGGACTTTCGAAGCCCAGAGAATACACGGTGCTAGGCAATATAAAATAGCTCTTGACCTTAAGGAGTTTTTATTCCGTTGGGGGCCAGAGTATGTAAGCAAACAAAAAGGATGTACAACAGTTGAAGGGATCAGAAGAAAGGATACTAGATATTCCAAATTAGGGCTCTGTCTTGATCCCTGTTCTCTTTTCTCACTATGTACTGTTCATTTGGTGATCCTCTCAGCTCCTATAAATTCAAATGATTCTCAGATCTATTTATCAAGCCTTAATCTCTGCTGAACTGCAGTTTCAAAGCTATAGTTGCCTATTGGACATCTCCAACTGGATATCACTTGGACATCTAAAGTCAGTCTGTCCCAAACTACTCATTTTTTCACCCAAACCCTCCCCCTTTCCTAACTTCCCTTTTACTGTCAGGGGCACTGCCTTCCTCTCAGTCACCCAGGCTGGCAACTTAGGTGCCATGTCCTAAACTCATCATTCTCACCTTCCTTATCTAATCTTTTGCCAAGTTTTTAGGACATTTCTTCAGTAGACTCCTTTCTTTCCTCTAAGACTGTCACCATATTGGTACTGGTCCTTGTTGCAATAGCTTGCTGGTTTGTTCCCCTGTCCCAAGCCTTTCCATACTGCAGTCCATTCTCCATTTAGCTGTCAAAGTGATTTTCCCAAAGCATAGTTCTGATCAGATCACACACACCTCCACCCTATTCGGTAACCTCCAGGGGCTCCCTGTCACCTCTAGGATCAATTATCAAATTCTTTGTTGTTCAGAACCCTTCATAATCTGCCCCCTCAATCCTTTTTTAGTCTTATTCTCCGTATACGTCCCTAGGTACTTTGTACTCCATTGACCCTGGCCTCGTTACTATTCCTTGTCCAGACACTCAAATCTCCAGACTTTAGGCACTTTCACTGACTGTTCCTCCATATTAGGAATTCTCTCTCTTCTGATCTGTTAACTGGCTTTCCTGGCTGCAGGTTGAAGTCCTAACTAAAATTCCGATATATAGAAGTCTTAACCAGTACTTCTTAGTGCTAAGTGCCTCCCCTCTTTTAATTATTTCCTGTTTCTCCTGTATAAGGTTTGTTTGTTTATATTTGTTGTCTTCGCCGTTAGACTGTGAACTCCTTACACTCAAGCACCATCTTTTACTTTATATCCCTTACACTTTTATCTGCCACATAGTAGGCACTTAATAAATGTTATTGGGGCAGCTAGGTGTCGCAGTGAATAGAGCACCTGCCCTGAAGTCAGGAGGACCCGAGTTCAAATATGGCTTCAGACACTTAATACTTACTAGCTGTGTGACCTTGGGCAAGTCACTTAACCCCAATTGCCCTGCCTTCCCCCTTCCAAAAAGCAAAAATAAATAAATAAATGTTATTGACTGACTGATGAAGAGGCTGAGGTGAAGGGGGAATCAGTTGACAAGCATTTGTTAAGAATTTACTATGTGGGAGGCACTATGCTATAAGGGCTAGGGATACAAAGAGAAGCAACCCCCCCCCCCAAAAAAAAATCACAGTGAATTCCAAGTGGAGGAGATGCGATAACAGCTAGCAGGCCAGTTTTCAGAATCTGAGTGCTCCAGAGTAGCCATAAATCTGTAAAATATTCCTTCCTGTGACCTACTCTATATGTGGTCATCTAGGCTTTTTTTTTTTTTTTTTTAAACCCGAAATAAGTGGGGATTTCCTACCTTCTGAAGCCTTCTAGTTTGGGACAGTAGTGGTTAGGAGGTTTCTTCTTGCATAAAGCCTAAATTTAATTCTTTGTGATTTCACCTGTTGCTCCTAATTCTATCTGTTGGGGTCAGGGAGAACAAATGTGATCCCTCTTCTACATGGCAGCCCTTTGAATCCTCTATTCTTATTTCTGGAAGCGATGTCTAGAGAGGTAGTCTGGCCTAATGGACAGACAGTCCTGGCTTTGGAATGGAAACAACCTTGGTGCAAGTCCTGCTTCTGATGCATACTATCTTTGTGACCCTAGAAAAATTGTTTAATCTCTAGATAGCTCCCTAATACTCTTAACAGTTATCCAAAACTGTAAGCAGATGGTAGAGGAGTTCTCTTATATAAGTGAAATTACGGATTCAGGCTCCCCCCAGATTCCTCTCTTAATGTTTACTATCTTGGCTGCCATGTGGCACTGTTGACTCATGAAGTTTGTGGTCCACTGAAACCCCTAGATTGTTTAGGGACAAACTGCTCATCAAGCATGGCTCCCCCATCTTGTGCTTGGGAAGTTTATTTTTTTAACCCAATTATAAGACTTCATATTTGTCTCTTAAATTCTGTCTTCCTAGATTTAACCCAGTGACCTAGTCAAGTTTTGATCTGTCAAGATCTTTTTGGATCCTGGCATCTAGTATGTTAGCTATTTCTTCCAGTTAGATCATCTTCCAATTTATAAGCTTTCCAGGTTTGTCTTTATCCAGGTCGTTAATAAAAGTGTTTAACAGCTCAGGACCAAACACATACCCCTGGGGCACTGCACTGGAGACTTCTAAGTCTGGTTGCCATTCAATCCTTTTGGTACACTTTGGGCCAGTTGAATCCACTTAACTACACTATCATCTTGCCCATATCTTTCCATCTTTTTCATGAGAGTTATCAAATGCTTTGCTAAAATTTGATCTAACATTTAGTAAGTGTTTAAAAAAGAAGGAATGAGGTTGGGTTTGTACTCCCTGTTCTTGATGAAGGTCCTAGCTCTGTGATTCCCCCTTCTTTCTCTGGGGGTTCGCTGACATAGCCTGGATAATCCATTCCAGAATTTTTTTACGAGTTGAAATGAAGCTTGCTGGCCTATAGTTTGTAGGCTCCATTTAAGTCTGTTTGAAAATCGGGTTAACATTTGCCCTTAGTTTTGCATTATTCTTCCCGCCCTCTGTGACCTTTCATAGATCACTCTGAAGAGCTGCCAGTTTTCTCATTTGTCTGCACTAGGTTACTGGAGCTCTTCAAAGGTAGCCAGCCAGACACGGTCTTACCGTCTCCTCTTCTGTATCTCCTTGTCATGTTTGTTCTGAAAAAACAAACAAAATAGGAATTGAACAGCTTTGCATTCTGTCATCAGTCATTGTGGTCTTCTCTCCACACACTGCCTGGGGAGGAGAGGATGTCTTAGACTGTGCTCTTTTTCCCCCACACAGCTTAAAAAAAAGAAATTTCTTTTGATTTTAGCTTTCCATCTCCACCCTCAGCTCATTTTGAGCTTTAACACTTGGTGCTATTCCACAGCACCACAAAACATTTTTGATACATGCGTGCGTTCTCTGCCCTTGTTTCCATCCTCCGTACGTTTCTTTTAAAAATCTAAATTGCTTGCTGAGTACAGTGTAAATCCACATTGGCCTTTTCCTTTAGCTTCATTTTCCCTCGTTAAGATTGTTTACTATGGTATCTAGATTGGTGGATCTTTACAGAGAGAGAGAGAAACACATACACACAGGAACAGGCAGACAAATTTTTAATTACTTTTCCTGAATTTGGAATCTGAAAGACATGGTTTTAAATCCTTCCTCAAAGATTTTTTAGTTGCACCACCCTGAGTAAGTCACTTAATCTTTCTGAGTCTCAGTTTTCTCATCTGTAAAATGGAGATGATAGTAATGCTTCTTCAGAGGGTTGTTGTGAAACTCAAGTGATATAATGTGTATACAGTACTTAGCAAATCTTAAAGCACTATATAAATGCCAACTTTATTATTGCTGTTGGTATTTCACTTTAAAGTCTTTTTGATTAGATTTGCAAGGCAGTAGACAGATACATTTTAACCAGTTATTAGGTGCCCTTCATCCCTAGGCTGTCATTCTTATATTTTAAGTCATGTTCCAGAAATAGAAATCCTGTTCCCAGACACCATCTTCTTAATCAGCTGTTCACTTCCCAAATGTGCTTTTCTTTCTGCATCTTTTGCCTTCAGTCATTAGTGGTGAAAACACCACCTGTGCCCACTAGGTTCCTTCTGGCAACACTCTTTGTGCCCACATGAATTGTCAGAAGTGGGGAGTAGTTATCTGTTGAGACAGGTCTTAGATATATTCACCAGGATGACAACAGCCCTTTCTTTAGGTCAAGAGATGCCTCAGTAGTCCTCAGCAGGTAGATACCAACCACCACTATTCTTTTCTTCCTTTGACTTTTAACATGTAATTTCTCATGTAATCTATAAGCACCTGCTCCCTCCTCAGATCATTCAGTTCCCTACTCTTTTGGAAGAGCCTAAATTATATTTTTTAGCTACAAGTCCTTAATTCCCTTCCTCTTGGTGATATTCTTCCAGGTCAGTTGGAACTAGATTGTAGAATGCCAGTCGGAAAAGTACTTGGTGATAAAGGCAACAGGAGCCACAGCAGATTTTTGAGTAGAGAGCTGACATGGTCAGACCTGTATTTTAGGGGTATTTGGCAGCTGTGTGGAGGATGGCTTGGAAAGGAGAGATTGGAAACAAGGAGGCCAGTTTGGAGTCTTTTGGAATACAGGTGAAGGGCAAGGATGGTGGCTGTGTGAATGGAGAGAAGGTGGATATGAGAGATGTGGAGGCGCACTTGGCAACTGTATGGATGCATTGATTGAGGGAGAGGGAGAAGTCAGTCAGAATTTGAAAACATTTTTAATTCAGTGAACATTAGCATCTAAAACATGATTACCTTCGTTACCTAAGGTCTTCTTTGCATGCTTTTTAAAGGTATATGCTCTATTAAGTTTTGCTATGTAAGCAGTAAATTTAGAGAGAGAAAAGAAGACCTATAAACTCATATAATTCTTTATAAGTTCTAAAAACAGAATTAGTTCCTAACATTCCGTTTTTCAGTTTCCTGCATCAGTTGCCAATTTACTGATTTTACCATTTCCCCAGGTGCCTGTGCTTGAAACCTTATTGCTATTTTTGGTTCTTTCCTCTCTCTACAGTAGTTCCCCCATTTTATCAGGTCCTGTCCATTTTGTTGCTAAGGCCTTTTCCCACTGCTGCCTGGGGAGACCAGGGGGTCATTGCCTCTTCTCTCTACCAGTGCAGTAGTTTCTTGTTTGATTTTTCCCTCCTTCAACTTCTACCTTTAATCCAGCAGTTTTATACTGGGATCTTTTTTAAAAATTTAATATTTAAAATATTTTAATAACATATATAATATAATAATATAAATCATATTTTAAAATGTTTTAATAACTCTCTCAATATTCTTGGCTCCTTTTGTAATCCTATGCATTTGAAAACATGATTTTGAGAAGGGATCCAGAGGCTTAATAACACTGCAGCTGAAGGGTTCACAAAACACAAAAGATTAAGAACTGCTAAAACGATAACAAAAAACCTGCCACTGCTCTAATGTATCTTTTATGTAGCTGCAAGCGGCTGATCATGTGACTTCTCCTTATCTCCTACGATATAAAATCTGAACTCAGCCCAGCATCCATGGCTTATTATTGTTTTCAGAGAAGGGCACCTCCAGAATCAAACTTTTTATGTAACTCAGCCTGGAAATCGGGAGCTCATTACAAATTCATGTTGTCTGACCTGAACTCAGAGCTCATGACTGCAAAACAGTCTTTATCTCTTTGACTCCCATCCCCTTACCTACAGTAGAAGTTCAAAAATCTCTTTCCCCAAGTCCTTGACTTTATCATTACTTTCAGTAGAAGTCCGTGGTTCCTGTTTGACTGAAATTGAAACCATCTGTCCGATTTGTTCTCCATACTTAAAACCTTCAGTCTTCATGTATCTGCTTTTCACTGATGTCAGAGAAAGAGGTGTATCTTCTTAGCAACCACAATCTCTCTACTTGTGTTCAAGATCCCATCTTTTTTTTTCTCCTGGGATCTTGCTTTATTTATAACATATTCTTGCATTTTCAGTCTCTACTCTTTTCTCTGCCTGTTTACATATTCAGCTCTCTTTTAGTCTTAAATAAAAAACAAAAGCCTTCCCTTGACTCTGCCATCCTCTCAAACTATGTCTTGTTTGCCTTTCATTGTTAAATTTCTAGAAATAGTCTACACTTACTAATTGGCCTAATCCAGTGGCCTTTTCTCAGTGCTTATTTTTCTTGTCTTTACTTAGCATTCAGAACTGTCCTTGACTTCCTAATACTTTCTCATCTCTTGACTTTAGTGATGGTCCTAGTTTTCTTCTTACCTGTTTACCTGTTCTGATTTGGCAATCAGTGAATCAACAAGTGTTTTATTAAGCTCTCTATTATGAGCCAGGTCCTGTGCCAGATACTGTGGATACAAGTACAGAGATAAAATAATCTGTATGCAAAGGCTTGTACAAGTATAAAGTGAATAAACAGGAATAAATACATAGTTGAGTATAAGGTAGTTTGGGAGGGGGAGAGCAGTAGCAGTTGAGATTAGGAAAGGCTTCGTACAGAAGATTGTGCTTCAGTTACATCTTAAAGGAAGACAGGATCTCTGAGGTAGAGGTGAGGAGAGAGTTCATTCTAGGCATGGGAGATGGGCAAAAGCAGAGAGGCAGGAAACATAACGTGTTATGTTTGAGGAGCAGAACAAAGGCCACTTTGGCTAGATTGCACAGAGAGAGAGGGAGAGAGAGTGAGTGAGTGTGTGTGTGTGTGTGTGTGTGTGTGCATGCGTGTGTGTGTGTGTGTGTGTGTGTGTGTGTGTGTGTGTGTGATGTCCAATGAGGCTGGAAAGAGATTAGGAACAGATTGTATAGGGCTTTCAAAGTTAAATAGAGGATTTTATGTTTATATTTTATTCTTGAGGTAATGGGAAGCCACCACAGTTGATTGAATAGAGAAGTTAAATGATCAGATCTACACTTAAGGAAAATGACTTTAGAAGCAGCACATAAGCTAGACTGGAGTGGTGAGAGAATTGACACAGGGGGACCAATTAGGTGGCTGTAGGAATAATCCAGGTGAAAGATGATGAAGGCCTAAATTTGCTAGGTTGCTTTGTGCATAGAGAAGAGGAATCAGATGAAAGAGGTGTTGTGAATGTAGAAACAGCAGTAGTTGGCAACTGGTTGGATATATGGGGTGAGGGAGAATGAGGAGTCCAGGATGACGCTGATGTCACAAACATGGAGACTGGCAGGATGGTTGTACCTTTGACAGAAATAAGGAAGTTAGAAAGAGGAGAAGATTTGGGGGAAAGATTGGGTTCAGTTTTGGACATGTTGAGTTTACGGTGTGTCTGAGACATTCTTTTTGGAATGACTAATAGGCAGTTAGTTGCTGGTGTGGGACTGAAGTTCCAGGGAAAGACTGGTTGAATGGATATAGATATCACACACATACATGTCATCTGTATAGAGATGATAGTTAAACTCATGGGACCTTGATAGGTTACTAAGGGAATGTAGAGGCAGAAGAAAAAAGGACTTAGAATTAAGAAGGATGAGGATGAGAAAAGACCTTTAGATTTAGCAATTAAGAATTCATTGCTAACTTGAGAGAGCAATTTCAGTTGAGTGATAATGTAGGAAGGCAGATTTGAAAGATTTGAGAAATGATTGAGAGAAGAGGAAATAGAAGCAGCAAGTATAGACTTGATCCTTCATTGGTTCTTTTTCCCAGGCTTGAGTACCAGGATTCTCTAATACTCTCTCTGCCTTCTCTCTACATTTTCTCTTGGATGTCTCATTTTGTTTGTGCAGGTGACTCCAAATCTATAACTCTCTTTTAGCTTCTGAAGTGCAGCCCTACATTTCTGTATGTCTATTTTATATTTCTATCTTAATGTTTCATTGTCCCCTCAAATTTAATGTTCTCCTACCCCCTCTTAAAACAAAACCTTTGCTCCTCTTTCTACCTTTCTTATATATGTTGATAATACTATCGTCCCTGCAAACAATGAGGTTTAAAAGCTCAGAACTTTAAAATAACATTCCTCTTGCTTCCAAATCCATTGATTTTACCTCTCTAATATCTTTTGCTCCTTTTCATTCCTTCCCTTTTCCACTCATATTGCTGTAGTTTTGCCTCTTCTTATCTCTTACCCACTGCAGAAGCCTCCTAACTGGTTTTGCTGTCTGCTGTTTTCAATTCATCCTTCCCACAACTGTCAGATGAACTTTCATAAGGCCATAGTAGAACTTTCATAAGGCCATAGTACTCCCCTGCCCCCAAATCTTCGGTGGCTCCCTATTGTTTAGAGAATAAAATAAAAACTCTTTGCTTGTCTGGTTCCAACATACGTGTTTAGTCTTTGTTGTTGTTCAGTTGTTTTTCAGTCATATCGAACTCTTCATGACCCCATTTGGGATTTTCTTGGCAAAGATACTGGAATGGTTTGCTATTTCCTTCTCCAGCTCATTTTACAGATGAGGAAACTGAGGCAAACAGGATGAAATAACTTGCCCAGGGTCCCATAGCTAGTAAGTGTGTGAGATCCGATCTTAAACTCACAAAGATGAGTCTTTCTGACTCCAGGCCTGTCACTCTATTCACTGAGTCACCTAGTTACCCCCAATAATGTCTACTAAATTGAATTGGTGCAGGCCCTTATCTTTCAGGCCTGAACTATTGAAATTGCCTCTGGTTGGTATCCCCCTCTTTGGGAGTTTCCCCCCAGTTCATCCTTCACTCAGAAGCCAAAGCCATTTCCTGAAGTCTAGGTCTGACTGTCATCCCTCCCTTCCATTGAGTAAATTCCCTATTATCTCCAGAATTAAATCTAAAACCCACTAAACAGGGTTTAGTGACTTCCCTAGAGTGATATAGCTAGTGATTGTCTGAGGCCAGATTTGAACTTGGGAAGATGAATCTTCCTGACTCCAGGCCCAGCACTCTATCCACTGTGCCATCTAGTTGCTCAGTCTTTACTAGTCTAGTCTTATTCATTTTATTTTGCATTCACACACTTTTCTTCCATTCAGAATGAATTACTAATTGTTCTCTTTCTGTTCTTTGGTTCCCTACCTCCATGCATTTGCATAGGCCATTTGCCATTCCCAGAATATACACCTTTCACATTTCTGCCTATTGAAATACTTTTCCTTCAGAGTTTAGCTCAGGAGATTGCTTATCCAATGCACCTTCAATAACTTCCCTTGACTTCTCCCCTGAAGGTGAAAAAGATCTCTCCTCATATTTTTTTATACCATTTAGTCAATACTACTTCTTGGCCCTTAATCACAGCCTTCCTTGGATTTTATCTATTTGTTTACATGTCTGAAAACTTCCAAGTTTATTGTAAACTCCCTGAAGTCAGAGTCTATTTTTCATTCCAGAGCTTTCTAAGCACAGTGTCTTGCCAACAGTAAATACTTAATGAGTGTTTAGATTAGATTGATGTGAATTACTTCTGAAAGAAACTTGACTTGGACTTTGATGGGGACTGGAGCAGGGCATTCTGTGCCTAAAGAACTGACAGTAAAGACACAGGATAGAGGGGCAGCGAGGTGGCTCAGTGAATAGAGCACCAGCCCTGGAGTCAGAAGGACCTGAGTTCAAAGCTGGCCTCAGACACTTGACACACTTACAACTGTGGGACCACGAAAGCAAGTCACAAAACCCCAATTGCCCTGCCTGCCTCCCTCCAAAAAGGAAAAAAAAACCACAAGATAGAACTTGAATGACTTGCTTTTGACTGGAGAGGCTAGGATAAGAGATTTGAAAAGGAATGGGAGATAGATACAGGACAAGACTGTGGGGTCCTTACAGGGTAGGCCAAAGTTTTTAGGCTGGGGAATGATGGTCAGAGTTTAACATGAGAAAGATTGATCTGGCATTGTTTAGGATGGGTTGGAGGGGAGGGCAGCAGGCAGCTTAGCAGAGAGATGTAATGAGGGCCTTTGGATAGGTTCATCTGGCCACTTCTGAAGGCAAAAGTTAGGCAACTGCCATCTCTTAAGGATGTAATGAAACACTATTGAATGCTTTGCTAGAAATTCAAATATGTGCTGCCTGTGATGATTGCTTCACCAGCTCAAATAACTTTGTCAAAAAATGTAACGAGGTCCATCTGACATGACTTGTCCTTAATGAGCCGTGCTGGATGTCAGTGATCACTTCTTTTTTCTAAATACTAAAATCCGTCTGTTTTATATTCTGTTGTAGAAATTTGCCTGGACTGAATATTAAACTCGTCTGCCCGTAGCTGGCATAATGTACTTTCTTGAAAATCAAGACATTCGCCTCTCTGCCTGAATTCCTATAGCACATTAACTTCTGATCCTGGAATTATAGATTTAGATCTGGAGGGGTCTTCAGAAGCCATCTAGTTCAGCCCCTCTTTTTACAGATGAGAATAACAAGGCCAGGGGAGCCCAAGTGACTCGGCCAAGGTCCCACGGGACAAATCGGAGCCAGGTTTTCTGACTGCAGAGCCACAGTGCTCTTCAGTCTATGAAGCACTTGCTCTGAGAGCAGGCTGACAAGTACCGCTGCAAGTGCTTTCAGTTCCTGAGGTGGCCAAGCTTATCTAAGGCAACCAGTGTCAGTTTATAGCATCACTATTATTCCTGCCTACTGATTCACCATTATATAGTGTTTGAGCATTACGAAGGGTTTCAGATATATTATCTCATCTCATGTCATCATACTCCACTAAGTAGATGCCATATTATCCCCAGTTTATGGATGGGGAAACCTAAGCTCACAGAGATGAAGGGACTTGCCCAAAGTCACGTAACTAGAAAGTTGCAGAGCTGGGATTCAAACCAGTATCTCTTAATTCCCAGGCAAGCATTCATTCTTAATCTCTAGTCAGACATCACTCAAAAAAGTGTTTAATTACGTCCTTAAGAGATAGGAGTTATCTAATTCTTGCCTTCCGAAGTGGCCTTTCCAAAGGCCCTCATTACATCTCTCTGCTAAGCTGCCTGCTGCCCTCCCCTCCAGCCCATCCTAAACAATGCCAGATTAATCTTTCTCATGTTAAGCTCTGACCATCATTCTCCACCCTTAAAACCTTGTCCTACCACACAGTCTCATCCTGTGTTTATCTCCAATTTTTTTTCCAGTCAAATGCAATTCACTCATTCTATCCTGTGTTTTTAATTCACAGTCAATTCCTTAGGCATGGAATGCCCTGCTCCAGCTCCCATGAAAGTCCTAATTTTTAATTTTTCTGGTGGACCTAGATTTTTTTTCTTAAAGAAAAGTATTCAGAAATGGCAGCAGGGAATAGTGGTTGGAAGGCTTTCCTTAGAGTCAGGAAGACCTCGGTTCAAGTTTGGCCTTCAAAACCTACTAGCTAAATGCCCTGTTTAGTGCCTCAGATAACTCTGTGAGAATAAGTTAAGAGGGATTCCTCTCTGGGAATTCTTTACAGTAATGAAATCTTAGGATTAGTCCTCTTCCTTTGGAGGGAGAGAGAGTGTTGAGACCAGTGTTTGTCCTGAGACAATGGGCAGAACTGCTTTGTAGAGTGAAGACCAGACAACAAGACTCTTGGTGATAGGAGCATGAGGGAAAAGGTTTGACGGAGTTCACATGCCACCACCATTCCTGAGGGCAGAGCTTCTTAGAAGATTCATTTAAATGTCTACCCATACTTTCAACTAGACATTTATATTTTCCTTTCTTACAGGGTTTAAAGCCTGTGGCATCTTCAGAATCACCACCTATCATATTTGCCACACCAACGAAATTTGCCTCAGAACCAGCTCCATATGATTATGCTGGGAAAAACAAAGTTCCAGAGCTGCAGAAGTTTTTTCAGGTGAGAATAGGAAAAGAAGCCTGTGAAATACTCAGTTTTTTATGACCTATAGAGGTTTTCTTCCCACAGTCTGAATCTGTCTGTTTTAGTACTCGTGCCACCTCCATCCCCATACATGAGTTTCTAACAATATAAAATTGCCTCACATTTCTTAAAACCATTTTTTAAAAAATCTACAGGCCTTATTTTCACTTTCTGATAAAAGTGAAGGGATTCATGTTATAGGTATTTTTTATGAGATTGGAGGTTTTTAGTTGAATAAATAATCAGTTCTTGATTTGTCCACATTAGGGGAGGGAAATAATCCAAAAGATGTTTCTGTTTGACTTTAAAGAAAGGGCTTTGACTTTTAAAAAAGTTGCTAGTAGTTCCATGTCATAATTTTTTTTAAAAAATTGTCTATTAAAATTCAGTCTTCTTCCATCCTTCATCTATGGGGGGGATGAGGTTCATTGTGATATATAGTGAGAAGCCCTTTAGCTAGATGCTGCTATTTGTGATCCTTGTGGCTTTGGATTAGTCATTCCTCTGGGCCTTGGTTTCTTCATGTGTAAAGTAAGGGGATTGAATTAGATAATCTCTAAAGTCTATTTAAGATCTAGATCCTCTGAAATTTGCTGAAAGACAGAAGGAAGTCAGATTGAAAATCAGATATTCCATATATGTCCACTCCAAGGAGTGGATCATCTGTATGCATAATTAAAAGCTTACTGCTAAGACAAAAAGGGACACTTTTCACCGTGTTCCTTGTTGATTGGAGAAATATTTATTACACCCAAACTTACTTCCTCTTGTTGTTAAGAGTACCACCATCTTACTGCTGACTCTCACTCAGCTCACATATGCAATCATTTGTCACATCTAGTCACTCTTTCTCCACATTTCTTGTATGTTTCCTCTCTACCCACACAGCCACCATCCCATTCCCCACCCTTATAACCTGTCCTTTGTACTGTCACAAGAGTATTTTAATTGTTCTGTGTACCTCAAGTCTGTCCCACCTCCAGTCCATCCTCCACATGGCTACCGGAGTGATTTTCCCAAAGTGCAGCTCTGCCCATGTTACTCCCTCACTTTCTTCCCACACTCAGTAAACTCTAGTGTATCCCTGTTATCCCTCAGGGGCTTGTAATTACATCTAGCATCAAATTTGTACTCTTGTAGGATTTAAAGCTCTCAACAATCTGATCTCTTCCTGTCTTTCTAGTTACTTACACATTTCTCCTTTCCATGCACTCTGTGGTCCAGCATTACTGGCTTACTTGCTGTTCCTTCTGGATGATGCTCTATCTTCCATGCCCATGCCTTTGTACTGACTGTCTTTAATGCCAGGCATGCTCTCCCTCCTGTCTTCCATCTCTCTCAATCAGGGTTGACCTTTCCTGGTCCCCCAGGCTCGTGCTTGCCCCTGTCAGATTACCTTTCATCTATTCTATGTGTCTTTTTTATGTACCTGTTTATGTACATTTCCTCCTTCATTAGAATGGGGGCTCCCCAGTGCTTAGTTCAGTGCCTGGCTCATGGGAATTGCCTGTTGACTGCTTGACCTCTGTGCTTGACACATGGATGCCCTGATCTCGAGCTGAAAGAGACTTTAGAAATCACCTTGCCCAGCTCTCATTTGATGGATAAGGAAACTGAGGCCCAGAGACATGAACGAAATTGCCCAAGGTTGTACATTCAACCTTGAAACCCAAGTTTCCAGACTCCAAACCTAGTACTGTTCTTACAACTCAGATAATGATTTTGTTTGAAATGAGGCACCACTTATCTCACCCTTTTTGACTTGGTGAACAAGGCTGGCCTGAGAGGGTATTTTGATGAATTGAAGGCAGAAAGAGGGCATCTTGGAGACGATGGAACATAATGAACTAAAGCTGCTTTTGTAGATTTTCCCTTAATATAAGGGGGTTTAAAGGCTTAAGAGAAAAAGGTCAGTTGAGCACAAAATGGACCTGAACTCATTCACGCTTAATTGGCCTGTTGGATTCAGACTTTGGTCCTCTTCAGATCAGGATTATGTATTAAGCAAACAGTATTTTGTTTTGCCTGGATTCTGATTTATATAGATCTTTTGTTTTTTAGTCTCCTTTTCCTCATTAAACTTAGTCTATGATAAGTGCTTCAGAAATAAGAAATCTGTGACATAAAAGATATGCATACACTCAAATTTGGAGTGATTGCAGATTTAGAAACTAGCCATATTTACATGAAAATGTCTAGTATTTTATGTTCAGAGGAATTAGAATTAGTTTTGGTTTTTCTCCATTAATCATGCTGGTGGATTAGTTTTACAATCTCTTGACTTGGATGTGTCTTGTTGTTTGGTACTTGCATATATTAACATATGCTGTTTTTTTTTCCTCCAAGAAATCTGATGGTTTACCTGTCCACTTGAAACACGGTCTACCTGATCAGATGCTCTATCGGACCACCATGGCTTTGACGCTGGGAGGGACCATCTACTGCCTGATAGCTCTCTACATGGCTTCACAACCGAGAAATAAATAGGATGGGGTTTATAAGACTGATTGATCCATTAACAAGAGTTTTGGCATAAAACCCTTTGAGTTGTCTGTTTTCCCAATTGCCAGTGAATTTTCTGACCTTTGTAAGTTTATGTTGTTTTTCGGATAGAATTAGAAGACTTATCAATAAGGAATAGTTCTGGTTGTTTTGTTTCTGAAAATAAGTAGATTATCAAAACATATTGAAGAGTTAGTTATTATTTAAGCAAAGGTGATAATGACCTTCTAATTTGGGCTCCCTTATATCTCCAGGGGTTAGTAGGCCAGCTCATCACTGTGATGAGGCCACCAGGGATTTTTGAGTGAACCTATCAGAGTCCCCGAGAGAGAGAGAGAGAGAGAGAGAGAGAGAGAGAGAGAGAGAGAGACAGACAGACAGACAGACACACACACACACACACACACACAGAGACACTGAAAGTGGGGGAAGCTTTTCTGTAACCAGATGTGCTGGCTAAAAGAGGATTTGTTGAAGCTGCACAAGTGACAGGAAGTCCTTGAACTTCCTGGTGCCAAAAATCTGTTCTTTCTGACACCATAAATTTCACTGGGAATTAATTAGCTGTTAATTGGGAATTTTTCCATCTTGTGGCATGGTGTTAAAAAGAAATTATTTTCTGTTAACTATCCATATACCCATAACTTTGTCCTATAGTTTCAAAAGGGTTTTATACCTAATCTCTGACCTCTTTAAATATTCCAGAGATGAAGATTCGGTATTTATTCCACCATGGGAACAGGATAACTCTTAATATAAGTTTTGCACTTTGGACTGGACTATTGTACAGTACATCCCTACAGGTGCTTCTTCTTTACTCTTGTTAAATGCCATAGCTTGAAGGTATAATTTATTTTTGCTTGTGGAATAAATATGGGAAAGAGAAAGTTTCAAGTTGTTTTTATTTTTAATTAAATGACCTCTTCAGTACATAATTTTGTAACAGACATGTTTTGATTACTGCATTGCTTTTTATTTGAATATTTCACTACAACAGCTTCCTCAGAGTTGAGGATAGACCTGACATAATAGTAATGATTAATTACCATATTGTCCTTTTGTAAGACAAATAGCCTTTGCTCCTTAATGAAATGCTACTGTAATTCATGGTTCATTAGATAGTAATTTTTTTTCCTTCTCTGTAACATTTGGGGAGAATTCTATTTGATTATCACATTTGTTTTAGAAGAGTGGAAATCTTGTTCCCTCTAAATATGTGAGCCTTTGTGGCCTGTACATCCTTACAGTCAAAGTAAAAAACTGAAAGCCCCCACTCTCTCTTTTAAGGATAAAATATAGTAAATTTGTAGGGTGCTTTAGCACAGCTCTTTTTTCATAACATGACAATAGATTCCTTTCATACAGAATAATTATCACCAATTCATCAGTAATCTTCATTCTTCTATAGTTTTCAAATAGGGTTTCTATTTATTTTCAGCTTGGTTCTTGTTCCCTGTCAAAATGCAAAGGTAACTTTTGGCTTTATGGTGGGGCTTTTTATTACATCAAGATGATATATCTCAAAGACATTACCACTTGCCTATACAGAAACTAGTCTCTGACTGGCAGGAGCCCTGGCTTACTTATTATGGTTGTCCTCCTTGATCTCAAACTTGGAAGTTTTTGGTATATCCCGCTTTCTCTTACAACTTGCTCCTCATAAATTTATCCAAACTTTTTTTGATGCCTTTGATTTTATTCCCTGTCATTAGCCCTATTTGCTTAAAGGATACCCTAGGTTGATAACTAGCAGATTTGAAGTAGTATTTCCTTTTTGTCATAGACACTGAAATCTCTGAAGCTCCCTCTCTATGTTGAGAATGTCTGGTAAACTGGTCAGTGATCAGTCTTTCCAAGCTGAGAGATCCTGGTTTTTAGTTTGTTCTCTGAAAGCTGCAAATGGCACCCCCATCAGCCCTCCTCGCACCCCTTTTCTTTGGATTGTTTTAGTTGCGCATCTCAAGATCTGTGCCGTGTCTGTCATCACACTGGTGAGCAGAACTGCACAGAAAGTTTGAGGTGCAGCTATGCCACCAGCCTTTTACACGGGGAGAATAGTGTCTCTTTTTCTGTAATAGCCTTCTGGATGTTAGCAAGGCCAAACATTCCTCAAAGACATTGGACCTCAGTTGTACCAAAATGAGGAGGGTTGACTAAATTAAATCTGGCTCTAAGGGTATGTGTCCTTTGGTTTTATGGTTTTTCCTTCACTAGGTATACTATACACTACTATAATCATTCAGCTCAGAAACCTGGAATTTCACTGTTCAGTGTTTATCAGCTTTTCACAGAGCCATGAAGAGCTGACCCCTCAGGAGATAATGACATGAAGTTTGCATGTGACTGAGAAACTTACTTTTGGTACCAGGTACCTCTTACAAAATAGGCACCTTCGCAAGCTGTAAAGGCACAAGAAGAGAAGACTTGAGAACAGTGCACTGGCACCACCTGACTCGTTTTTCAGAGCATGAGTTAGAGAAATTAGGAGTGTGGAGAAGGCCCCCTTCAGAGGTGAAGAATCATTTGCATTCTCTCCCACACTAAGCGGTATGCATATACATAGCCCTGAATCTTAAGAATATCAAACTTCATGATGGCTCCAATATGAGCAGGTGGTTAGAGAGCCCAGCTGGACATGCTGGGGATGAACTGAGTGAGACCTCACATGTTGCTCACTTGGTATACCAGCATCTTGTCTCCAAGGGAGCTCCAGTAGGAATGTATTCATTTTAAAAATGAGTAAAGAGAAAAAGGGAATCTAAGGGTGTCGGTCTGGCCAATACTTATTTGTTCTGTAGCTTCTGACTGTTCTCATCTGTGTCGACAATGCTTGGGGAAATGGGACTTCTCAATAAAGAGATCTTAGAAATTCTCTTGTTTGGTGAAGGTCTAAAACAGGTAGGTTTCAGAGGTCCAGGGACACTAGCCCCAACTCAGACTTTAACCCAGCTCCCCCACACCCTTGGTGCCATGTTTATTTGTTTAACCTTATTAATGACACTGAGGTTTGTTGTACCTCAGCCCTGTAGGTACAGTCCAGGTCCTTGAGTCTGTTCAACAGAATTCCTGTCTCCTAATCCCAAAATTGGCTTTACAGACTTGTCATGTTTTAATAGGTGTTTCCATTGTTGATGTGCCCCCACAGCAAGTGTGACTGAGGATGAAGGATTCCATGAGGATGTTGTTGGGGAGGTGAGGGCATGGGAGATGTGAGTCCTAAGAGGTTGGGAGCAAGGGGAGGGACAAGCCAAGGCAGAAGCCTGTTGTCTTGGTAACCAGGACGATAGAATTATCTAATTAAAATCTGAACTTGGCTATAAACAAAACTAGGAAAATTAGAATTGAGCTTAGACATTTTTAAATTTGGGTCTGAGGTGACAGAGGAGGGGAGAGTTAGTTTTCAGTGGGTAGACACTCAAGGAAAGAGTGGTTTTTAGAAATGGTATCTGCAATGATTAAAGAAGTGACCAGCAGCTAAAGAATACAGAGCACCATGTAACTAATTAACCTTGACTACTGTCACTTGCTGAAGCCTCCTGGGAGCTCCAGAAGGGACACAGCAGAGAGGACATCCCCTTCCCTGACCACTAAACTAAGCTGAGAAAAGAGTGAGGTGAAAAGGTTGAGTATGGTTGAGTGGAAACATCACCAACTTGAATGTTATGGTTGTAGAAGGTCTGTGCACCTTTTGTGCTTTGGTCCTGTCAATCACTAAGGCAGCAAGCCTCTGAGCTGAGCACTATGGGAAGAGGAGCCAAGAAAATGTCTTCTACTGGATCAAGGGGTCAGCAACCATCCATCTGCTCTGAGAGGCTCTGGGTTTGACCCCAGGGACCTTGGTGAAAATGCAGCTAGCCGGGGATGGGGAGGCAGGGAAGTATTTCAGGGGAGGTCAGTGTCAGGCAAGTAACAAGCTCCTTTGGACCCTTGCCTTTTGGTGTCCCTGGTCTGCCTGCTATGTGGCCAAGATAGGGAAACTTCACATTATGCAGTGGATTAATTTGAAAATGAAATTGCAGCTCAGTGAGCTGATGTCAGCATCAGAGTTCACTAGTGTTTAATTAGCGTCACTCAGAGGCTTATTTAATCTGCTCCTAGGAAATCATTCTGGCCAAACAATTAAAGAGAATAAAGGTTAGATTTGTATTTCTGGCAAAGTTGGTATTACATTCAGTGTCTCCAAAACGTGAATTTCATTAACCTTTCATAGGAAGTCAAATTGCTTTCAATTGGTTGTCATGCTAATTAAAACGGAGTCATTCTGGGGAAGTCCTGTTTTGATACTCCTTTGTGTATGTGCACTCATTCTCCCTGCCCCATCATTATGTCTTCTTTAAGAATGAGTCATGTGGAGAAGCTATATTTTACACTCTGGCCATGAATCTGTCGTATGCCTCCTCTCTCCCCCCTCCAAACCATTGCACATCCATGGAGGGTTTTAGAGAACGAAAAAGGACTGGAATGGCCAGAGGGATTTTAGTTAGACACATTGCGGCCAGTGCTGCAAAGTCAGGTTTGGTTTTTTTCTTTCTGCTTTATGTGCCTCTAGGGAGAAGTGGGGAACTTGTTACCTGGAGGCCACAGGTTCCCCAACCTTGCTCTAAGATACGAACTGAAGAATGAAGGGAGTGATTTGGCAACATTGGTGTGGGTTATGGTGTGACCTTTTGGGGGAGGATAGCAGAACTGGGATGCAATCTAGGTTCCCTCTAAGTCTAGAGGCACAGAGTGTCCTGAAGACGCTTAGGCTTGATTCCTGGCTATGCCCCCTATTATCTGGGCAAGTCGCTTACCTCTCTCTCTTTCTAGGCCTGGGTTTCTTAATTTACAAAATGGGGATGATTAGAACTGTTAATTCCTACTTTATGGAATTATTGTGAGCAAAGTGCTTTGTAACCGTTGGTGTATCCTGAGTGTGGGTTGTTATTACAGTCAGTGACAGTGACCCCTGTCAATATCGGGGCAGCAGGGAGCTTTTCTAGGAGAGAGGGGTGTGTGTTCCTCTTTGAGTGGATACAGAGGTCCTGGTTCCCGTGAGCTTTGGGTATGAGACAGTCTTTGGAAGGAAGAGAAGCCCTTGATCCAGCACCTCAGCAGAGGGATTACATGCACCGGTCCAAGCGCTAGTGCTGACCAGATCAGATGGGAAATCTGAAACTCCTTAGAGATGTCTAAAAGGGCTTTGTGGCAGCAGGGATTCCACAGATTAGAAGGAGCAGTGACCAAGAGAGGCTGGTGCCACCAGCTGGTTCCTATTGTGTCGAGGGCTGCCTACAATTTAAGTTTTCAGGACATATGACCCCTTTTTTGTCCTAAACTTTGCTTAGGAACATTGATCGACATGCTCCCACTTGTAAGCATTTGGCCTGCTCTCGTATTTCATTGAGTCTATGGTCACACATCCATGTGGATGATACCTCCAGAAGCACAGATTGAGACCCATCCATGCGTTCTTGTCCATTCAACTCTGTTGTCCCTTCTATCCCAGAGCCCCATCTTGGCTTAACTTTGAGGATCAAGATAACCTAGACCTTATCCTTAGCCTTAGAATCTCGACTCTCCTTAAAGGAGAAGCAACCTTTCCCCTGAAGGTCACACTCTTACTCTCAGGGTGGGATGAGCTGGGGAGGTGGAGGGCATGTTGGGATGTTTCCGATTTTCTAACAGACCCTGAAATCTCACTTTCTTACAATGGACACTTTGCTAAGTCCCTGTTGTTGTTCATGCTAATGCACCTGCTTTGTCCTTCACCCCTTCTGCCTTCCCAGAAAGCCCAGCTGCCAGAGCTAGGCCAAACTCATTTGATTGGGGGTGCAGAATGTCTAAGGCATGACCACTCCAGTGCATGGTTGAAGTAGAATGGAGAAAAGAGCTCAGGGGATATTTGGGAATGGGGAGGTTAGGATGTTCATCGGCTGAGAGGAAGGGATGGAGGGAGGTTTGGGGGTGTATTCTAGGGCACGGAGCAGAAAAGAGGTTTGGGACTGAGATAGAGAGTTGGTCAGGGAAGAATAAAAAAAAAATTTCTGGAAAACTGAGACTTGAGGTTGAGGTGATTTTTCAGTAGTGTCAGGTCTGACCGTGACCACATTTGGGGTTTTCTTGGCAAAGATGCCATTACCTTCTCCATGGCTGAGGTCAGATGTCATCAAATTTGTAGGGGACCTAATCAGCAGAGATATGTGATTTCTAATGACTTCAACAATTGCAAAAAGGACAAGAGAAAGGTGAACTAGAGTTAAGGAGGCAAAATCCTTTCATAATATTTTTGTTTCTTTTCTTTTTTAATAGTATTTTGTTCTTTCCAATTACATGTAAAGGCACTTTTCAACATCTATTTTTTGAAAGATTTTGAGTATCAAATTTTTTTCCCTCCCTTCTTCCCTGCCCCCTTCTCCAAGATGGCAAACAGTCTGATGTTATACATGTGCAATCATGTAAAACATTCCCACATTAGTCATGTTGTGAAAGAAGTGGTTTTTTTTTCAGCCTTTTTTTTAATGAACAAAAATCCATCTTTTTCTCCCACTCACCACCTCCTCTTCCCCCATTGAAGAAAAAAAAAAGAAAAACAGAACCCTTGTAACTAATATGAATATTGAAGGAAAACATCCGGGGCGGTGGAGCCAAGATGGCCGTGTAGCAGCAGCAACATATCGCAGCTCTCACATAGCCACCCCAAAATACCCATGAAATATGACTCTAATCCTAGAACTCCAAAATGCACACAAATATACCTTCCACTAAAGTCAGCTCGGCTACGAGGAACCATATAAGCACTGCGAACTGAAACCAGCCTGGCCTGAAGCCTCTGCTGTGGGGAGGAGCCTCTCTAGTGAGCAGATTAGTGGCAGCTGCCGAGCAGTGTTCAGAACTAGGTCAGTGGGAATTGTGAAATAGTAGGAGAAAAGCTTCAGGCCAAAACACCTCCAAGGTGGGAAAGCAAAAGGCAGAGGTTTTGCACCCACCTTCGCATTGCAGCTTCCCGCCCACGGCCTGCAGACAGCAAGGGGACTAAGCGATTGTTCAGAGGCCGAGTACTCTCGAGTTGAGTGGCCTGGATCCGGATCGCAGTCTTGGGCTTTCGGTTCTGGAGTCTTCATTATTCAGTGAGCCGGAAGTAAGTAGGAAGGGACCCGGCACCTTCCTGAGAGCTACGGCAGCCGGGAGGACCCCAGCGATTTGGGACAGAGCTTTCCCTTCTGGAAGCAGAGCCCCATAGAGATTTAAAAAAAAAAATCACGAACTGACCAATCATGAGTAAGAATAAACATAAGAAGCAAAGTAAGAACAGCACCCAAACCCTAGATTCCTTCTTTGGGGAACAGAAAGATCATGGGAGAGATAGGGAGGAGGAGAGCACAGGCAGAGCACCCCCACCAGGGGCCTCCAATAAACATGAAGAATGCC
>CM053585.1:68801063-68833788 GCA_028646515.1 Pseudochirops corinnae | reverse complement strand
TCTTCTTTGGTCATAAAGTCCTTCCTCTTCCATAAATCTGACAAGTAAACTATTCCTTGCTTCCCCAGATTATTTACAGTATCAGCCTTTATACCTAGATCATGCACCCATTTAGACTTGACTTTGGTGTATGGCGTTAGATGATTAGACCAGAAGTTCTTAACCTTTTTTTGTGTCTTAAATTCTTTGACAACAGTTTGGTGAAGTTTCTGATTCCTTCTCAGAATAATTTTTTTTTTTGAGAAGGGAAGGCAAGGCAATTGGGGTTAAGTGACTTGCCCAAGGTCACACAACTAGTAAGTGTGTCAAGTTTCTGATGTTGGATTTGAATTCAGGTCCTCCTGACTATAGGGCTGGTGCTCTATTCACTGCGCCACCTAGCTGCCTCTAGAATAATGTTTTTAAATGTATAAAACGAAATCCATAGGATTGCAAAGGAAACAAATTTTACTGAGATATTATTATCGAAGATTAAAAAAAAAAAACTTCACAGACTCCATGTTAAAAACCCCAAGATGTGTAAGGCATTCACTAGTAGATAAATGGCTAATAGATACAAGGCTATGAATAGGCAATTTTCAAAGGAAGAAATTGCACAAATAAATGCTGTATGCATAGCAATATATGCTATATGCATAAAATCACTAATAAAGAAAGAAATGTAAATGAAAACAGCTTTGAGATTACACCTATTAGACTGATAAGGATGACAAAAGGGACAATAACAAATATTGGAAGGGCTATAGGAAAGAGCAGTGAATTGGTCAAGCTAATCTGGAAAGCAATTTGCGTTTATACCCAGGAAGTTACTAAACTGTGAATACCACTTGACCCAGCTTTATCAGCACTAGGCCCACATTTCCAAAGAAATCAAAGAAAGAGGAAAAGAATTTATATTGTCGACATCCAGAAAAGGTTTGGTTAAAGGAGACAGATGAATAGTAACATAAAAATTACAACATTTATTCGTTATTCCCTTAAAGCTAACGGTACTGTACAAGGAGCCAAGAGCTAAGTCCTGGCTGAAGAACAGATGAATCAAAAGACTTTTTATACATTTTAGAACCATCCCCATTCAGGATGACCATGACACAAAACTTTATGACATCCATTTATTACAGAAAGAAGTTCCTTGGTTAACAACAAATGGAGCAGGGTCTATTTACATTTTATGGTCTCAGGATGTCTGGTTTTCTCACATGTGGAGTAAGTCCCAAGATAAGGGGAATCTCAGCTCTGGTCTTTGAAGTTGCTGACCCAGGGAAAGGCATTTTAAAATCAATCGAAGTTTGTTTGATTAATTCAGATTTTGGCCAAAATATGATATTTAATGATTATCAACATATGCAAAAATATTTATAGCAGTTCTTTTCATGGTAGCCAAAAATTGGAAACCAAGGGAGGGGGTATCTTCCTATCGGAGAATGATTAAACAAATTGTAATATATGAACATAATGGAATATTATTGTGTCGAAAGAAATGATGAAAAATCCAACATCAGAGGAAACTGGGAAGATTTTAATGAAGTGATGGTGAAACTAGCAGAACCAGGTGAACAATTTATACAATGTGTGTAACAACACTATTGAAAAAATAACTTTGAAAGACGTTAGACCTCTGATCAGTGCAATGATAAACCATGAATTCAAAAGAATGAAGATGAAATACATCACTTACCTCCTGACCTTAAAATGCAGAACGAGGCATACATTTTTGGATATAGCAAATGTAGGAACCTATTTCAGCTAGGTTGTGAGGATATTGTTTTCTAATTTTTAAAAAAAATGTGTTCAATGGGAGTGGCAAGTAGTGGAAGGAACAGATTAATTAAAAAAGTAAAATTTGAAAAGAGAAAAAGAACCCTTGTTTTAGATAGTTGCTAGAGGCAGTTTCTTGTTGGAAGTTGAATGTGGGATATTCTCTCAGTCTGGCATACTGTCCTTATCTCAGCTTCTTGAATTCTTACCTGTTTTTCAAAACCCATTGAAAGGTCACTAACTATATGAAGATGTTCCTGTTTCCCCCAGTTGGCAATGACCTTTTCTGCCTTGGATCTCCTAGCACTTTATTTGCATCTCCCTAGTACTCATAAGTTGTATTGGTGCAGAATACAGGTGCGCCTGGAGTTAACACCTCAGGCCAGGCCTTTCCCCCCACAAAGATACCTGAAGTGTAAAGTCCATTCTGTAGTGTTGACTCTAATTACTCCATCAAATAGCCAAGGCACTCCTGGGGAAGGAGAATCCCACAGAGCCACAAACCACTGCTGTGGTACAGTGGAAAGACCACTGGTCCTGAGTGCTTTCCTTCTTTTTCATAACCTCTTTTGGTCTTATTATCCGTGAATTCATGAATGCTTCTTAGACTTATTTAGATAATGTCATGTGCATAATTTCTTTCATTCTTTGTAAGTCATTATGTATGGGCTTGTCATCTTCATTACAGTGTACAAGTGGGGAAAGTAGGGAACACCTGTGAAACAACATTTAGTAACGTCCAGTCATGTCCAACTCTTTGTGAGCCCCTTTGGGTTTTTCTTGGCAAAGACACTGGAGTGGTTTACCATTTCCTTCTGCAACTCATTTTACAGATGAGGAAACTGAGGCAAGCAAGCTTAAGTGACTTGTCCAGGGTCACATAGCTAGTAAGCGATACCAGGTTTGAACTCAGGAAGATGAGTCTTCCTGACTCCAGGCCCAGCACTCTATGCACTATGGTGCCACCTAGCTGCCCCAGTAATGTATGATAACTAATTAAAAATAAAAAGACTCTCCATTTTACCTTCTCAATAAAGAACAGACTTCCAGTTCCACTATTTTGAGTAGTAGGATTCCTATTACTCAAAAGAATATAAGATCCTTGAGGGCAGGGACCAGGCCATTGCTTATTGTTTGTACCTCCGGCTTATCACAGTGCCTTGCACATACAGCAGACACTTAAGTGTTTTGAACTGAATTGAGTTGAATGCAGTGGTGTGAATTTGGGTACTTCATAAAACTGAGGCTCAGAAAAGCAGCAAAAGCTGCACCCACAGTTACCAGGAAGAGAACCCTGGGATCCAGGTTTCTAGCCTGCCAACCATTAGCACCTTTAGGACACTCTGCAGGGAGAGAAATAACCATGCAAATATTTATTAAGCTCCTACCATCACATATCACCAGGTACTCTTCTAAACACTCTGGACACAAACACAAGGGGCTCCTTCCCTTAAGAAGTTTGCTTTCTACTAGGGAGGGGGTGATTTTCAATGATTTTTGAGTATAAAGGGCCCTAAGACCAAAAAATTTGAGAACTGCTATACTAGGAGAATATAATAGGGTTAGAACTGAGTATTGGACACATACAAACAGATATATAATAATAGGGGTGGAGACGTTATCAACTAGGGGAATCAGGAAGGGACTTTTTAAGGCAGTGGCAGGTGAACAGAACTAGGGAGTCCACAAGGTGAAGGTAAGAAGGGTAGAAATCCAGGCATGAGGTACAAGACACTGAAAGAATAGATCAAATGTTATGGTTATGGGAGTTAGAAGGTTACTGGCTCAGTTACACTATTTAGTCAAGACCAGTTTGCAAACAGATGAGGTCTAGGGCATTTCTGTAGCTTTCTATTAAAAAAAAGTTAAATTCTTTCAGTGCAGTCATTGTCTTATGGCACTTAGTTTCATTCCATCAGTGAAACTGGTGGTGAAATTAAACTGTCAGGAGCCAAAATCTGGCTTTTGAGCAGATTTCTGTTAATCCCACTGAGTTGTTCATTCATCACCACATGTAATTCTCCACATTCATCTCTGTTGGCGGATGGCTCCTGGGAAAATCTATTATCTGGTCCAAGTGATCACGCTCTGGAAAGGGAAGAATAAAGCCCCTGCAACTGATGGCAGGGCTCCCCAGCAACTAGGCTCAGGTTTTCTATGGATTGGTGGAAGAAGGGGCTTCATGAAGGTATGAACTTGGGCAAAGCACTTGTCCTATAATGGCAAGTGGGAAGGCTTTTTATACCTGAAGGCTTTTTTATACCACAGGGTTCATGGAGAGAAAACTCTCTAGTGCTTTGGCAATGAGGAGGCTTATGTGCACATTGCAATCTGATGTCATCAGATTTAGTTTTGCTCAACAGAGGATACAAAACCTAAACCACAATTATATCGTGTAATATCAGCAGCTCAGTAAAACAGTATACAAGTGTTTTCGTATGGATTCATGACCCTGGCCCTTTAGTAGCTGACCACATTAAAAGAAAAAGGCGAGGGACTTTAATTCATCAGTAACAACATTATCTATTGGTTTTAACTTAGCTTTTCTCATTTAAAATTGTATTAAAGTCAGCACATCCTTTCTCTGTGGCCATTTCTCTTTTGTGCTTCTTTACAATTGTCCTTCCTTAAGGACAAGTCCCTTAACTTTTCCATGCTTCAAGTGAGTGGTGACAAACTCAAACAAAAAAGAGAGTCTGACGCATCCACATATAAGGATCCCTATGGTTGCATATTAACCTAGTTTAAAAATGTAAAATTGTCTATGCTTTAGTATACTCTTACTGTTTCCCTTATTTTGACAAATATTTCATAATTACATTTTAATCTTGTTTGAGCTACTCTTGGGAGTATTATGGGCTGGCTGCTGAGGTCTTTCCCAGGTCTCAGTTTGTCGGAGGAAATGCCCATTTAGTGATTAAGGCTACGTAAGAAATGAGGCAAAGAATGGTCTCCTTTACCAGTCCAAAAAGAAAAATCAATCTGGGAGAAGACCCTTGGTTTCCGGCCAAAACAAGAACAATCCCTATTTACACTTGCTTGGAGCCAGCCTAGACGCTGGATATTCCTAATCTTACTCTGCCTAGACTGATTTGGTTGGTGTATCAGTTCCTAGTAGTCATCATCTAAGAACAAGGCTCCCAGCTCAAGCATTCTTCTTTCCTCAATGTGTTTAGTCTCTGGTTCAAAGTCTTTCCACCCGCCATAACTCCCGCCCTCATACAAGAGGGCTTCAGCAAACACAGCGTTGCTCCCTTAAATACCTTAACTTCAGTCTGCTCAACTCTCATGACCTATTCCATTCCACCTCAAGCACACACAGAGACACACTGACCACTGGTGTTGCCAATGCCTGCAAATGTCCTGCTTCCATAGTTGTGAACTCTGAAATCTCTCTCACCTCATAATCTTTTATCATTCTAGTTTTCCCTATGTCTAACCCTGTTTTTCATTCTCACTGTAACCTCTAATCCCTGCATTCCTGAATCATCTCCTGGGTCATCACTTCTGCACTTACTCGTGTATTTCCTTCCCTAGTGATCCCTGGGTTCACCAGTGCAACTGTCAATTTTCCACTTGTCCTTTAGCCGATCATGCTTTGTCCAACTCCAGCCTTGGACTGATCTCACCATCCATTACTTTATTCCTTATTCATTGTTAACAAGCGAGGAGAAAATCATGAAACTAGGCTGAGCAGGTCCACTACAAAGCTGTTACATAACCTTAACTGGGCCTTCACACTTCAGGGAGGGAACTCTTTTAATGGATTTCCCATCCCATTCACCACGGAGGCTGTTCCAATCCTCCTCATCTCTCAACACCCTCCCCCTCTCCTCCAGGACCTTCCCCTCATCCTGCATCAAGCTTTACTGAAAAAACAAAACGACCAAAACACACAAACACACAAAAGCTGAGGCCATTTGTGGACCTCCTCCTTCTTCCTTTATTTCATATGACTCGCACATCTCCTGCTACTTATCTTCTTTACCTCTATCTCCCAAGGAGAGGTGGTCCTTCTCCTTGCCAAGGTAAACTCAACATTCACCCTCAATCCCAGCCCCTCCAGGAGCGTTCCCTCTGTCATCTCCCTCCTCATTTATCTCCAGTCTCTCCCTAGCTACTGGCTGCTTCCTTGCTTTCCTTTCTCCCACCAGCCTTAAACAATTCTCTCTTCATCTGACCACCCCCAGTTGTTACTGACCTATATTATTCCTCTCCTTGTGGGCTAAACTTGTAGAGTGCCAGGCCTAGTCAGGAAGACCTGAGTTCTGATTCAGCCTCAGACACTTACTGTGTGACCCTGGGCAAATCACTTAACTGTTTGCCTTGGTTTCCACATTTGTACAATGAGGAGGAAATGGGAAACCACTCCAGTATCTTTGCCAAGAAAATACCAAATGGGGTCACAAAGGCTGAAAAAGCTTGAAAATTTGTCTGTAATTAGTGCCACTACTTCCTTTCCTCTCTTGCTTCTAGACCCTCTGAAATTTCATTATTCAAGTCAAACTGGTTTCTCTAAAGTTGCCCAATGCAATGGCCTTCTCTCAATCCTCATCACTCTTGACCTATCTGCAGCATCTGCCATCGTTCATCACCCTCTTCTAGATGTATCATCCTCTAGGGTTTTTGTGATACTGCTCTAGTTTTTCCTGTGTAATCTCTCCTTTGCTGGATATTCAGGGTATGCCCACTAACAGTAGTGTCCATTAAAGTCCTGTCCTTGGTTCTCTTCTCTTCTCCCTGTATAATCTCTCACTTGGTGATCTCATCAGTTATCATAGGTTGAAGTAACTTCTTTCTGCTAAAAACTCCCGTTTCTATGCAGCCCTAGTTTCTCTCCCAAGTTTCAGGCTTGAATCACCAATAGCTTTTCAGATATCTTAAAATGGATGTCCCATAGGCATCTCAAACTCAACGTGTCTAAAACAGAACTTATCTTTACACTAAAACTCCAGCCTCCTCCTAACTTTATAACTGTTGAGGGCACCACCATTCCTTTGTAACCTTTGCGCTGTCTTTGACTCCTCACTCTCTTACCCACCATATCCAATCTGCTGCCAAGTTCTATCATTTCAGTCTTCATATCATATCTTATGTAAGTCTCCTCTCCATTAAGAGCCCCTGGTCCTCAGGACCCAAAGTCTGGATATTGCAGCAGCCTCGTAATTGGTCTTTCTGCCTCAAATCTCCTGTTGATCTAGCTGGTCCTCTGACTGCCAATGTAATTTTTCTAAAGTTAAGGTCTGATCATGTCACTCCTCTACTCAATAAACTTCTGGGGCTCCCCATTAGTCCTAGAATATAAACACCTGTTTGGTGCTAAAGGTGGCCCTTCACAATTTAGCCCTGTCATTTAGCCCTAACACCTTTCTTGTGTTTTTCTGTTTTATTTTCCTCCATGGGACTCTGATCTAACTGCAATGCCTTGCTTGCTCTTTCTTGTACATGATACTCTATCTAATTCATTGCCTTTTCATTCACGCCTATAATGCTCTTCTTCCTCACCCCTACCTCCTGGCTTCCCTAGACTGAATCAAGGCTAAGGTCAAATCTCATGTTCTGCAAGAGGCCTTCCCTGATTCTTCCCACTGTCAGTGACTTTTGAAATCACCTTCCATTTATACTGTATATACACATATGTATATGTATATCTTGGGAACACAATTACTCATGTTATCTCCCCCACCCATTAGAATGCAACCCTGCTTGATTTTGTGTATGTTTTAAAAAACATTTGAAGGGGCGGGGGAGGCTTTTCTTTATATCCTCAAGTGTTTAGTACAGGGTCTAGCTCCTACTTAGTACTTAATAAATGCTTGTTGACTTTTTTTCCTCTACAAAATGCCACTGTTCTTAGCAGCAGAAGCAGGGGTTAGCTGATTGAAATTTATTTGGCATGAAAATTTCTAACTAAAATTAATATTTGAGGAAAAGTTAACATCCTTATGTAGTCAAAGGCAACACATTATTTTGATTATTTTATTTATCTTCAAAAATTTCTGCCATGAGACAGGAATGCATGATAGAAATGGCTCAAACATCTTCACATGAAACACTCTGATTCAGATTTCATTCACAAGTTTTCTAAAAAAACATCTACAGTTTCATAATCCCACCCATTTTCATCCATTATCACAGATTTCATTATCCATTAAACAGTAGTTGCCAGCAATTGAAAGTTGTAAGGCTTTCTGCATATTTAGTAGTGTTTTCTGAACTACCACACAAGAATATCACAATTATAATTTTCATCATACATGGCAACCCCACAAGGTGACAGATGCTTCCAAATGAATCTCCCTGTTTACTGTGAGAGTTCTGCACCCCACAAGCTTTATGATATGCCTTTTCTTTTTAGTACTACTCACTCATCTTACAGTATATTCCTTGTAGGGAATTATATCACACGCTGACCTGATAGTTTTTAACCATCGTTACTAATTGGCAAATGTCTGAGTCCAATACTGGTGCTCTCTGATAACTATGTACAGAACATATTAGAAAACATATGGGTTGCTTGGACTCTCTATCTCTTCTTTTGAAGAGAACTACTTTGAGGTTTTCTTGAACAGATGTAAACAAAAGGAGAGACACATATACACACACAAACATATGTATATCTGTTGATACAGAGTATTTCAATGTGTTTACCTACATATATATAGATCTATGCAGATACACAGAATAAGTGCCTGTGTTCACACTCACACACAGTCACATACAGCACATGTAGATGTGTTCATGTATGCATGTATGTTGTAAATGTCCTTTTGGAGGCCACTGGAGTTTTTATGTTACCAAATGATGACTAGATACCTGATCTGCAGCATTACTCCTGAGAAGATACTAGAAGGGAATGACAGTTTTGATGCACTTTGGAATGGCACAATCACGTAAACGCTTGAACATTTAAGACTTCTTAACTCATCCAAAGTTTTTAAACATGATCCTACTGAAAAATATCTGAACAATGCAGCAAGTAAAAAACAATAACAAAGATTTTATATAATCAAAGTATAAACAAATACATAAGAAATGCATACTTGTCTGTAAATTTTTTAAAAGTAGGAAACATATGTAGGGACAACATAGGTGTATGACAAAACTTAAAAAAAAAACACAACAAATTTTCAAATGTATAACAATAAATGCCATGATATCCCATAAATGGCCAAAAAGCTTATCACATCTCTGAACAGAGGAAATCGCCATCTATGGCAAATCTGAAAATCTGTCCTACACCAAAATCATGACTGTTAATAAGGCCATAAGAAGAATTTGCAATTTACTGATGCTTAGTTTCACTCTAAAAAGTTATAATTGTAAAAAAGAAAAAAAAAGAATCCCAAGCACCAATTTCATAATTTAAAATTTACTGCATATTTTTTCCTAGCTAAGTTTAGCTAGAGCACTATCAAAGTTTAGTTTTACAGGTAGGTACAAAGTCCTTTCTATTCATATGAATGCTAACCTGGATAGTCTGGAAAACTATTTAGGTCAATAGAAGATTCCATTGTTTTTGATAAAACACTGAATCCTATCATTATGTAGATTAGCCCAATTTGTTAATTTTATTAGGCAATACTTTACATTTAAGTAGACAGATGCAGGGAATGACATGTCTATTCCTTGCTATCACTTTCCTTAGAAAAAAACAGAATGCAAATATATCTGGAATCTATTGGTAGTACAAGAAAAATTGCATATTTGTTAATCACGAAGGCAGTGTTACTTGCACATGGCATTACTGTAATCGCCCCCAATTTCTAGTCCCCTTTTTCTTCCACATAATGGAATGGGGTTGGAGGGAAGAATGGCTCAAAGAGCTCACTTTCCGTTCTTTTCTTGCTACACTTGAAACAACAGCACATTATATATTTATGGATATATTTAACAGTGCTTTTGTTTTTTCTGGAAGTTCCTGCAGAAAACACTTTCAGATAATAAGGTGATTTATTTCAGATCATCATAATTGCCATTTTCCCCCCAGTATTTACATTGTGCCACTTCCACACATAGCAATCTCTGAAACAATGACTGTTTCAGTCTTTTCCTACTACTAACTTTGGCCAGTTTTCAACAAACACCAAACTGAAGGTCAGCTCCATTTGGGAGATAAAAGGTAAGACTACTGAAGAAAGCAGACCATGTGGAAACCAACATTTGGAGTGATGTAATTCTCCATTACTCCCTTTCCTGTTAGCTCAACTTTCTCCTTGTTGCAAAACATATATCAGATGGGAAAAAGAAATCATCTGAAGCTGAAGTGTTAGGGAACTGGTGAATTCTGCCGGTCCTCAGGAATGGGTGACTCACTCTGCTCTTCCCTGGTCTCACTGGAAGGCTCTTCATAACTAGGCTCCCCCAGGTATTCACTGCTGCCTTCACTCTGTCCCTCACTCTGTTCTTCGGCCTGTTCCACGTCATTCTCAAGGGGTGCTGAAGAATCACTCATTCTTTCATTTTCAGCAGCATCACTGAAGGGCTGGGAGGAGGGAGGTGGGGTGGGAGTATTTCGTAGTAGGACATTTTCATTGGCAGAAATGGGTGCTTTGGTTATAGCATTATCTACCAGAGTCTCATTCTGAGGCAAAGATAACTTCTCCACAACTCTCCACTGAATGATACTCATGTCTTTTCCACCAGTTGAAATTAAGTGGTTGTCATTATGAGTAAAGCTGACATTAGTAACATGGCTGCTGTGGCCACTGTACTTGTGACTTGGTGCCTATTTGAAATAAATAAGACAGACAGAAAAATTAAACCAGTTTTTATATGTCTGCTTACTGTAACAATGATTGACTAAAGGAAGGAAGGCATCTAGCTTACGTAAAATAATAACTCCCACCACAATCACCACCTAATCAGATCTGAGAGAAATAAAGCTAGTGAGACATCAAATCTCCTTTCTAATAACTGGGCAGGATAGAAGAAAAGTTGGAGGAAATGATGGTAATGTCCATTATTTCAGTTCCAAAAGGAAAAAAAAATGTCCAAGTGATTGTCTTATCTGAATAATAGATGATAAACTCCCAAGGGCAGTAATAATATTTATGACAAAACATGATAGACTCCTCATCTTTAAGAATTTCCTAATGACTATATTCTTAAGAAATCTGAGAGGTTTAAAACCACCAAAACAAATCAAGACAAACCAAAAAACCTACTAAAACCCCCTGACTACCAAGAGGCTTCTGCCAACACCTAAAAATAGGAAGTCCTAGCTGCTCCTTTTGCTTCCTACTCTCTGAGGATGCCCTTATTTTTAAGGCAGCAAGAAGGCAAGGAAGGAAGAAGGAACAAAAGGCATCCTTTTGTGGCTGTCCGGAGGAAGAGCCAGGTGAAGCTGGTGTCTCTTTCAGTATCCTAGTGGAATTTAAGTGGCCTTCCCATCACTAAAAATGTACTCTTAAAAAAAAAAAAGTAAATAAAATTTGATTTTTTTTCCAATTACATGTAAAGATAATTTTCAACATTCATTTTTTTATAAGATTCTGAGGTCCAAATTTTTTCCCTCCCTCCCTCCTTTCTTCCCTCCCCAAGATGGCAATGTGATATAGGCTATACATGTGCAATCATGTAAAACATACAGAAATGTACTCAAACAAGTAGCCTAGTTGCCTCCTTTAAGACCTGCTTACACAGAAATTGAACTTACCTTTGGCTTGGAACAGGGATACTGAAAAAGATGGACCTTGCAAAAGTCATCAGCAACTGCTATCACTTTTCGGTTATGGGATCTCACTAGAGCATTGATATCTGTTCCATCTGATCCTTCTGGCCAGACTCCTTACAACATAGAAAACATGCACATGGAAACGTTAGTATAAACAATATACTATATTATTTTGGGTTATGCTCTAATACTTCAAGATTTTGTGACTGTCACGCAATTACTCATTCACTGACATGGGCTGTAACTTTACAACCTGGTAAGGTCTTTGGGAACTTTGTGGCTAAAATTTACCATGCTGGGGCCAACAGAGTGAATTCTAAACGTATCTAAGTCCGCAGGCAACAGGGTATGATCAACACTCTAAATCTTTCTGGCTCTATAAGGCACAGAATTAGAGAACTCAAGGTGACCTTCCTCCTGCCATTAGACACTGGAGTTTTAGTGGAGGATCATATAGATATAATATATATTTTTTATTTTGGCTCTGAATATAAAATGAGAATTTAACAAATGACTAAGTCTAAATATCTAGCTGATAAGAAAATTTCTGAAGAATATAGGCTGGCAGCCAAATATTAAACTATATAAAAAAGAATGATCAAATAATACTATTATTTTGGGGGGGAGGGACGGGGACACGAGGGGTGCATCAGCCAGCCAGTCTGCCTGACTGAATCTGGAACTAGCAGAAGTTCAAAAATCAGTTCTGCCACTTGTTAATCCTGTGACTTTGGACAAGTCCCTTAATTGAAGACAATACACATTTACTAATCGTCTGCCATAGAACTACAGGTATTGTGATAGTGACATAAAGAGAAAGACGGAAACAATCTCTGCTCTCAAGAAATTTATATTCTCCTAGGAAAAACAACATATAAACAGGTAAAAAAAAAAAGGAAATCTATACAAAATAAATACAAAGTAATTTCAGGGTTGGAGAAGAATTAACTGGGAGAATCAGGAAAGGTCTTTTCTTATTTAGCAGGTGGAACTCAAGTGAGCCATGAAGGGACCTAATGTTTCTAAAAGGTGAAGGAGAGAAGTGAGAGCATTACTACGCACAAGGATCGACTTGTGTAAAAGTATAGACAGAAGGGACCATTGTAAAGCAGGAACATCCAAAAGGCCAGTATAGCTAGGACATAGAATGTATGAAAGGAGCAATACGTCATCAGCCTGGAATGGTAAACTGGAACCAGACTGTCAAGGGTCAAATACAGGAGAACTGTACTTTGTCCTTGAACCAATAGGGAATCACTAAAGCTTTTTGAACAGGGGAATGCTATTTTAGCATTATTCATTTGACAGCAATGTGAAAAAATAAATCAGAGAGGTTGGATGTAAGAAGCTGATTTAGGAAGTTGTTTCAATAATGACAATAAGCGCCTGAATCAGGGTGGTGATCATGTGAGTAGATAAAAGTGTTGTGGAGGCAGAACCAGCAAAATAGCAGATGATTAGATGTGGGCTGGCAGTGATAACGAGGGGTTAAGAATAACTAACTTGACGAAAGGTGGTACTTTAAAAAATATCACAGGGAAATTAAGTAGATGGGCAAAGATGCTAAGTGTGGGACTTCTATGGGTCTATTTGTCTGGTAGGCAACTAGAGATGTGTGGCTGAATGTGTATACAGTTCTGGGAGTCATCTGCACAGAAATACATAATTGAAGCCCTGGAAGTTAATGAGCTGTGGGGTGGTAGTGAGAGAAGAGAAGGGTTTAAGGATAACTTCTAGGTTATAAATCTGGGTAACCTGAAAAAAGGTGGTCATCTTGAAGAAACAGGGAAGTCAGGAAGAAGGGTGGGGGGGTGGGGAGAGAGAAAAAAGAAGGAAGGATCCAGGAGACTGAACAATAGGGACAGAGAGGGAATGACTAAATGACTAGATAAGCTCCCAAAGGAGATAGGAGGGGACAGTAGACTAAGTGTTGGTTTTTGAAGGGAGAAAGGACACTTTTTCATCAGAATGGAACACATGAAAGAAGGGGTAATAATGCCGAGGAGACTTGAGGTTTAGAATTGGGGGTAAGAGGAGTATAGAGGGTGTAGTACAGACAGTTTAGAACAGATATTGTATGGAATCTGATAGTCATTTACAGGGGACCAAAATATTGATTTGCAGAAGTGATGGACTAGTCAATATCACAGAATCATAGCTCTAAGAGCTGCAAGGCACTACAGAGGTCATCACATAGCATAAATCTGCAGTATGATAAAGTGACATCCTCTAGAGGTGTTAACACAAAAATAGGAGTAGGCAGATGATGAGAATAATCCAGCATTGGTTTAAAATTGTTTTTAAAAAAGTATTAACGTTTAAAAATAATTTTTAAAAATAGATGAGCTGAGATAAGGTAAGAATATAAAGGATTCACGGAGAAAGGTCAGTTGTAAAGGTAAACCAGTCAGCTATAGGGTTGAGACAGGAAAAGGAGTGGGAGTAAAGAAAGCCTGGAGAAGCAGGAAAGTATGGAATAGCTAGCTGAAGGACAAAAAAAGTGGTTAGGAAATATGAGGCACAGAGAAAGATGGAAGGAGATGTTTTATATAGTCAGACAGGAATTTTACTTACTGATTGTGGAGGTAGATCACACATATTGTTTTTTTGTGTGTGTGTACACGTGTGCTGGGTGATGAGATCAAGGGTAAGAAAATCCTGGATGTGGCAGAGGTGGAATGAAGATGCAGAGTGAGGAAGCTGATGAATCGAGAAGGAAATCTGAGGGCATAGCAATATGTAAACTGTAGCACCAAAGCAGAAAGGCAGGGTATAAGATAAGGGAGACTGAGCAACAGGTACTCAACTCCTCAAGAAAGAAGAATGATCTACTAGTATCTTAATAGGGTGATATATGGGTGGGATATAAACTTGAGGGCATGGATTATCCTACTTTTTTTTTTTTAAATCATCATTTAACACAATGCTTGAATTTTTTTGGGGGGGAGGGGAGGATCTGAACCTGTGATTTCATTGTACATGTGTAGGGAATTCTAGAGAGAAAAATGCCCTCTACCAATGAAGATCAATAAATGTTCTGCAATTTATAGTCTTAGAGAACTGTTCAACACAACAACACTTGTGTAGAGTTGTCATACAACCACCATGTACCAGAGAGGAGACTTCAACCTAGATCTTTTTTATCTTAATCTATGATGCCAAGCTGTCTATTAAAATCTATTTGAAAAATCTGAACTTAACAAAGACCAAATAAAGTAGACAGAAAGACAGACACAGGATTACAAAATAAATTTTTATTGGCGTCTTTTGTTTTATATATTACCATAATTTTCCTCAGTATTTCTTCCTCCCAGAGAGCCATCCCGTAAAAACAAGTAACATTTTTTTTTAAAAAAGGGAAATTAGCACAACTGATCAATATATATTTAAAAAGTCTGAAATTATGTGCCATGTACACTTGTGGACCTCCTTCCCTTGTGAAGAGGTAAATGTTGTCTCATTCTCTTCTTCAGAGCCGTGCTTATTTTTTAAAATTTTCAACATTCACTTTTGATTTTTGTAGTTGTTGTTTACATCATTGTGGTTATTGTGTATATTGCTTTTCTTCACTCTACCTTAGTTCACATAGATTTTCCCATGTTTCTTTGTATTAATCACATTCATACATTTTTATGCAACAGTAATATTCCATTATATTCACGTTTAGCCATTCCACAACTGAGGGGCATCTATCCTGTTCCGAATTCTCTGATATCACAAAAAGTGCAGTGATAAATATCACGGTATACATGGGGACTTTTAGGATTCTCTGGGTCAAAGTATATGGGAGCATTTTAGTCATTCTGTTTGCAATCCAAACTGCTTTCCAAAATGCAATGATTCATGGCTCCACCAATGTGCCTCTCCAGTCCCCTCTCAATCCTATCTTTAATTCTTACTTTATCATCTTTGCAAGTGAAAAAGATCTTTTTTTTTTTTTAAACAAAAATGCAAGTCTCTATTATATAGCATTTGCTTTTCTTTTAACATATGTAATAAATTCACTGTGTAACTTTAAAATCTGATCTGGTTTGTGATTCTTTTTTGCCCTTCTATTCTCTGCATTCAAAAAATCCTTTGCTGACCCTTTTTTCTTTTTTTTTTTTTTTTTTACTTCCCTATCCCCTAATTCCTCTTTCCTTCTCCTTCCTCTATCCCACTGAAAAAAAGAAAAGAAAAACAAAGCCCTTGTAACAAAAATGTATTATCAAACAAAACACGGTCATCCACCAGCCATGTCATTCTGCATCTTGAATCCACCACTTCTGCCAGGAGGTGGGAAGCTTGCTTGATTACAGGTCTTCTGAGATCATCACCACATTGATTCAGTTTTCTCAAGAGTTTTTTAGAGTTGTTTGCCTTACAGGTGTCACTGTCTAAATTATTGTCCTTCTCACTGCTTTACTCTGCATCAGTTCATACAAGTATTCCCAGGTTTCTCTGCAACCTTTCCTTTCTTTTCTTACAGCCCAATAACATACCATTACATTCAAACAACATAATTTGTTCCGCTATTCCCAAATTGTCAAGCACCCCTCAGTTCCTAATTCTTAGGTATGACAAAAAAAGGAGGCTAAATTTTGTAGCTAACGGGTCCATTTCTTCTTTTGCTGATCTTTCTGAAGTATGGGCTATTAGTAGTGCTATCTCTGGGTCATAGTTATAAATTTGTTTCCAGATTGACTGGGTCAATTCTTGCCTCCACCAACAGTGCAATAATATGCCTTTTTTTTCACATGCCAGGCTAAATCTTTATTGCAAGTAAATAGGATGAGGGGAAGAAATCTAATATGAAAGATGGTTTGTTCACAATAGAACAAGAGTTCAAAAGATATAATGGAAGGGGAAGGCAACAAAACCATTAAACGACCTCTTAAGTCTTTTCTTGTTCCACATCCCACGATCCTAAATTTGGTTGTCATCAAAGCTGAAAAAACTATATGTAAAATCATAAACAGTAACCAGTAGGTGGTGCTAACAAATTGCTTTTAAATCTTTAGTTTTTGTATAGTACCAGTTAAAGGTAAAAGAGAACACCTGAAATTTCTTAAATAAAGTATCAGCTCTACCAGTTCTTCCCACTCAAAATTTTCTTAAGTTCAGCTGTTGTGTTCTATGACTTTGGAACAAGCATTTCTAATGCCTCTAGGAAGCTGACAGTTGAAATGAGTAACAGATCAGTGAGGCCATGAAGAAGGTAGGAGTTGAGTGCAAAAATATTCTCAACATCTTTTGATTTTTAATTCCTTTGAAGAGATTTCTTGGTGCAAGATTTGCAGCAGGCTTAATGAAAAGAAATACTCATCTTCATTTCATTTTGGGTTTTCTCTCTGAGTACCTAGAAAGAAGTGATGGCCCACCAGCTTTACTATGTAGCAGAATGGAATGAATAAAAAGCTAGAGAAGTGTGGAGGGCTGCCCAGATCTGATCACATCAGATTCTGTACTGGCTGTGTCAAGTACACAGCAGCAGCCAATGCCAGTATTTTAGCCCTCCCTTCTTATTCCTCAGAGTGGTTCCTGAGGGAATCTCAATTGTGTTACAAAACTTTTGACAACCTCCTTTGCATTTTCTTTCTTTTCTCTGGGCTGGGAGGAGATATGGGGAAAGGGGAGTCAATCATCCTGCAGAAAACTTAAGTTCGTTGTTTGAAAGCTCTTTATAGTTTGTTTGCATTTAATAGTTACTCTGCTGCTTCAATAAATCATCTGGCCATTAAGAAAAAAAAGCAAATGAAAGAAGTAATCTGTGAATGCAGGGAAATTCCAAACGCAGGCAATTGGGGCTCAGGGTAGAATTGAAAGGATTTCCTTTTTTGGGCTCCTGCACTCTATCTTCCACCTTCAGCTTGGCTGGCTCTCTAGCCTTGGTATTCTCACTGGTGAAAGTTCACCACATCTAGCCTGACCCAGATATACCTACCTTGCTGCTCCCTGGCCATCTTCATGCCAGGTCAGTGAACAACGATCTTTCCACTCCTAGCACTCTGCCGTCCTCTGTGGGTGCCCTTGTTTAGATTTCCAGCATGCCCCTGAAACCTCTTCATCCTGCAAGAGCACACTGGCTCTGGTATCTTGTCTGTACCTTCTGCCCCCGAGGCTCCTCCATTTGGACGGTGGAGTGGAGAGCTTCTTCTAGAACTCCATTTGAGGGGGGCTGTGCCTCCTCTCCAACATTGCTTAGCTTCCCGTAGTATGTTGCTTTCTACCATTAGATTGTAAGCTCCCTAAGAGCAGGGAATGTTTTCCTTTTCTATAGTTGTATCTCCAGGGCTTAGGCAACGGGCAGTTTACACAGCTGGTGTTAATCAATGTTTATTCAAATGACTAGCTCTGGGAATTTTAATCTAATCAACATGACTCTTCTGGAAAGACTGCCCAATCATTCCACATATCACCCTTGTGACCTATCGGATCAAAACAGCCCTCCTTATCCTCCTATAGGTGTTTCTCCTTGATCAGAATATAATTCTATTTGTACTCCAGATACTTAGGACAGTACCTGGCACATAATCAATGCTTAACACTCATGCTTCCAAGAGTGAGTGAATCAGGTCCCTGAAGTGTGCTGTGGCGCCATCTGGTGAGCAGGGAAGGAGACTGCAGCCTTGGGGAAAAGCTCTGCATTCTGATGTAGCTCACACAGGGATGGCGGTCAAAAGGCAGTGTCTTCTGGTGGCCAAAATAAACTATGCCACCTAGCTGTTTCATTCATTAATTCTGTGGCACCGCACTGTTTGATAGAATGAAGATGAATAATGTATACTAATGCCAAGCCAGGGAATTTATATTTGATACTGGAGGTAATAAGGAGTCATAGGGGGTCACATGTCACAAGCACACTGGAAGAGACAAGAAAGGCCTGGAGAAGCTTAGGAAACGCGCACACTGTTGTTGAATAAAATCAGAACTGCAGAATGTCACACTGGGAGGGAGGTCAGACGGCAGCTTTACAACCCATACCTGAACAATGGTGCTTGCAAAACCACAGTGAACAAGCAGTCTCTGTTTACAGAACTCTAGTATTAGAGGAGCTTCCAACTATAGCTTCTGGGACCTCATTCCATTTCTAGAGAGTAACTGGAAGTGCTGTTTTTGGAAATTTTCCTCACATTAAGCCAAAATCTGTCCTTCTGCAACTTCTACTCACTACTCCTTGTTCTGCCCTCTAGAACCAAGTAGAACAAGTGTAATCTCTTCTCAACATAAATGCCCTTCTATTACCTCAAGATTAGTATTTACAACCTTCTCAAATTGTCCTTTTCCAGGTCAAATAACCCTAGCATCTGGCATACAGTAAGGGCCCAATAAATGTATGTTGACTCACTGAATGATATGAAGTGATTTTGATGCTATTTACCATCCTGATCACCTTGAACACTTGTTTATCAATGTCTTTCCTAAAATGTGATGCTCAGAACTGAACATAATATTCAAGATGTAGTCGGGCCAGGGCAAAGTACAGAAGGACCACTGATTCCCTAGTAATGTAACCTAAAATTGCATTCAGCTTTAATGGCTGCCATATCACACAGATGACTCATAATAAACTTGTAATCCATTAAGAATCCCAAGATTTTTTTTTTCAGATAATTTAGGAGGCATTTATAGTATTAAGTGCAAGAACTGAGCTAGGTTTCGAAGATACCACGAAAAAAAGGAAAATTTGTTCCTGCTCTTGAAGAACTTACATTCTACTGATATATGTATGCTTATGTCTAACAATCTCTAAAGAGAAATGCAGATACATGATTGAGGAGGAAGAGAAAATAACTAAGGGGATCAGAAAGGTTGAACAATGAAGGAAGTCAAGGATTCTAAGAAGCAGAGATGACAGAGGGCCTTTTATATATGGGGGACAGTCTGCACAAAGACTTGGCTAGAGACAGGAGATAGAATGTTGAGTTTGGGGAACAATTAAGTCAGTTTGGTCAGAATGCAGAAGGGGTGAAGGGCTGGAAGGAAAAGCTGGAGTCATATTTGTGAAAGGCTTTATGTGTTTCATTCTAGAAGCAATGGGGTTCTTGTGCTGTAGGAAGATAGTTCTGGCAGCTGCACGGAAGATGGATTGGAGACACTGGAAGTTTGGAGGCTGTTGCAATAGTTCACTTGAGAAGTAATGAGAGCCTGAACTAGGGTTGTGGCTGAGTAGACAGAAAAAGGATGGATATGAAAAATGTAGTGGAAGAATCAACAAGACTTGGCAACCAATTAGATATGGGAGGTGAGGGAAAGGGAAAAGTTAAGAATGATGCTGGATTTGCAAATGTGGGTGACTGAAGAATGAAGGTTCCCACCACAGAAATAGGAAAGTTTGGAAAAAGAGACTGAGTTAAGGGAGAAGATGCTGAGTTCTATTTTGGATGTTTTGACCTCAAACTGACTACATGGCATCCAGCTGGAGATATCCAATAGGCAGCTGGAGATGTGAGACTAAGCTCACAGAAAACAGTTGGGTTGAATGTATAGAACTGGGAATCCTCTAGATTAAGAGATGATGAATGAATCTATCTACCTGACAAGATCACCAAGAAAGACTTTGTTCTTGGGTATACTTGCTTAGGAAATGGCACATGAATAATGATCCAGAAAAAGATTGAGAAAAACTAGTCTAATAGGTAGGAATGAGGAGAGCTAGGAGAAGGTCATGATAACCTTGGGGGAAGAAATATGGAGGACACCAAGCAAATACATTTATAACTCCCCCATTTTATATTTGTGGCGTCTACTTCTTGATCTCCAGTCTGAGACATATAACCCTTTAAAATTTCATTATCCAAGTTTTGGCCCAATGTTCTAGCCTATAAATCATTTTAGATCTTGATTCTGGCGCCCAATATGTTAACAATTTTTTTTTTTAACGACAACAAAAAAACATTTAACAGTCTAGAGCCAGAGAGAAAACTGAAGGGATCAAGGAGTTGGAGGTCATGGTGTGTACAGAGCTGAAGTTTCTGAGTAATGAAGACAGGGGGAGAACCTGGAAGTGGCAATGGGGAGCAAGGAATATTCCAACTCTCCTGCTTCAAAAGTGAATTGAAGGGAATAAGTAAAGGTGCAGCCAGTACTTGAAAGGGTGGCCAGGGAGAATGGGATGTTGTGGAGATGGCTAGAAGATGGAAGGAGTGGAGAGGAAAAGATTTAGGATGAAAGTTCGTTGCCTGTGGAACAAACATTCCAGAGGGCATAGTGGAAGGGTTGGGTGGTGTCTGGTTGGAAATTTGGGGTGGGAGAGTTGAGGGGAATGGGAATAAGTAACTGGACGGTAGGGGAAAAGGAATGGGGTTTATATAGGGTTCAGAATCACTGGGATATGTAGCATATGACCAGGTATGAGAATATTCAACATTTATCCTTTGAAGGATGAAGTTATTATCACAGCAAGGTCAAAAATTAATTTTTGTGTTTTTGAGGGAAAAGTGCTTCAATTAATTATTTGGATACTCTAAATCTTACATTTTATCTGCTATATCATGCATTTGTACTAGGCTCCCAACCTCCTCATTTGTTTTTTTTTCTTGTCCCAGTATACTCTGTGGACAGTATCACTTCTTTTTCAGTCTTATACCTTATCTTTTTCCTTTCACATTTATTGGGGAATACAGTGTGCTACAACCCACAAGGAACAAATACACCATTCTTCTAAATCTGATCTCATCTAGTTTCCATGAATTTCAACTACTAACTTCTAGCATTAATACTGACAGTGTGATAGTACTCATGCACATTTTTCATTCTACAAGACTTAGCCAAGTGATATTTTTTCTTTTTGAAAGGTCTCATTACATACAGTAAAATGTTTCTTACCAAAGACTTGGAAGCCTAATACACAAGTATAAGTCGTCCAGTCAATATCTTTACAGTCAGAACGATTCCGGATTAGTTTGCAGCCACTTGGAATGTCCCCTTTAAATTGAGAAATAGGAACTCTTTTTTGAAATTTGCTACTTACACTTGCATTTATAATTCATACACTCGACATTAAAATATATTTCAAAAGAAAAGCAAAGAAAGTACAGGAAACATTTACTTTTAACTGGTTTTTACAGAACCGTGTATTATTTCCTATTGAGGATTTTTTCTTTTTCTTCATTCCCACCACCCAAATTACAAACTTCCATCAACTATACTCTTGTTTACCTCCAGAAGGAGATGTTACAGCCATAAATGCTCAGAATAGTATTGTTGGTTCAAAGGTGCATAGGATGTATTAGCTTTTGGTGGTTGGTAAACATTTATTTTATAATCCTAATTTCATTTAAAACTGTTAATTACCATCCCTAGAAGACCAATCTTATCCCATATAGTGTGTATGTGTGCGTATGTCTGTGTGTATACATACATATATACACACACATGCATATATATGCATATACTATGTATGTACACACACACACACACACACACACACAAGATAAATCCCATTCATACTTACAGTACAGTATCTCATAGTCTCCTGAGTTGGACATTATATATTTGTTGTCTGGGGACCAGTCAAGGTGTGTAATATAGCTGGAATGTCCCTAAGGAATAACAGAACAGTCAACAGAAAGCATTATTAACTCAGAATAGTATTTTAAGCATTAATTATTGAGTATTCTTCTATAACATCCTAGATGTTAGAATCTTTGCTAAGATACAAAATTGCCAAAATGAAGTATGCTTGAGATATTTTTCATATCTACCTAGCAACCTCCTCTGAAAGATTCAGAGCTCCAAAATAGTTTGGTGTACTGGGAGAAGTGGCTCTGGTATGTAAAGAAACAGTCTAGAAACTAATTAATTGGTCATAAAAGTGATTATGAAATCCAACAAATCCCTCACCAATTGCCAACCGGTGGGCAAGGAGGAGAGCCAGCTTAGCTGAAGATACTCTGAGGAAGAGAGACACATGGCAGGATGTTCTAGGCAAGTCAAACTACTACCACCATTATCACTCTATCTTCCTCCTCAGATCCTGATGGAGACAGCTCAGTACCCTGAACTCAAGAGTCTTGGGAATAGCACTGTTCCCCAAACTGCAAGACCTGCTTCCAGGCCAGCACCTACAGCCATCACTGAGGGGAGAAGACATTGTGGAGAAGAAGCCATTTTCCTCAACTTCATCAAGTGCTGACCAATTGTTACCAACAGGCAAATAAGCACAGGAGCCTATGGGAGTGGCAGCACCTGCTCCACTCTCCTCTTTAGTTAGTCTGCAAATTCCTAGTGCTGCCTGACCAATTTATAATTTGGCCTGATGTAGATCTTCCCTTTCCTATCTGTTCTTTCATGTGTAAATCTTTACCTTTCTCTTCTGCCCTTTGTAAATTCCCACTCTATAAATTACGCTGATGTAGCTAAGCCAGGGAACCAGTGGCCTTCAGGCTGCATGTGGCCCTCTAAGTACTCAAGTGCAGCCCTTTGACTGAATCCAAACTTCACAGAACAAATGGGCCTCAAGACCACAGGTTTCCCATCCCTGAACTAAGCCCCTGATTGCCTTGCTCTCTCCCTTCCAAAAAGAATAAGCAGAACTAGGAAAATAAGTATGAAAAATGTCTACAGTAATATAAATGTAAATTACACAAAAATGAAACTGAATGCTATGTAATGATTGATAATCAAACTTGACCCTAGAGAAAAGATAGAAAAAAAAAATGTAGTTCATTGCCTTCTTTGTCCTCACTTGAACCCCAAAGAGGTGGATAGGTGTGAACTACTACATATACAGTCAGTGTTGGTTGATATATTAGTTTTACTGTATGACTTATTTTTTCATTTTTTTTTTGGAGGGGAGAAGGCAGGGCAATTGGGGTTAAGTGACTTGCCCAAGGTCACATGGCTTTGTGTTAAGTGTCTGAGGCTGGATTTGAACTCAGGTCTTTCTGACTCCAGGCCCAGTGCACTATTCACTGAGCCACCTAGCCACCTCTTTCTTTTTGTTCTAAAGCACTGCTTCTCAACCTGTGGGCCATGACCCCTTTGGGGGTCCTTTCATAAGGGTCACAGGGGTCGCCTAAGACCACTGGAAAACACATATTTCCGATGGTCTTAGGAACCGAGACACTGCTCCTCTATCCATCTCCAGGCGGATCTGCCCATATGCAGATACGCCCACATACAAGTATTAAAGGGTCACAGCATTAGGAAGGTTGAGAACCACTGTTCTAAAAGATGGCTTGCTGGGCAGGAGAAAAGAGGGGCATTTGAAAGTTAAAATGATATAAAAACAAAAACTATAAACAAAAATTTGAAAAAAGAGAAAAGATATGTTCAAATTTTCCTTTGGGAAGAAGCCTGATTTTTCTTGAATTTCAGCATGTCATATTCTAGTCGTATTAATTTTTGTTGTGGATGAGAAATCCTACATCATTTTGATGCCTGATCAAAGGAGATATTACATGTAAAGAGCTCTGCAAATTTTAAAGTTCTATAGTATGAACTATTGCTATTATTTTTATAATGTGACTTTTTTTTTTTTTTTTTTTTTTTGCTTTTTGGAAGGCAGGGCAATTGCGGTTAAGTGACTTGCCCAAGGTCACATGGCTAATAAGTGTTAAGTGTCAGAGGCCGGATTTGAACTCCAGTTCTCCTGACTTCAGGGCTGGTGCTCTATTCACTGTACCACCTGGCTGCCCTGACACTACTTCTTACGCACTTAAAAAATCAGCTCTTTGTTGCCGAAAGTTTGGAGTTAGATCACAATGACCAGTGATTCTATTTATTTCCCCAAGTTTTTATGTTAATTATCATACCAGATTCTTTGACATTTGTCATCCTCAAACGAGAATATCTGGATTGCTTCACTGTTTATAGGAAATCTCTCTTCCATTTGGACCCTGTGCATGATATATAGAGACAGACAGAGATATGTACTCCATGGCAGTGTTGAATACCTTTGGGAAACATATCTTCCTTTTGTAGGCCTCACCTGACATTAATCAGAGGGTCACTGAACAGAGTTGTCTCTGTTGGTACACATGTCAAAGAATCTGTAATAATTAACATAAAAACTTGGGGAAATAAATAGAATCACTGGTCACTTAAAAAAGTGAAGAAAAAGGAATTGCCATATTTCTTTCTTTTCCTCACATAGTTGGTAATGATTTATAATTCTTTTTCTGAAAGTTGCCTGTTTATATGCTTTGGTCACTTAGTTTCTGGGGAGTACGATCCATCTTGATGAACCATGCCAGCTCTTTGTTACCACTACTTCCTTTTCAGTAAGTTCACCAACAAGCATCTTAATAATACCTTATATTTTCCTTTATTTTAAATCAAATTTCCTAAGAAACTGAAATCATTGGCCTTACTGGCCTCTGCTCTCTTCCTCCCACTTTTTTTGTGGGGGTGTGCGGAGGGACAAAATCAAGACATCAGACCTTCAGTTCTGCAGTACTGATACTTTTTAAAAAATCCTGACTATCACCCCTTCCAAAAAAGAACATTTTTGCATACGAAATAGAAGATAAAAAGATTGAAATGTTAACAAAGAAGGGCACAAAAAATACATTTGATATGGTTTATGGCTTACTTTAAAAAAAAGTACATATATGTGTATTTTTATATATACACATACATACATATACACATAAACACATTTCACTACTTCCAAAGTTGTCCAGGGGCAGCAAGGTGGCACAGTGGATAAAGCAAAGGCCAGAGTCAGGAATATTTGAGTTCAAATCTGGCCTCTAAGACTTCCTAGCTGCATGACCCTCAACAAGTCACTTAACTCCAGTTCCCTCGTGTGAAAGAAGGATAATAATAATGCCTAACTCCCAGGGCTGTTGTCAAATGAAACAGTAATTGCAAAGCACTTAGCATATGATAAACAGTAAAAAGCAAAAAACTCTTCTAAAAACAAGCATAATCAAGCACAACAAATCTACAAGGTAGCTACGTCCTAAAATATAAGCCTCTCTCTTCTGCTTGACTATATCACTTCTCTGCCAGAAGGTGGGTAACATGTGTCAGCACAGGACCTCTGAAGTTAGAATCAGTTATTGCTATAATCAGAGTTCTCAAATCTTTCAGTTATTTTTCTTTACCAATAAATTATTCTCCTGCTTCTGTTTCTTTCACTCTGAATTATTTCAGTTAGTCAATAAACATTTATTAAAGGCCTACTATGTGCCAGGCATTGCACTAAACACTGGGGATACAAAAAAAGGGCAAAAATAAATAGTTCCTACTCTCAAGGAGCCCACTGTCCAGTGGTGAATAAAACATAGAAACAATTATACACAAATTATTATATACAAGATAAACTGGGGCAGTCTTAGAGAAAAGGCACTAAGATTAGAGAGGACTGGGAAAAGCTTCTTATAGATGGAATTTTAGCTGAAACTTGAAGGAAGCCAGCAGGAAGAAGCAGGAAGGAAAAGAACTGCAGGTATGGGAACATCCAGTTAAAATGTATGGAGCTGATGGAGTAAAACCAAGGAAGCCAGTCACGGGACTATAGAGTGCTTAGTGGCAAATAAGTTATAAGAAGGCTGTAAAGCTAGGAAAGGTCCAGGTTGTGAAGAGCTTTGGAAGCCAGAGATTTTATATTTGACTTTGGAGATAATAATAAGCCATTGGAGTTTAGGAAAATCACTTTGTTAACTGAATGGAGGATGCATTGGTGTGCAGAGATATTTGTGGCAGGGAGAAAAGCCAGTAGTCTAGGTGTGAGTTGATGAGGGCTTGCCCAGGCTGATGACAGTGTTAGAAAGGAGGGATCAAATATCACAGATGGTACAAAGGTATAATTGGCTGGCCTTTATATTCACATACCAAAATCTGTTCAGCAGATGATCAACTGATAGGGCTCCTTTTAAATTTCTAGTTTAAAAAATTGTTTCTCCCTCTTTTAATGTCTCTGTGAAAGTGAAGTTTGTTTTATTTTCAACCATTCCTATCCTTGTATTATCATTTCTCATCCCTTCCCTATCTGGTTTCTTTTCCTGTTGAATCTGATGTATTTCAATACCTAACTCTGTGTGTGTGTGTGTGTGTGTGTGTGTGTGTGTGTGTGTGTGTGTGTGTGTGTGTGTGTGCGCTTGAAGGAGTACATGTGCTCGGCTACCTATGTTCAGCCCCGCTTTGTTTAATTCAGTTTACAATGAGGTTGATCTAAATGCTTGATCTCCTCAAACCTTCCTTCATGTTTATATACTCTTATTTTAGTGCACCACAGTTGTGATAAATAATAAGTTTCCCCTCTTTTTTCTCCTACACTATACCTGCTACTGTCCCCTTTTCTTCTTGTACACCATCAGAGCAGAACCAATTCCAAGTTCTCTATTCAATTAAGATCCACTTTCCCCTGTAGGATTATATTCAGGCTTTGCAGGGTGAGATACTCTTTGGTTGTAAGCTTAATACCTTTTGCCTTCTGAAATACTGTATTACAAGATCTCTCAAGAATTGTACAGATTGCCAGGTTTTGTGTGATTCTCATTGTGGTTCCTTGGTATTTGAATTCTTTCTTTTTGACTGATTACGGTAGTTTATCTTTGACCTGTAAAGTTCTGGGTTTGTTATGACATTCTTGGGACTTTTCTGGGTTTCTTTCAGGAGCTGATCAAGTAGAGTCTTTCTATTTTCACTTTGCTTTTTGATTCAACAGTTTTGTCTAGTTTTTAATAGTGAGTCCTTAAAACATAGTATCCTCCAGGCTTTTTAAAATCATGGGTTTTCAGGGAGTCTGATAATTCTCAAATTATTTCTCCTTGACCTGTTTTCCAGGTTGTTTTTTGATAGTACATATATCTTTTTTTTTCTTTCTCTCTAATCTTTTGATTTGGCTGTTGTCTCATTGAATCATCTCATTTGAGTCATTAATTTTTATTTAGTGTTTCCTAATTTTCAGGAGTCTCTGACATGGATAGGGTTTACTATTTTCTGTTCTAAGCTACTTATTCTTTCTTCAATCCTTTCCTTTAATCCTTTATTTAGATTCTTTATTTTAATTAAAAATTTTCTTGTTTTGTTTCTTTCAATTATTCATCTAGTCTTCGAGAAAAATCTATTCTATTCCCCTCCCCCTCCCCTTTGAGTCCCTGCCTGCACCTGCTGTAGAGTTATTCCTTCTTTCTAGGCAGGATTTTAAAAAATGTATTTCTGAATCTATAATAATTCTTTATAGAGGTTGCTATCTTCTATTACTCATCTCTCCAGTCTTAGATCTTGAATTGGAGCTTTATGCCAAGACTAGGCTATCATTCCTTTAGAACTTATTAGAGGTGTTCACAGCTCTACCTCGTTCCAACCTGTATGGACCTTCACATCACAGACCGGTATGTCTAAATTAAAGCACTGGTGGGTTTTAGGCTGTTCTGGATTTTTGGGGTTCCAGCTGCTGGATCATCTTATCATCATCTTAGGACAGAGCACTAGGGACCTTAGAAGTCCTGTGCATGGGTTGGGATGCTTCCATCTCAAAAGCTTAAGTCTGAGAGAAATAGTTATTGAAATCTAAATGATCATGACAAGTATGGGTAAAGTAAACTGGGATTTGTTCACCAAACGCTGGCACACCAGAAATAAAGAGGCCTAAGAGAAGCAAACTCTGAGTACAATTTGTACATTAACTACAATATAGCAACATCAAAATACTAAAACAACTATGCATAATGAAGATCCCGAATCACCCAGAAAAGTTTAAGTTATATTTGCCAGACTGTTTACTTACATAGGAAGTATATAATATAAAAAATATTTCTAGTAAAATGGCCCCTGGGGGTTGGCATGAAATAAAAGATCTGAAATAGTAGGTACATGGTAAATCTCTAAAGTTAGAGACTACACTATTATTATTCCAAGTAGTGAAATGACAAGTGGATGAGAACAAACTAAAATTTCTGAGTGTTATGAGAATGGAAAGAAAAGTAGCAGATAACTCACAAGTTTTGAGTCTGGGTAGCTTTAATATAGCAAAAGAAAGAGTGAAGTTGGAAGGAGAGACGAGTTGTATATATGTGTGTGTGTGTGTGCAATAAATTATAATTTATAAATTAAATTATACACACACACACACAAAATATTTTGTATGTGTGTTGGGGGGTGAGGTGTGAAAAGGCAAAGAAGAGAAGCGGTAGGAGATAAAGAATTCCTTTGGACATTGTGAATTTGCAGTGCTAGAAAAACATCTAGGTTTGTGGTAGGCACTGAAAATTTTAAATGGGAGCTCAGAGAGATAATAACTGAAATGTGAGAAGTACATAAGACAGCCCAGAAAAGAACACAGAAAAGAGAAGGGAGCTTAGGACAAAGGTTTGGGGGGTATTGATAATTAAGGGGTAGGAAGAAAGGGAAGAAGATTTAGTGAAGGATATAAAAAATGAATATCCAGAGAGGTAGGGAGATTATCATGAGAGAGGAGTTTCCTGGAAACCAAGTGAAAAGAGAGCGCACACAGAAGGAGGTAGTGGTTTTAAGGCAGTTAAATGGTATGGAAACATCCAAAAGAATGCAGTCTGTAAAAAGGTGCTTTCTCCGAGGGCTTTTTAGAAGAATAATGGTCATTTCATAGCTATGACTTTAATGATAATTAATTTCACTAAATCCAGGGTCTAAAAATTTTCTTAATTGCTGTTGAACCAGTAAAAAAATAAACATGATTGCTGCTTAAATCCTAAATTACATTTCCATTGGCAGATTTTGTCCAAAAGTTTGGAGACGGTATGGTTTCTGAAAATGGGCATTAATATGTGAACAAAAAGCAGGTCTTTTCGACTTATGTCCAAGTTTAAAAACAGAATTCTGCATGTGTCATAATATATAAGGACAAATATCACAGAGTTCTATCCAAATTTATTTTATCCCTACTCCTTTAAAAATGGAAATTTTAATATTTTCTTTAAAAACTGTCATCATTTTTGATAGCAGCTGCTGTTATAGGATGAGTAATTCGATCCCTTAAACTACAGACCACAAACTCATTTTTATCTGCCCCTCAATGCCAAAATATTTTCTTTCATATGTTGGTAACATTAGCTTAGATGAGAACCTGATTGTATTTGAAATTCATTTAAACCTCAAGTGTTGACTTTAACTGAGGTGCTGTGGGAGGTACCTGGGATTCAAAGGTAAAGACAAGCTACTTCCTGCTCTCATGGAGCTTACATTCTCTTAGGGGAATACAACACCTACAGACATAAATACAAAGAAACAGTATTGCTTCTTCTTCTTGCTTTTTGGAGGGGGAAGGCAGGGCAACTGGGGTTAAGTGACTTGCCCAAGGTCACACAGCTAGCAAGTGTTAAGTGTCTGAGACCAGATTTGAACTCAAGTCCTCCTGACTCTAGGGCTGGTGCTCTATTCACTGCGCCACCTAGCTCCCCCAGTATTGCTTCTTAATAAGATAATTTCTCAAGTTATTTGTATGTTAAGGAAGGGACATAATGCTGGCAATTTTTTTCTTCCTTTTTTCCATTTTATTACTCTGAACATTTAAGACACAATCTAAAATTTGTAATTTCCACATACACTGTGGAAATGGTGATGACTGTATATGAAATTGTGAATCTCCATGAAACTGGTACTATAGCAGAGAAAACAATAGTCATTCCTTCCTCTTGTCTCGAGACAAAGAGAGCTATGGGAATATTCACAGCTAAAAACACGTGTTAGAATCTTATATGTGTATACATATATATTTCCTTTTTAAAGTAAATGTGGATATAGACATACAACTCTAAGGTAATTTTAGAATTTATCAATATGGATTGATATCTAAAGCTGTGCTATGTATTCAACAATAATCATATTTAAAAGCTGTATTAACAAAAACATCTACATTTTTAGTAAAATTTAAATATTTGTACCAATGTATATGGACTACCTTCACATTTTAAAAAATTCATATACTATGCAACTTACAGTGCATTTTCCGTATCTGCTATATTTTCTTCCACTTTCTGAGACTACATAGAGGTAAATAAAGTTGTCGTGGGATCCTACAGCAAGGAAGGTGCCATCTACAATGAAAGGTGAAAAGATTTTCACAAAGTAAATATACCGCTGATTTCATTTACTCCTTATTCCAACAATCTTATGTACAATGATATGTTTTCAATTCAATTTAACAAACATTTAAGTGCTTCCTTGGGGGTTAGCCCTGAGATGCTCATTAGACCTCACTTCTGTCTCTTGCAGTCTCAAGTTTTCTTTTGAGACTCAAGCTTCCTCTGCATGAGCCTTTTCTGGTCTCTCCCAGCTGTAGTTACCTTGCATCTGCTTTCTTTTTGTTAGGATGGGGATATATTTGTGTCCATATGCCCCCATTAGAATGTAAGTTTCTTCAGGGTAAGCACTGTTTCACTTTTCTCAACAGGCAATAAGGAATTATTCAATGTTTGTGAACAGAGGAGCGACACAGTCAGACTGATATACGAGGAATATTATTCCCATAGTGGGGTGGGACTAGGTACAGGAAACTATTATCACCTAGTGGATGAGGGACAAGGATCTACTCTAGGATCATAGCAGTGTGAATAGAAAGGAGAAAAAAGGAACAGAGTTTTTTTAAGAGGTAAAAACAGGATCTGGCAACTGATTATACATAGGGGGCAGGTGGGGGACAGGTGAATGTTAAGAAAGGTTCAAGAATGACTAGAAGGTTTAAGTCTGGGTAACTGAGAGCAATAGGAAAATCAGTAGGGAGAGTTGGTTTTCTAAGGATGATTTCTGTTTTGAATTCAAATAGAGATGTCCAGAAGGTATGAAATGCAGCTTGGGGACAGGCAGAGTCTAGAGAAAAGGAATTAGGAGTCATTCAGAAAGGTAATAAAAGCCATAGGAGTGGATGTTTTCCAAGAGATAGCGTGTATATAGAGAGGAGTGAGACTAGCCTTGGAAGAGTCTATTGTTGCTGTTCAGTCCTTTTTCAGTTGTGTCTGACTCTTCATGACCCCATTTGGGGTTTTCTTGGCAAAGACCCTGCAATGGTTTGCCATTTCCTTTTCCAACTGATTTTACAGATAAGGAACTGAGGGCAACAGGGTTAAGTGACCTGCCCAGGGCCACACAGCTAGTAAGTATCTGAGGCCCAATTTGAATTCAGAAAGATGGGTCTTCCTGACTTCAGGCCTGGTACTCTATCACTGTGCCAACTAACTGCCCTTTGGAAGACTTTGGGGACTGAAAAGGAGAGGAGAAACCAGCACAGTAGAGAGGAGAAACAGGTAAGATAAAAACCAAAGCATGGAAGTTATGAACACATTAAGAAAAAGGTTAGGTCAATGATGACAAATACTACTGAAATGTCAAGGAATGCAGGGATTGGGACGTAACTTCAGAGAGAACAATTTCAGTAGAAGAGTAGGAAAGGAACTAATATTACAAGAGTAGGTGATTAACACCCACACAGAAGAGCACAGACCAGTTTCCTTAAACTGCTGAAAGCACGCCTGAGGAGCTGGCAGGTTCACATGAAATTATTTTTTGGATAGCACGTTTGTAGGCCATGGAAAGGTATCAGTATGAAGGAAGACACTGAAGGTGAACGAGAGAATGGGGATGGGGGGAATGATTGATGGAATAAGGGAAAGTTGGGATGATCAAAGATACTGGAAGAGGGGGCTGGCTTTAGTAAAATGGAAGGTCACCTTAAGCTTTGTGAATAGAGAAGCAGGTGAGGATGGGAGAAGATATGGTTTTTTTTTTTAATCAGTCAATCAGTATTTATTAAGAATCTGCCATGTACATTGCTAGGCACTGTACTTGTAATGCAAGACAAAAAAAGGAAACATCTCCTGTCCTTAAAAAAGCTATAGCTGGAGACATGTATATTTACAAGTATATATATGTAAATATATACAAAATACAAACGAAATTAAATTTTGTGGGGAGGAACTAGGACTTAAGGGCATCAGGGAAAAAAATCATGTTGGATGGGACCCTTGAAATGAAGTTTGAATTAAACTAGGACTTCTAAATTTAAAATAAAATAAATAAATGTGAAAAAAGAGAGGTGAGGAAGGAGTGTATTCTAGGCATGGATTGAGCTTTCCCAAAGGCATAAAAATAGGAAAAGTCAGTGTGTCATGTAAAAGGAATAACAAGAAGGTTGGTTGTCTAGAACAAAGAGTGAATGAAGGGGGATAATGTATAATACTGAAAAGGTAGATTGGAGCCAAGTTGTGAAAAGCTCCTCCAAACACAACAGTTTATATTCATCCTGAGTTAATGGTGAGTCACTGAAGCTCATGGAGGAGGAGAAGGGCATGGTCAGATCTGCTTTTCAGGAATGTCATTTTGGCAGCTGTGTAGAAAAAGGATTGGAGAGGAGAAAGATTTAAGCTAGGGAGACCAATTACA
>CM053585.1:68780974-68800963 GCA_028646515.1 Pseudochirops corinnae | reverse complement strand
AGAGAGAGAGAGAGAGAGAGAGAGAGAGAAAGAAAGAGAGAGAGAGAAGTAAGTACAAGATATATGCAGAATGAATGGAAGATTATCTTACAAGGTTCCATGGTGGTCTAAATGGTTAGGATTCAGTGCTCTCACCACTAGCCAGATTAGATTCCTGGTCAGGGAAAGACATTTGGGGTAGTTAGATGGCACAGTGAATAAGAGTGCCTGGCCTGGAGTCAGGAAGAACTGAGTTTAAATTCAGCTTCAGAAACTTACTAGCTGTGTGAGCCTGGGCAAATCACTTAACCATGTTTACCTCAGTTTCCTCATCTGTAAGATGAACTGAAGAAGGAAATAGCAAACCACTCCAGTATCTGCTGTGAAAACACTAAATGGGGCCATGAAGACTCAGATGTGACTGAAACTACTGAACACCAAATCTTAGAGGGGAAGCTGAGAAGATATGTTTTAAGGTATGGTACGAGAAAGAGGAAGTTTTCATTAAATCTTATCAATTTTGAATGTTACTTAACACGGTTGGCTAAATTATTTTTCATTTACTACCAACCAAGTAGGCTGTTAAACAAACAAAAAAGCAGCCATTTGGCCTAATGCATAATAATTGCCCAGAGTTGTAATACCACTGATTACTATAAGGGTGGCATGAAAAAAATGTTTCTAGAGGTAAACATAAAAAATAAACATACTGAATATGTTACCTGTGCCAGGATAATAATACAACTATTCTATTTATCCTATCTTGTCTTCTTGGTTTGTTTTTTTTGTATCCTACTGTGCCAATCTACCACAATGGGCATTTAGTATTTACTAGGTACTCATCAAAGCTTGAATGTGTTGGTTTAAACAAACTATATCTGTATTACTTTTTTACACTTAAAAAGGCAACATCAAATAAAAACAAAATTAAAATTAAAAACGAGAAATGCAATTTCTTTGGCTTATTGTAATGGGAATTCTTTGCAATCCCAACACTTGAGGCAAACTTTTACTCTTTCATTGTACAACACTGAGAGCCAGTTGGGAGATAACTAAGGAAAACCCTGGACTACTGGCTAGTTAGATAATTAGGGGAGAGAATGAATCCTCAATATAAGAAAATGATACTCATTTTAACCAGGTGAATTGGGGACAAACTGATTGACAAGGGAATTACAGATTTTTAAGGAAGTATAATTATTACTTTGAAGTACATAGCTACTTTAAACTAACCTAATTAAATTTAGGATATGCGTATAAAGACTAGCTAAGAATTTTATGTAATTAAGAATTCTTATTAAATGTAATTATCAACCACAATTCTAGAGGAGTAATGATGAAAAATACTATCTCCAACCCACTTCACATAGAGAGGTGAAAGACTTAGGAGGGCAGAATAAGACATATTTTTAAGGGACATGACTGATGTGAAATTTGTTTTGAATGACTATACACATTTGCAATGGGATCTGTTTTTCTTTAGTTTTCAATGGGGAAGAAGGAGTGTGGGTAGGCACACAGAAGGCAGATTTTTGCTGACTGAAAAAATTAAATATGATCTAAAAAAAGAATTATATATATCTAGCAAATCAGTAATTTCTATTATAGAACTTTCTAAGCTGTTTAATGGGACTTGAAAATCTGTTAAAAGATTTAAACATTCCTTTTATACTCTCATTTATACACTTTCTACAAAGTGAGATTTTGTTAAACAGATGTTAATCTATAGTCTTAAACCTATTTGAACTCTCAAATTAGTGGCAAATCAGATTTTAACTGTATTTTGCTTACATGTGCAAATGCAATTATACCTGTTGGTTCTGAATAGTATTTGATTTTAAACCTCAGATGTTACTTAGCTTTAAGTAAACTCTTTGAAGTTATCTTGAACAGAACTCAATCTTACTTGAGAAGGAAGCAATGTTCAATATCTCCAGGGAATATAGAAAAGTAGTCAACTTTCTTTTAAAACTAAGACTATTCAATAAAAGACATGGGTTTAATGCCATAATGCATGTTACCTTACCTTTTGAGTAGCGCATCACTGAGAGCTGCTCATTACCATCTGTATGGATTGAAACTAGATCTCTAGTTTCTGCATCCAGGACAAACCACCTGTTAAGAAGAAATTAGAAAAAAATTAAGTGCTACACTGCAAGATACATAAAATAAATGTTATAGAAATATTTAAGAGCCTGAACTATTCAGGAAAGGCTTCCTGGGAGGAGTGGGACTTGGGCTGGAGTTGGACGGTATTTGGAAAAGCAGAAGACAGGGGGAAGGAGAGGAAATTCTCAGGAAGGAAAACAATATGAATGAAGGGCAAAGATGAAGATATGAACATGGCATGCTCATAGGTAGGGGTGGTTTTAATGTATAAGCAATGGAGGTGACCACCCATGTAATATGATTTCAGAAAGATCCCTAACTACCTTCTGGCCTATGCTTCTTCAACCTGCTCACTGATGCTTAAAATTTTCTTAATAAAGTCATTTCATTTTCACCACAAGAAGTATGCCTTAAAATGCAAGTAAACCTTGGGGAGAAATGATATAACATCATGGTGTGGCAAAAGCAAGACTGAAAAGGACTTGAATTCTAATTCTAAGTTCTGTCACTAACTAGTGGTGTGTGATCTTAGGCAAATCATAACCTCTTGTGATTCTGTGACTTAAATTCATATTGACGTATAAAGTACAAGTACTTTTCCCAAAGGCATTTTTGGTAGGGGGAGAACATTAGTTATTTGAAGAGGGAGAAATGGTACAGGAAGGGGAAGCTTGGGGAGGAGAAGACAATCTTAGTCTACACTTCACAATTCTTACCAAAGCTAACCCTTTGTGGGGGAGAGCAAAGAAATCAACTTGACTGTAGGTAAAGTAGTAGAAGATTAGGGCTAAAAAGGGCCTTAAAAGTCTGGCAGAATATAAATATAGATTTGATTTATCAGATACTAGGAAATCAGTAAGTTGTTGAACAAGAGTAACATGAAGAAACTGTCCTCTGAAGAAAATTTTAATATGTATGAAGTATTGGAAGGGGAACAATGGAGGCAGGGAGACATATAGAAAAATCACTATTTTTATTTCATATGGACAGATGGGGCAATAAGGAAAGAAAATATTATTTTTAACCATTCAGATGATCAACAATATAATAATGCAATCATATAACCTTTCAAGTCCCTTTCATATCTAAAATTCTGTGTGATTCTACCTGCAAAAACAAAAATACATTGTTTATGGAATGAAGCACAACCGTTCCTTTTAATTTCTAAATCTTAAAAGGCAAAGAAAGTTAAGAAGAAAGCTCAATTTTGTAATATTAAATAGTCATGAAGATCCTCTCTAAAACATGGAATAATTAAAACTGAATGTCAGTGATTTGTATATATTCAAACTCATGGAATCAAAGCACGTTGAACGTGAAGGGACCTAGAGGACAGCTAATTCAAATGATATCAGACCAAGTCTTCCCTTGACAATATATCTCCCAAGGATTCATCTAACCTCTGCTTAAAGACTTCAGGGAAGGGGGCTTGAGACAGTTTTAATTATTAGGGAATTTTCTCTTATATTTAGCCTGAAGTTACCTTTTTACAGCTTCTACTGCTCCCAATTCTGCCTTCTGAACAAGTCTAATCCTTCTTTTATATGACAATTTAGATCCTTTGAGATAGCCATCAAGTGCCAGTTAGGTTTCTCTTCTCCAGGCTAACCATTCCTCATTTCTTTAATTGATCCTCACATGGAATGAATATGAGGCCCTTTGCCAACCTGGTGACGCTTCTCTGGACAAGGATACTTTGTTGCTTACAAATGTCTTTACCAAAATGTGCTGTTTGGAACTGAACAAGAGATTCAGATGTGGTCTGAAGTCCTATCAAGGACTAGAAGGGCAGCTTCCAAGCTGTCCTCCTATAAACCTCTTCCATTTCTTAGCCAAACTACATCCTCCCCCCCAAAAAAGCTGTATACAATTGTTGCCTCTCCTTTCAATCACTTCTCAATCCTTTATGTCTTTTGACTTCATCATTCAAACAAAACTGCTTTTTCCAAAGTTACCAATGATATCTCAATCAACAAACCGGATGGTCATTCCTCAAACTCCATTTTTTTGACCTGAATCTCTCCCCTCTTTTCTGAGTTTTTATACAATACTCTGTCCTGTCAGTAAGTCAACAATCATTTATTGTGAATACAAGAAAGGCAAAAACATGTTCCTGGGGCTGAAGTTCTAATAGGGGAGATAGGAGAAGTGAATTAACTGTGTATACAGACAAAAATAGTATAAATGGAAGTTAATCTCAGAGGGAAAGCCCTAGCAAGAATTGTTAATCAATTTGTCCAGGGTCAAACAACCAGCATGTGTTTCAATTATCTAGTCAGATAAGAATTTACTCTGAAACAAATATTAACTTGAAGTGCAGTTTTTTGTTTTTGCCTTTAGTCATGTATTCATCCACTCGATAAGCATTTATTAAGTGTAAATTTGCCAGGTATTGTACATAGTGCTGGGGATTAATGTATGCTTTAGTTTTTCACAGTGTGTTGTTTATATAGTCTAATCTTATGTTTTTACAATGTGGTCACCTGATCAAAATTTCAAAAACAGAAGAGAATGCTTTAGAGGTTATATTGGGCTGGCTGTTGTAACTATGTTTCTCTTTCCTTTTGCTGCCTCCCCACACCTCCATCTTGGTAGCCACCTTGACTAGAGACTATGCCCTGGAGGATTAACCCTTCAAGTTCCAGAACTCCCATCCCAGGTCTCCCAAAGTCCTGACTGGTGAATGCCTCACTTTTGGCTCACTATATTGTCAGTTGCTCTAGCAACGCTTTACTTTACTACCCTGCCATTTTCTTTGTTGCCACACACATCTTCCTGTTTCCAGTTCTAGAAATAATACAATCAAATCAATACCCTTACTGCTACTAGAATGTTGTATCTATGTACTCTCCCATCTACCTGTAACTTGCCCAACAAAAAAGTCCTTCCAAAAACCATTCTCTTGATGTGCTGTTCCCCACTGTTAGGGGGCAGGCAGGTCTTATCAGACCTAGCCAATAAAACAGCTCAGGCAGCTTGCTACATGCCTAAATTTTTTTTTTGAATGTAATATTTATTTGGTGAACCTACATGAGTTCACTTACAAAAGAAAAGTTACAGACAAATGTAGCTTTCAGTGCAATTTCAAATATTTTAAGAACAGGTAACAGTGAAAGCTGGCCCTTTGGATAGGCAGCATCTCCTCAACCTGGACCCTGTACACTAACAAGATTTTACTTCCCCAAAGGGATGGCATAAGGCCTAAATATATTGTGGTATGTACTAAGGCTCAGGCTTAGTGAGACACTGTCTGATGGCCCACTGCTTTAAAAATGAAAAAGAAAAAAGATAACCCAAACAACAAAAATGGACACTGTGCTACTAGATTAGGATAATAACCAATAAAAGAGTCTGGGTAAAAAGAAGCCTAGGAATAAACAATGATGTGAAGTATGGGTTGCAGGTTGAGTGAGAATAAAAATGTAAATAGATGGTCATGTTTCCTAAATCGTTAACAAATTTCTAGATACTGACACTCAGGACCTCACAACAAAGGGCTCCCTGAATTAAAATTAAAGGCATATCATACACATATTTTATATAAAAAGTAGTGCCTCAGAAAAGGTACTTTTTCTAACTCTGTTACTGTAACTTGGTAAACACTCAAACATTTGACACTTGAGGAAATAAATACTAGGCTCTTGACAATAACATTTAAGTCCTTAATAAATGCACATTCCTTTACCAAATTTTCTTGACTAGCTATTTCAAAGCAAGCATTTCCATGTATCACATTCATTCCATTTTTATTTAGATTATATACATATGCCAGTATTTTAATTTCTTTTTAAAAGTGTACACCATTAAATCTAGCAGTACGAAGTCCAGAAAATAGTCTTAGGCCTTTAAAAACCTACCTCTTTTACCTCTTGAGTGATCAACTCCCCCAACAGTAGCAACGCTATTTAAAGTCTTTTAAGTCATATAGCCTACAAGTCTTTCAAAACAGATTTTTGCTTCTGCATGGTTTCACTATAGGACTTGGTGGCTGCTTTAGATTTGAAGCTATTTATATATCTCATCATTTATTACTGTTGCTATGGAAAATGATCAAATTGATCGATAGCTGCCACCAGGTTCTTCCTAGAGTTACATATAAGACAAAGGCACGGTGCCTCTGGTCATATTTATAGTTCTTTCTCAATGTAACTTTAAAAACAAAAGCATATTTTTTCCTTTGAAAAACAAATAATCAACCCATGGGCATTAAATGCATATAAAAGAAATCTATTTTATAGCACTCACATTATTTTTAAAACCAACATGCTATAAAATGTTTCTATATTATGTGTATATATGTACGCACACATGTGCGTGCAAACATATACAAACACACATAAATAAATAAAGCAATCATCCACACACATCCCCCTTCCCCATCCAAGTTTTTCTTTGCATGGTCAAAATATTCTTTGTTCCCTTTGCAACACTGTTTTAGCTATCCCTTTCTGTTGCATTAGGGAATAAACTTCAACACTGCAAATTTCTTTGAACAGCCACTCCCACATCACCTAAACATTAAACAGATGTAATAAGTGACAAACACCACAAACGGAAAAATTAAGCTCCATCATTCACCACGGTCTGTGATCTATTGCATCTGTAGGGCTCGGTTGAAGTGTAGGCAAACATCTAAAAAGAGGGTCATTTTTCCTTTCCCAGCTGTTACTAGTGCAGGAGGTTTTAATCCGTATTTCTTTGCAATTTCAACAAAGTGAATAGAGGTGTGCCATCTCCATTGAAGATTTGGCTAGGTTAATTGCCTTATTGAACATGTCAATGGCTTTACTCCAGTTTCCCTTCTGAACTTCAATAGTTCCCATTGTTTTGTACGCAAAATCACACTTGTCAATTTCAATGGCCATGCTAATAAGCTCCAAGCCTTTCTCTAGATCAGTGTTCACAACCTTCCTAATGCATACTCATATGTTGCCTTACAAGAAAGGCAAAAACATGGTCCTGGGGCTGAAGTTCTAATAGGGGAGATAGGAGAGGTGAATTAACTGTGTATACAGACAAAAATAGTATAAATGGAAGTTAATCTCAGAGCAAGAATTGTTAATCAATTTGTCCAGGGTCAAACAACCAGCATGTGTTATATGTGGGCATATCTGCACGTGGGCGGACCTGCCTGGAGACAGACAGAGGAGTGGTGTCTTGGTTCCTAAGACCATCGGAAATATGCGTTTTCTGATGGTCTTAGGTGACCCGTGACAGGGTCGTTCGACTCCCAAAGGGGTTGCACAGGTTGAGAACCGCTGCTCTAGATCTTGTTTCCACTGAAGCTGAAGCAAACCTTTACTAACATACATTGTGGCATAGTCTGGTTCCAAGTCAATACATTTATCATCCATTTCATTTGTTTTACCAAATTGTTGCTAATCTATTAGTGCCTGGGCATACAATGTCTTCAGCACATATTGGAAATTTCTTTATGACATCCTCAAAGCCTTTCATAGCTGTCTGGACTTGTGTAGAATTGTTTGCTGACAATACAATGCAAAACACTAGAGCTTGGGCCAGGGCAGAATTAGGTCCTAATCTAATACATTCATCAAAATCTGCTACTGCTTCTTCAATCTGATCAAGAAGGATCTTTAACTGTCCTTGGTGGTGGTAGACATCTGCATTCTGGGGATCAATATTGGTAGTCCTGCTAAAATCCTGAATAGAGAGCAAAAGCTGCTGTTGTATATACATGCTGCCTCTTTTGATCCGGGCATTTGCACGAAGCTTCACACTGGCATCTTCCATGCTAATGACCTGTACTGGCATGGCCCGGTAAGCAGAAGGCACCTCATAACAACAATGCTTTGGCTACTTATTTACTGTGAGCATCTATTTCTTTTGTGTACTCACTTGTGAATTTATCATAGTTTTCTTCTTCCATGTGTCACTTTGGCCTTTAAATATCCAGAGTTTTCTCTAACTTCTAATGCTTCCCCTTCCTTGTCTTTTGTCTTCATCAGAATTCTCTCTTTTAAGCACAGGCTGAGAGATATCATCAGTGAAGGAACTAAAGTAAGATTTAATGAACTGTGGAAATGGCATCAGAGGCTCATGCTTCCTTGTGTTTTTCTTTGGCCTTTTCTTTCCCAAGGATGTAAGAACTTTATCAGCTAACAGCATGTTGGTTCTGGAAGCCTTCTAAAATACAAACTGCTGTGACATCTTCTAAACACTCTTTCTTATTGTCTAGTTTCTTATGGTCTGGATTAAGCTCAACAGTCTTTGTACAATCTCATGCTACCTCTTTCCACTTTTGCAATTGTTCAAATGCATCAGCTCTGTTCTGAAAAAATGTAGAAAGGTCAGCTTTTTTCTCTATAGGAACTTTGTATAGCACTGAATGGCTTGTTCATATTTTCCTACTTTAAAATACTTGTTGTCTCTTGCTGCTTGTGCTCTGTCTCCTCGTGGAGGCCAGTGTCTTCCAGGTGGCCCTGCCCTCAGAGGTCTTCCTCTGGCTGTTCAGTTTAAGGAGTCCCCTTGGTATCGCCCCAGCCCGCTCCACAGGTACACTGTGCATGGGCTCAGAATGAGTGGGGTCCCAACCGCCAGCACCAGCTGCCAGTGAGGCAGGCCCCCCCATGCTGGAACCAGTTGCCTTGTTCCCTTCTCCAGCCATGGCACTGGGGACCACTGCCACTGCCACCACAGCAACCACCACCAGTGGTTTACAGGTGGCCATGATGATTTGCCCACTCCTCAGTCACCCCAGCCCCTGAGCGAGCACATCAGCCACTAGCCAGTGAGAGCAGCAGGGAGAGCAGGGGGCACATGCTTGAATTCTTGAAAAACAAACAACTTTTCTGAAGTGAATAGAAAACAGACTTCTCAAATCCTACAAAAAGGTCTGATGTGAATATAAGGATATGTGTTACTTTGAGCTGAAGTTAGCAAAACTACCACTGATAAGCAACTGTGGTGGATATAAGAGATATATCTATCTATCTATCTATCTATCTATCTATCTATCTATCTATCTAGATAGATAGAGATATATAAAATAAAAGATATAATTCTTTCAAATTATTACTCCAAGAAGTTTAATTCTAAGAAGTCCTTTGTTTCAGAACTACTCACAAAAAGCTAGGTGACACAGTGGACAGTGTTGGCCCTGGAGTCAGGAAGACCTGAGTTCAAATACAGACTCAGATACTTAATATATAAATGACCCTGGGCAAATCACTTTACCCTTTTTGGCTCAATTTCCTCATCTGTCAGATGAACTGGAGAATAAAATGGCAAACCACTCTAGTATCTTTGACAAAAGAAACCCAAATGGGGTCACAAAGAGTTAGACATAACTGAAATGACTGAATAACAACAAATAATTTATTTGAAAAGGAATCTGAGAATTTAGACTAGTGGTGGGGAACTTGCGGCATCAATGCCAAGTGTGGCCTCAAGGTCATAGGTTCCCCACTTCTGATTTACACTATATTTTAAAATCTTAATGGTGTCAACAATTTACAAGCAGTCACCTCAGACAGGAAAGAATCTTTTGATATTATCAATGGTTGAAAGTTTTCTTTGAGCACTTTAGGAACAGTTAAGGAAAATGGTTTGTCTGAATTGCTTAAACTATAAATATGTCAGACTTTATGAGCGAATTTTGATATTATCATCTAAGCGTACATACAATTGGTAATCAAAGTGGGTTACTTTTGGAAATATTTTATCTAAGCACTTAAAAAAAAAGAACCAAAAAACTCCATCAAGATTCTTTTTATTTTGGTCTCTCTGGTATGTAGATGGGTTAGCTCACAGTAAATGAATATACAAAGGATAAGGCTGAGGAAACTCCCTGTGTGAACAATCAGGAACTCCCTTCATCTGAGGCATATCAGGTTAAGTGATTTTCCCAAAGTTGTATATCCAATAATTATTAGAGGAAGGATGAGAAACCAGACTTTCTTGACTCGCAAGCTAGGACCTTATATTTTTATATTACTTAAAAAAAATCTGTGAAAATTCTTAGAACCAGAAAGTTTGTAACTGTGCAATAAATGATCAATATTCATTAACTTAATGGTATAAGTTTATAGAAAAACACAGAATACATAAATGAATGGTTATTCTTATTGACTGTAATCCTGAAATAAATCCATGTAATATCTGATAAGAGCATAAAGGCTAAAAGAATTAGAAAAAGTATATATTTTGATGTATAACTGTAGTGTTCTTTTTGTTTAATCACTAAATTTAACCTAATGCTTCAACTCTATTACCCAAATAAGAAATGATAAGGGAGGGAAACTTTTTGTTACTTTACATGTCAAGGGAAGTTTGTACACATAAAGATTTTTGTATTAAAAAACCAATACGGTTCTCAGAGTACATCAATGTGCCATCATAGTGCCTCAGATAGGGAAACATTTTCTTAAAGATATAAACTTCTCTAGATCAAGATGAAAGCTTTTAGAGAAACAATAAGAGTTAAAGCACAACCCCCTTTCGAGGCTATACAGTCCACAAAAACCCTACCTGCCTGAATGCGTTCCTATGGCCACAACTGTGCCACTTGGATGGAAGTCTGCACAGTGTCCTGGTTCCTAGAAGAGAGACACACAGCTATTGTAGATTTCATCAGAAAGTCTTCATGGATGTAGAGAAGTAGGGGTAATAACATATTTGAATATGGGTTAGGAAGTCTCACAAAGACATTAAATTCCAATGAACTTAATCACAGCCATGTCATAAGGGATGGAAATGAAATGGAGAAGAATTTAAGACTGGAAATGGGTAGGGGCAGAAAGGGAAAGTACAGGACCAAAAGGACTTGGGAAAACAGGACTGGCGGTTGGGGCAGGTGGAGTGCAGAGGTTACACCAAGACTACACTGTCTAAACTGAGTGAAGGCAAAATATAGCCCTCAAACTTCCTAACTGAAGAGGAGCATGCAAGTTTTTGACCAAAATGCACCAGTGTTATAGGGTCTCAAATTAGCTGCTCTCAATATCTTAACAAGACTGACTATAATCACTGCATTGCCATTTTTACCACTGGCAATGAGGATAAATGGAGCTTTTATTCTTTAATTGACTTTTTTAAAACAGACTATCATTATATACTTGAATTTTTCCTTACATCCCCCCACCCTTCTCGCAAGTCTTGAATTCTCAAGTTTTTCTCCTTCTATGATGCTTTGGATTCTTTTCCTGCAGGGCTTACAATCCTAGGAATAAATGCTAGCTCACTCACATCCAGAAGTCTGGTCCACTCCAGTCTGTGCTCCACTGAGTTCCACATGCACACCTGCCTGTCCTGAGCACAGGTCAATAATAAGTCTTTGAAGGGATGTGTAGCAAGACCCCAAAGTTCATCTGTGTGACCCTGAAAACGAAATACAACGAAGGTTGTAAAAAATAAAAGGTTCTGAAACCAAGGCAAAAAGAATAGGAGGAAACACTATACCCCAGATACCCCAAAACTGCTCCAACAAAAAGCGAAGAAGAATGCCAGATCAAGAAGTAACTGGCAAGTAAAATCAAATGAAAAACTATTTTGAGCCATTTTTTCAGTCTAAGATCACAAATTTTACCTACAGACAAGGGACTAGGGGAAGACCTGTGGAACAAGGGTGTACTGGGATCATGCACTCACTCTCCCAGAGCCCTGAAGGTAGTGTTACAAAGAACAGATCTTAGTTCCCTGCCCAGGACAATAGGGCCAGCATCAGAGACCTACTAGCCCTTTGAATTTTCAGGTAGACAGCAACACTGGGTTGCCCAGACTATGTCACTGTAATGATTTGGAAACAACAACAATAAAAGATAAAGAGCTATTGAGCTACTGTTATTAGGCCAAGGATAAACAAGACCCAAACCCAGAAGAGGAGAATAACTAACTCCGAACAAGCGATGGCCCTGGAGTCAAGAAGATCTAAGTTCAAATCTAGCCTCAAATACTTGGTAGCTATGTGACCCTGGGCAAGTCACTTAGCCTTGATTGCCTCCTCCCCCCAAAACAAGTATATTGCTGAAATAAGAGTAACAGAGGAAAGAATTAAAAAAAAAAAGAAAGCTATAGATATAAGAAAAAGTTTGGCATAAGAGGTGATATATAAGATCCTTACCCAAGTAATAATACCCCCCCTGAGAATTAGAATAGAAGGTATTACTTACATGAAAACAAAAAAAAATATTAAAATAGTAAAAACACTGAAAAAGAAAGAAAATGCAGAGTATTTCAAATAAGAAACAAATTACTTGGAAAACAGATCAATGACAGAAAATTTAAGAATCACTGCATTACCTGAAATCCAAGATTTAAAACAAAAAGAATCTAGATAAATTGCAACAAATCATGAAAGAAAACTACTCAGATCTCTTAGAATCAGAGGGCAAAGAAGAAATAAGAAAGAATCTACTGGTGACCACCTGAAAGGAACCTCAAAATAAAAATTCTTAGAATGCCAATACTAAAATCTACATATTCCAAGTCAAAGTAATCAGCCAGAGAAGAATTCAAGTACCAAATATCAAGTCAGGATCACACACAACTTAGTAGTCACTAATTATAAAATAACAGAGTGCTTGGAATATGATACTCCAGAAGCCAAAGTCTATAGACTAACAACTGAGAATAATTTATGCAGCAAAACTGAGTAAAATTTTACAGGGGAAAAAATGGATCTTCAGGGAAATAGAAGACTTCCAAGAATTCCTGATGAAAACAGGGCTACATAGAAACCAAAATTTAAATATTAGAGAAAATGGTTTTTTTAAATAAGGAGTAAGTGTTCACATTCTAGTGTTGTGGAAGGAGGGTGTTGATACAAGCATCTCCTGAGAATCTGGGGTCATACAGGGAGATAAGTAAGATGGGACCCAAGAGTGATTTTTGTTGTTTTGATGATCTTAAAGAAAGGAATGGAAGTGGAATAAAGTATACAACAGGGAAGAAAAGGGGGACATGGGAGTAGAACGTCTCTCACATAATAGGGAGGTGAAAGTAAAAGTTTATACAAAGAAAAAGGGAAGGGAAGTCAGGCTTCACTTGTATCTCACTTTCATCTGAACTATCCAAAGGACACAACCACAAACATACCACACATAAAGATGATGACTCAGAAATATATTCAACTCAATACAGAAACAGGGAAAACAGTAAATGGGAGGGTAGACTTAGTCATAAGCAAAACAAACCCAAAGTTCACAGGACTTCAGAGGACTGAGATGGGGGCTATGAAGGGAGTTTTGAAAGGAAAACAAGGTTAAAAACCTGTGATTGGAGCTTGGATAAGGGAAAAATAAGAGAGGGGCAGGAGGTGGAAGCTATTTTCATCAAGCAAAGAGCCCTGGTGCTGAGCATAGGCTTGATCCACATTACTAGAGAAAAGTGAGGAAAAAAGTAAAGGAGATTAGGATGAAAACAAATACCTAAAAGTAAAAAGCTATTGCACAAAAAGTTAATGCTAATATTAGAAGAGAAATAGTTAAGAGGAAGGAAAAAAATCTTTGTAGTGAGTTTATCTGATGAAGGTCTCAATTCCAAGAAACTGGTTAAAAATTATAAGAATAAGAGTCATTCCCCAATTGATAAATGGTTAAAGGATATGAACAAGCAGTTCTCAAGAAAAGAATTTTTTTTCTTTTTCTCCTTTTTTTTTTTCAAGGAAAGAAATCTAAACCATTTTTAGCAATATGAAAAAATACCCCAAATCACTAATAGAAAAATACACATTAACTACGGCCAAAATGTTACTAAACTTTGCATATGCTTTGACCCAGCAAGACCACCACTAGTCTTCTACTCCAAGGAGATAAAAGAGGAAAAGGTTTTATGTGTACAAAAATATTACAACAGCTCTTTTTGTGGTGGCAAAGAACTGGTGAAAAAAGGACACGTTTGTCTATCAACTAGGAGTGGTTGAAAGAATTATGGTATATGACTATAATGGAACACTACTGTGTCGTAAGCAATAGAGACGTAATTACAGAGAAATTGGAAAGACGTGTCAGGATTAATGTAGAGTGAAGTGAACAGAACCAGAAGAACAATTTTTACCATAAAAACGAACATTTTTCAAAGACTTAAAAAACTATCCAACATAATGATAAATCATGACTGTAGAAGACCAGTGAGGAAGAATGCTGTCTACCTTCCTGAAAGAGAGGATGGACTCATATGTAGAATGAGACAAAGGAACAATTTTGGAAATGGACATGACCGATATGAGAATTCACATTTGCTTATTTATTATAAGAGGTTTTTTTGGTGGGAGGGAAGGAAGATGAGAAGAAGAAAAAAATAACCTGAAAACTAGAAAATTTTTTTTTACCAAAAACCAAAACAAAACAACAACAACAACAAAAACCCAAAACAACACATAAATGTTAAAGGGTAAAAAAAATGTCTCACTGAGAATTTTTTATGCTCAAAAAAAAATATGGCTTACCTGTACTTCTATTTGAAAACCATCATTAAATGTTCCCCGCAGAATAAAATTTCTCGATGTGCCAACTAAAAACTGATCTGCTTTTCCTTCTGCAACTGCCCGGATTGCTCCATACTGTTCAGGAACCTAAAAAATAAGTTCCTGTGAAGCCATTTTGTACATTTTAATACACAGTAATGACTGTCTTTGAAGGCTGCCTTTGAAGTACACAATTATAATTTACTTTTTTTTGTGGAAAGGCATCAACTATTGATCAATAAAAAGGTAGCATAGTATGTCAGGAAACTATTTGACGAGAGGCCTGTATTCAAATCCCCATCTTGGACAATTAATTAATAGCCACATGGCCTTGGACAAATCTCTTCACTTTTCTGATGTTCAATTTCTTCATCTCTAAGTGTGAATAGTAATACATCTAATACCTAACTCACAGGGTCACCAAGATGAAGTGAAAGGGTAAGTTATTCTTAATAAGGTTCTTTAGGTAAACAACTCCTTCTATACTAAATTTACTGATATTATAAGATCTCTTCGGTGAGAATAAGAGAGTCAGTAAACATTTATTTAGTGCGTACTATGTTTCAGGAATGGAGATCCTGATAAATATTACTGATTCCCTCCTTTATAATCAGTCCAAGCATGATTCTTCTAATGGTGTGAAAATAGGTATCACTGAAGAAGAGAATGTAAAAACTTAGAGTTAATACAAAGAGCAAAAGTGCAAATAATATTAACCGGGTGTTCCTTTGGCTACGAAGGAATTGCAGCTTTGCTGGAAAGGTAAATATCAGGGGAAATGGAACTGCTTGACTGGCCCAAAGCTGCGATAATGTAACCGTTAACCAATTTCTATCTATCTGGAAACAAAACCCAGGAGACTGCCAGGGCTCTGCTTTTCAGACAATCTTCTATTAAACAAATCACCTACTTGGAAAAAAATGAAGTTTAATAAAACATATTGAATAAATACCTTTATAGGGGGCAATGAATCAAGCACTGAGTATAGAGAGATAAAAAAAAACCCTAAAGGCTTTTGTTTGTATGGGTCTTCCAATTTATCAGAGTAAGTGATATGTACAGAGAAAGGCAGAAAAACAAACTTAAAGGAAAAAATCAATTTTAGCTTTGAGGGGGAAGAAATCAGGAAAACCTCAAGGTGGCAGAAATTGAGATGAAGTCTAAAGAGAAAGATTTTAAAATATGGAGAGAATGCACCCCAGGTATGAGGGCAAGGGGGAGAACAGGAATCATACAAATGCATGGAACCATGAGAATGCATTATTTAACTGCTATTTTGTTTAAATGAAAAAGGAAACTCAATGTCTTTTCTTTCTTGGTCACTTAAATTACAATGAATTACATTAAAAAATACTGAATCCTATTTAAAAGCAATTTTAGATTTTGACATCACTAAAAAAGTGCAGCTTTATACCTTATAAAATCTTTCTACTTTGAGAATGCATTACTTAAGTCTCTCTCTCTCGATGCAGCAATACTGCATTTACATGTACCAGGCAGCTACATGGTGCAGTGGGATAAGAGCGCTGGACCTGGAGTCAGAAAGATCTGGGTTCAAAACCAGGCTCAGATACTTACTAGCTGTATGATCTTGGGTAGATCACTAAACCTCTGTTTGCTCCATTTTCCACACCTGTAAAATGGGGGTGATAACAATAGCTCTTACCTCCCAGGATTGTTGTGAGGATCAAATGAGACAACAATGTAAAGTGCTTACCACAGTGCTGGGCACATAGTAGGCATTAAATAAATGCTTACTGACTCTTTCTTTCTCACTGAAGAGATCCTGTGGTATTCTGGAGCTTGATACAATCCATACAATGTCATCTATAGACAGACACTACTAAGGGAACCTCACAATCTAGAAAGAATCTCTCCAAACATTTTAATTTTGCACAGGACATCATCCAAGACGTGGATATGACTAGCATATATGTAGACTGACAGACATGTTTTATGCCTTTCTTGATATTAATCATCAGAAGCTCGCTGAAAAAAGTTATTTTATTGAGGAATTTTGCAGATCTTAGGATATGCATGGGCAGTAGCATGAAGCAAAGCCTTTAAGGCTACATTTAACTTTACACAGTAAAAAGCCTTTTGTGGGGGGAAGGGGCAATTAATGAACAATAAACACACAGGGAATGTGTATTCTCATTAGCTTTCAATCAATTCTGTAACTGAAGAGATGGTCTGCTGTAGAAAACCATTTGGAAAAGCTTGCTTGTTCTGTCCTCATATTCTCCTGGAGGTCAGAATGTGAAAAAAAAAATCTGGTTGTTTCAGCTCTTGTTTATATTTCAGATCAACCAGAGATTTCTGGATGTAAAAACAAATATCCCATAGAAAATGGTCTATTGTAGTATCCTCTTTATTCTCACATACTCTGCAATCTATATTAAAACTGGCTTATAATGACGGATATTGAAATATCTCCTAAAGAAACTATTAAATCCATTTAATTTAGTTAAATAATAGCAGATACATGTATCTAGTACTTTAAATTGATACAATATTTTCCTCACAACTATTCTGTGAGTTAGCTAGTATTACACTATCCATTTTGTAGAACAGGACTCTGGAGTTCAGAGAGATGGTTGTGCTTTGCCCAAGGCCCCACTAACTGGCTTGAGTTGTAGCACATATTCATGTCTGAATACAAATCCAGGGCCCTGTCTACTACATTACATTGCTTCAAGACCTGGGACATTAAGAAAATGAGTTTAAAGTTTTGTACCTAAAGTATATAGTGCCTTAGAAAATATCAGGATAATAATTTTGGCATCTGATAATAAATGCTTATTGACTGATGGGTATACAGGAAAAAAATCATCTGCCCAACAGCATTCATTTTTAAGAACAAAGGGTTTTCCTATTTGTAACACCTCTGTTTTAAGAAAGGTAATTGTAAATGATAAAATCATTATTTTGACATGTACTTCCCTGGTTTAGAGTGAGTGAGGATGAGAGAAAAACAAAAAGGAAGGAAGGAGAGGAGGGAGAGCATAGAAGGCAGGCCAAGTATCAGAACAGTACACAAGTGTTAATCTTTACCTCTTTCGTTGTTCAGTCATTTCAGCCGTGTCTGAATCTTTGTGACACTATCTGGGGTTTTCTTGGCAAAGATATTTGAGTGGTTTGCCATTTCTTCCTAGCTCATTTTGCCGATGAGGAAACCAAGGCAAAGAGGGTTAAGTGACTTGCCCAGGGTCACACAACTAGGAAGTGTCTAAGGAGAGATTTGAACTTGGGAAGAGTCCTAACTCCAGGCTGGGTGCTTTGTGCACCATGGTTCCACCTAGCTACCCCATCTTTACCTGTAACAGGCTATTTCATAGTCTGAAAAGGGCTAATATTTTGTATTTAGACTCAGACTCCCCTCTTACCTCTATTTCTCTTTCAGGATTTAGGTCATGATCCCACAAAATTACTTTTCTGTCTTTCCCTCCTCCAGTTAATAGCATCCCATTCCTCATCTGACAAAGTGTGAAAACACTGCCATCATGAGCTTTGATTTGTTTGGTTATTTGATATACACCTAAGATGGGGAGGAAAAAAAATAACATTGCCTATTCCATTTTCCATCAAAGTCTTTAGAATTATAGAGCAAAATAAGGAACAGAAACATGAAAAACAACAAATCGGGTTACTTAGATGATTCAACAAATCAGAAAACCAAGGTTACAGAGAGAATATTAAAGATATATTCTAAATTTATTAAAAAAAAGAAATCTGAGCATTAAGATTAATAAGTGCTAAATATTTAAACATAGTTAAGAATGTATTACCCCTGCTCTTTTGTTTCAACATGTGCTACCTTAATAATCTCATTCTGCCTCTGGGTGCTTGGGCTTTGATAGGTAAGCTTTTATTTTAGTCCTCAAAGGTACTTTCCAATTGTCTCAAACCACGTGGATAACCTCCTTCCCACTATTTTCTAGCTCCTTTGTATGTTTTGTTGTCCCCATTAGAATGCAAGCTTCTATTGGGCAAGGATTATCTTGCTCTCTTTTATATGTATGCTTAGAATTTAAGCATAGTGCCTGGAATACAGTAAGCTTCTAATATTTGATCACTGATTCATTAATTCTTTCACTTAAATTACTGAGACAAATTACCTTCCATGTCAGTTAATATAATAAGCAAAATGAGATTTGGTACAAAGTAATGTAGGTTCAATTCCAATAAAAAGTTCTATGCCACATCTATTTATGTGTTCTCATGGCTCCTAGGAAGAGTGATTTTCTGGTCTATTCTTCACAATGAGTAATCTTGAAAAATAAATAGTTTTAATAGTCCCTTTCTACTTACTCTTTCAAATAAAAATATTAAATTGTAGGTTGTTTACATTACTAAAGGTGATACATGAATTTTTTTTAAAAAGGCATTTACTGAGCACTTACTATATGAAAAGCTCTATGCGAAGCCCTGGAGATACACAGACAAAAGCAAGACAATCCCTGCTCTTGAGCTCAAATTCTAATTGGGAAGGCAACACATATGCAAAGTTCCAGGTGCAAATCAGATGGAAAAGTCTCATGGTCCTCAGGGTGTGTGATAAAAGCCAATGACGCTGCTTCTTCTTTAACGGCATTTCCATAGATAAAATCACATCAGTCTTTTATGCTTAAGTTTCCAATGCGACCAAGAAGCCTGTTGAATTCTTCACAGCCCTACTTTTTGCTTCCAAGAAGTGGTTATCTTTCATTATGTCCTCAAAATTCCTATCACCCCCCAATTTAGGAACTATTTAACTTCTGAAACCTTACTAGAGAGCTTAAAGGAAGAAAGGGGGTGGGAATGAAGTCATGCATATCTGCTCCCTTCCCTTACTAGATTAGGAAAAGTTCTTTTGGGAGCAGTGAGGTGGTACTGTAGATAGAGCACTGGTCCTGGAGTCAGGAGGACCTAAGTTCAAATGCAGCCTCAGACAGTTACTAGCTGTGTGACTCTGGGCAAGTCACTTAACCCTAATTGCTCTCCCACCACTGCCAAAAAAAAAAGATCTTCATACTTAAGTTTGAAAGAAGATAGATATTAGCCACTTAAATTCCATTTCTTAAAGCCTTAGAAAATAAGTTCTAGCACTGTGTGCCAACCAAAAAAAAACCTAAACCCAACAAAAACTCCATGTGTTTGTAATCTTTGGTATCTGTACCATAGTAAGCCCAACGCTCCACTCTGCTACGCATTCCTTCCTTGCATGTTCCAATCTATAGTAGCGCTAAGCTTATAGCAGACAATAAGAGTTTAACTATCCTTGGGTATAGTGTTTTAAGCTTTTCAAAGTGCTTTGATATATAATCACTACAAAGTAACTACAGAGTGGTTTTTTTTTTTTTGTAGTCAACAAACAATAAACATAGCAGGACTATTAATGCAGAAAGACTTTCCCCAAACCACATGGAAATCTATTTTTTTGTCACAGTTTTTTACTTGTGCTTCCTATAATTTCCTTATAACAAAAGATATTGGGC
>CM053585.1:68769036-68780874 GCA_028646515.1 Pseudochirops corinnae | reverse complement strand
TCTTTGGTATCTGTACCATAGTAAGCCCAACGCTCCACTCTGCTACGCATTCCTTCCTTGCATGTTCCAATCTATAGTAGCGCTAAGCTTATAGCAGACAATAAGAGTTTAACTATCCTTGGGTATAGTGTTTTAAGCTTTTCAAAGTGCTTTGATATATAATCACTACAAAGTAACTACAGAGTGGTTTTTTTTTTTTGTAGTCAACAAACAATAAACATAGCAGGACTATTAATGCAGAAAGACTTTCCCCAAACCACATGGAAATCTATTTTTTTGTCACAGTTTTTTACTTGTGCTTCCTATAATTTCCTTATAACAAAAGATATTGGGCTTTTTTTTTTCTTGTTTTTACAAACAGGGAGGGAAACTAGAGTACAGAGAAGTTAAACACCTTTCAGAAGTTCATGTACCTGGTATGCAAGAGCTAGAGGTAGAACAAGTCTTCTGATTCCAAAATTAATGCTTTTACCACGGCTCATATGTGACATAGGATTTAATCTAGTACAGTGCTAGAGAGCAGATTTTTAATAATAGTGTTTAATCTAAGTAGACACAAATTAGCCATTCAGAACATTAATCTCAATAGCTGACCAGTATATATCATCTGAAAATACTTTAAACACTGTAACAATAAATAATTGTGTTCTCTGCTATATAGTCAGCTATAAGTTTCAATAAGCATTTAACAGGGTAAAGGACTTGCTTTGCTATTCTTGGAAAAATGGAAGTCAGAAAAGAGACAACTTCTATTAAGGGAGTTAACAGATTACTGTAAAAACTAAGATAATTTATATTAATGAAACAATCACAAAATGTAAAAGCACAGTTTACTTATTTCCATCAAAATCTTCCTCTCTACTCTTCTAAATACAGGCTTACAATATAAACTGTCTTACATATTTCTAAACAAAAGATTTTTTTAGACACAACCTAATTGGTAGACTTTTATATTCTTTTCTTTTTTTTTGGAGGGAGGAAGGCAGGGCAATTGGGGTTAAGTGACTTGCCTAAGGTCACACAGCTAGTAAGGCCACATTTGAACTCAGGTCCTCCTGACTCCAGGGCTAGTGCTCTATTCACTGTGCTACCTAGCTACACCAAGACTTTTGTATTCTAATGGCATACTTAAAGTTGGCCAAACACAAACAAACTTTATACAATCTTACATTCCAGTGGATTTTTTCTAATAAATTTCCTAAACTCTCTAACATTAATATAATTAAAAGAATCTTAACACTTCAAGTTTAAGATCAAATCTACGCTATTTCCTTTTAGACAGTATTTACATATAAAACTGATTAAGAAATGAGGTCTGTTTTTTTTTTTTTTTTTGCTATAGTCAAAGATTTTTTTACATGGCTAATATTATTGGCATACTTGTTGAAACCAAATAATATGTAAAAGTGATTGCCTTCCAAAAGAAAAGGCAAAAAAAAATGATTGCCAAGAAAAATGATTATCCTTGAATTTAAAAGCTACTATGCCTTCTGGCTTAACTGCATCAATTTGTGGAAGCTTAACTACAATACCCTTTTTAAATTTAGCTGAATATTTAACAAGCTAAGCCTGACTGTCAAATAAAATGTATCTGCAGGACTTCTTTGTAAGGTTTATGTGGCTGAGAAGATGACTTTTTTATTTCTGTTACGTTTGGCCATCATACTTAGACAGCAGAGTTCTACTGATGTTTCCTTAATCTAACACTTCACAAATTAATTCATCTTTGGAATACTTCTGAGTTTGAAATATATTAAGGGAATATATTAGTGCTAGATCAGAGATACAAAATAACACAGACTGGGGAAACTTTGGAGCAAATCAGATAAATTAAGTCTCTTTTCATACTGAAAAATTGTAGCACTTATATGATGATACATAACTTCAAACAATATTATTTCAAGATATTCATGTGGAATTCCTGTTCACATTGCATATATTAATAAGGCTCAACTGAATATAACAGGTACAAAGGTGAAGCAGATTTTCTACAAAGTAGTGAGGATGTTTAAAACTCTTAGAAGTGAGGTTGCTTGTGTAGATAGTGTGGACCTGAAATCAGTAAGACCTGGATTCAAATACAGCCTTGGGACACTTACTGGTTGTGTGACCCTGGAGAAGTTACTTAACCTTGTCTGCCTCAGTTTCTTAATCTGCTAAAAAGGGACAATTATAGCACTTACCTCCCAGGGTTGTTGTGAGGACAAAATGAGATAACACTTGCAATGCAAATAGTTGCAAACCTTAAACTGTTATATAAATGACATTATTATTATTTGATATTATCAAATCACACTATTATTAATTCTGTAGCTTACGTATGATCCACTTCCACTTTAACTCCTCGCAACAGGCTTCTGTTCCAACCATTCTATTGAAATTGCTTTTCCAAGTCACCAGTGCGACCTTCTAATCTTTAAATTCAATGGTCCTTTTCAGTCTTCATCCCTTTTTTGACCCTGTGCAGTATCTGACACCTTTTGCTTTTATGATGGCCTACTTCTAACTCCTTAACTAGCCTTTCCCTGTTTCCTTATCTTCTTCCTGGATGACCTTGGTGTCTTCAAATGTCTGACCAAGGTCAAGAACCTCCATAGTCTCTCTTTCTGCTAACTTCATGGCCCATTGGAACAAACTGCTCTCACCTACCTGTTCTGTAGGGGTAGACACTGCCCTTAACTCACTGATGGGTCTGAGGCCCATCAGTTACTCTAAATCTGGTTTAGCTTGTCTGCTGAGATGGTTTTACCAGGGTATGCCTGCTATGCAGCCTCAGTGTTTGGAAGGTTCCAAAAGAAATTGTAAGAAAGAAAAGATATTAGGCTGCATACTAAAATGCAGGTGTTATAGTCATTGTGATAACTTCATTGCTGTATGTCTGTTAAGTTTAGATGGTCCACTGGTGCCCTGCCAGAAAATTGAAGTACTTCCATTCGAGCTGTCTTAGGAAGATTCTGAAGATTACCTGGCAAGACAAGGTATTGGACACTGAGGTCCTTTCTTGAGCTAAACTGCTAAGCATTCAAACTCTACTTCAGAGAGTACAACATCAGTGAGCTGAATATGGGGCACAAATGTCAAATGTACATTTATCTAAAAAGACTATTTTATGGAATAGGGAGCCAAGATGGTGGGAAGGCCGGGACTTGCCTAAGCTCTCCCAAATTCCCCTCCAAACAATGTTAAATAATGCCTCAAAATGGACTGGAGAAGAGCAAAACCCACAAAAGGATAGGGTGAAACAGTTTTCAAATCTAAGACAACTTAGAAGGACTGTAGAAAAGGTCTGTTTCACTCTGGTAAAAGGGGGTGAGACACAGCACACACATAGCCCTGTGTAGGTGACATCTAGGCAGATCAGCAAGAGGCCCCTAACCCCAGCAACTGAGGCCCTATGGCCCCTGGTACAGCAGGCCAGCAGCACACCTGGCCATTTATGAGGCCTCCATCCCCTGGTGTAGCAGGCCAGTGGCCGGGCATGGAGACCCTAATGCAACAGGTAAATGGCCAGGCCTGGAGACCCCAGTGCAGGTCAGTGGCCAGGTCCCTGAACCCCTGCAAGAAGCTTGGGTCAGTGTTCTCTATACCCCAGGTGCAGAATTCAACTTTAAAAGTCAAAAAATAGGCTTGGAAATGAGAAACAAACAAACAACCAAACCCCTAACCACAGAAAGCTATTATGGCAACAGAGAAGATCAAAACGCAAACTCCAAAGAGAACAACAATGTCAAAATGCCAACATGCAAAGTCTCAAAGCAAAATGTGAACTGGCCTCAAGCCTAAAAAGAACTCCTAGAAGAGTTTAAAAAGGATATATTTTAAAAATCAAATAAGAGAGACAGAAGACAAACTGGGATAAGAAAGGAGCATGATGCAAGAGAATCATGAAAAGAAAGTCAATAGCTTGGAAAAGGAAGCACAAAAAGGTATACAAAAATTCACTGAAGAAAACTCCTTAAAACATAAAATTGACCAAAAGGTAAAGGAAGTACAAAAGCTAACTGAAGAAAATAATTCCTTAAAAATTAGAATAGGGTAGATGGAGGCTAATGACTCCATGAAACATTAAGAAGTAAATCAAACAAAATCAAAACAATGAAAAAAAAACAGAAAATGTGAAATATTTTACTGGAAAAACAACTGATGTGGAAAATAGAACCAGGAGAGATAATATAAGAATTGTTGGACTACTTGAAAGTCATGATCCTCCCCCCCCCTCCCCCAAGTCTGGACATCATATTTCAAGAAATAATCAAGGAAAACTGCCCTAACATCCTAGAACCAATGAGTAAAATAGAAAGTGAAAGAACACACTCATCACCACCTGAAATGAAAACTCCCAAAATAAAAACTTCCAGAAATATTCTAGCCAAATTCCAGAGCTCCCAGGTCAAGGGGAAAATACTGTAAGCAGTCATTAAGGAACAATTCAAATATCATGCAGCCTTAACCAAGATTATGCAAGACTGAGCGGTTTCTGCATTAAAGGCCTAGAGGTCTTGGAATATGATATTCTGGAAGGCAAAGGAGCTAGGATTACAACCAAGAATCACCTACCTAATGAAACTGAGCATAATCCTTCAGGGGGAAAAATGGAAATTCAATGAAATAAGAGGACTTTCAAGAGGTCCTGAAGAGACCAGAGCTAAACAGAAAATTCAATTTTCAAATATTAGATTCAAGAGAAGCATAAAACGGTAAACAGGAAAATGAAAACACAGGGGATTCAGTAAGGTTATACTGTTTCCATCCCTACATGGGAAGATGATACTTATAAATTTTTTTTAATGACAAAACTTACTTATTTTAGTTTTCAACATTCACTTCCACAAGATTTTGAGTTCCAAATTTTCTCCCCATCTCTCCCCTATCCCCCACTCCAAGATGGCAAGCCTACTGATTACTCCTTCCCCCAGTCTGCCCTCTCTTATATTCTCCTCTATCCTCCCACTTACCCCATTACCCCTTACTTTCTTGTAGGGCAAGATGGATTTCTATACCCCATTGCCTATATATCTTATTTCCCTGTTGCATGTAAAAACAGTTTTTTGCTTTTTTTTTTTTTTTGGAGGGGGGAGGGCAGGACAATTGGGGTTAAGTGACTTGCCCAAGGCAACTGCCCTTTCCAATTCTTTCTTCCACAGATCTCATTTCTTTCCCAATTTTTTCCTCTTGTGCTCTCATTTCACTTAACTCTTAAAATTCAGGGCAAAATCTGATAACTGCAAGTTCCTATCCTGGTTCTGGGTCTAAGCACACTGGACTACCTCTACTAGTGTTGGCCACTACCAGCAAATTGGAAAGCTCTGCTAGTCCTTTTGGGCTGGGATTTCTGACCTGGTTAATATTCTGCAGGCTTCAGACTGGGCAAGAAATTGGAACTAAAACCTTACTCCTCTCCTGGGGTCCAAGCCACAAAGCTGCTACTTGCTTGTGAACTCACTCCTTGCTCAGGGTAGGACCCACATCTACTCCTTACCCTGGACTGCTACTCTTAGGCACAGACGTAGGAGGTCTCCTCTATCAGGCCTAGTTCTCTGACCTGAACACCTGGATAATGAGTGACACAATTCTTGGTGTTATTCCTGTATCCTGTAAAGGCTTCTGTGTAATGGATCTCAGATCTGGTCTTACTCAGGTGCACAGCTTCTCCTTATTCTGGATTCTATAAAGACTCTTCTGTTTTAGTGAAAAGTCTGACTTATAAAGTCAAAAGAAAACCATTTTGTTCCTCCAACAACCACAATAACTCATATTTATATTGTATTTTTATCCCTATCTTAGTTTTAAGGGAAGTTAGTGACTTACCTATGGTCACATGATTACTAAATGTTTACAGCTCAGATATGAAACTATGTCACCCCCAACCCCAAGGCCTATGTGCTTTTTACTAAATATACAATGTCTTTCAAGTATAGGAAGTACTCAACTTTGAGATTGTGGACCCCTAGCCACATCTTTTTTATATAAGTTGCTTCTATGGGATACATTTTGAATTACAAACACTTTTTCAGAGTGATCAGGTTCCTAGACAACCCAACACAATTATTCACTATCTAGTTACAACATACTTTTCAAGGATTGTTTCAAATAATTTCCCTTAAAGCACCAGATGAAATAGCTACTATTTCATCAGCTTCTATAAGTATCTACTGTCTTATGCATGTATAAATGTTTTCTTACAAACTCAATTTATCATTTCCCCTTTCAGAATTTCTTTAAGGATCATCTTAGGTACCAACATTTTTATTCAATTTTCCTCTCTCTCCAGCTACATGTTCTTTCCCTCAAGAATACTGTTTGGATCTCTCCTTTGCCGTTGTATTACACTTATCTATGTCTGTATTCAATTTTCCCCAGCAGAATGCAAATTTTTTGAGAGCAGAAATAACTTCATTTTTATCTTTTCATCCCTGACATTTGGCACAGGACCTTACACACAACAGGCACTTCATAACTATTCAATGAATTGAATCATTTAGAATAATATTTCTGTGACAAATGTGTCCAGAACTCCAACGTGGAATATTCATTATGTTGCTTTGTACTAGTTAACTTTTCGCATGTGTTTTATTTCTTCAGCTATACTTCAAATTCCTTGGGGATTGTTTTAATAATAACTGGTATCTAAACAGAACTTTATGGTTTGCAAAATGTTTTACAAACATTATCTCATTTTACAAATGAGGACAGTGAGACTGAGGAATGTAAAGTGATTTGACCACTATCACTTACCTAATATTAGTGCTGGTACGGGTATTTTTTTAAAACACTGATCAGTACATTTAAATCAGAGCTATATGCAAAGCAAGCTGTCAAATATTTGTGGCATGGCATGAATTATATTTACAAAAAATATATTTCTTAAGAAAGTCAACAGCTGTTAGAGAATCCTCAAAGAAAAAATAACACTGTATCTTGGGGTTTCTTCTTATACTGTCCTGTTGCCTTTCCATCTCTTATAATCTAAATAAGACCATTAAGAAACAAATGAGCACCTATATATAAAATATAAAAGAAATAAGCAAAAATTATGACAGAAGAGCACACTATACCTTTAGGTCCTTTCCCAGGGGTGGGTTCTATAGTAGTTTTGTTCCATATAAGAATGATTCCACCTGAGTCTCCTGTTAGAACATCTCCATTCCCCAAGAAAGCTAAGCACTGAACAAATTTGGGTTTTTCATATTTCTGCAATGAAACAGTAAGAGAATTTTGAATTTTTCCTATATTATGTGATATATCTATGTACTTTTATGTAATTCAATATATTACATTTTTATTTTCCAAATTAAATTAATATTCAGTTCCTTACTCCAAAAATTCCTTGTTTTCTTGTTAGTGAATTCCCACTCCAGGTCCAAAAAAAGATATGAGATTTGCCACATGTTATTATTGTATTTGCATCTGTTGGATGGAACTCTACAGCCAGAACAACTTCATTTGTAGTCTGTGGAAACAAAATGACAAAACTATAGAAGATATATATCCTCTGGTCACTAAGTTGATGACAATACCTACTATTTGGAATTTAAAATTGTGAAAAATTCAAGAAAAAAACATTTTTCTAGCCAAAAGTATAGCCTTTTTTTGGGTGGGGACTGAAGAATAAAATGTTTAAGATAAAAGAGTTTAAATACTGCTATCTGGTTATTAATTCCTCTGAAGGGAGAAAAGACTGTAAAAGAATATGTAAAACCATAGTATAAGACTCTTTTCCACTCATAAAAATCAGAAAAGTAAAACTCTCAATTGCAAGAATAACCTGTGTTATTGCCTTTTAAGGGCACCACTATTTTCACAAGATTAAGGAGGGATTCAGGGCCTTCTTTGGTGTGAGGTGTATATATATATACATATATATATATATATATTCCTATTACTTTACTATGCTTCAAAGGGCTGGGAGTGGCAGCTATAATAGTAGTATGATCCATTTGTTTTGTAAATTAGAAAAAAAAATGCAAGTAGCCCCACTTGTTAAAAACAAAACAAACAAATAAACAAAAAACTCCCAAACCAAACTAAACAACTCGGGGCACAGAATAATGAGAAAAAGTTGAACAGTTTTAGAGTTGGAAGCTGGAATCTGTGAGAGTCAAAATTGGAATGAAGAATCTTTCTGCCCCTTAGCATCTTGATCCATGTTATCTTTTTTTGAGTTTACTGACAGCAATGAGTTGCAGTGGGAACTGAAGTATTTAGTCTATTTTTCATGAGTTCATAGGAAGAAAATGGATGAAGACAAAAATATAAATGAAATGTTATGCTGCAATAGAGCCAGAATAGATACTACACTAATATTTTGTGCTATATATCACTGCTTCACAGAGAAACTGTTTTGACATTTGCATTATTTTATATTTATAATTAACATCACGTAAGGCTATAAATAGTTCAACTGAACTCTATATACTGAACAAATGTCAGATTTTAAAAATTCTGCTCTAATGTTAATTTAAATACTCAGAGTGATGATCTTATAAACTCAGAAGCTCTATACAAAAGATTGCAATCCATCCATTCTGGATGACGTCGTGTGACTCTTATCACGTCCTCTCATAAGTAGACTACAAATGGGTCCACCAAACTACTTAAAGCCTTCTCTTCTTTCTTTTGACATTATGGGGGCACTTAGTATAGCACTGGCTGTCCACCTATCATCCCTCATCAACCCATCTTCTCTTCCTTGATGACATCTTTTACTCATTGTATCCCATGGAGTTCTATTCCCACTTGCCTTTCCACTGCCCTCTGTAACGTTTATTCTTATTTCTTTGTCAAACACTGCATTCTATATTTTACTGCCAAAGAGCAACAATGGTAGAGTGTTGTTATCAAAAAGACAGACCTTTACTTCCATGGGAAGCTTGGAGTCATAAAAGAAGTTTTACAATTTCTTGAAGTCTAGAATATCAGGCTAGATCTAAATGAGATTAATTTGTGAGGTCACAGATTTAGAGCTGGAAGGGACCTCAGAGGTGAAATGTCCCTCAAAAAAAAAAAAAAAAAAAAACAACCCAAAAGAACAAAGAAGCAAAGTGAGCTGAGGTCACATAGAGAGTAAGTGGCAGAGCCAGAACTTACATTAGGTCCTGTGATGCCAAATGTAGCACTTGTCACAGTAGGTCAAGTTACTGTCTCAATTTAGTAAACTTACATGATAAAGTCTTATACAAGGATTAAAAAATAAACTACCTAAGTGTGGGGTGGTGGAGGCATACATAGCTGGATTATTTCATGGGAATAAGACTTTGGTTTTAGAGGAGATTACAAAACTCAAGACAAGTCAGTGTGATGTGGCAGATAAAACAGCTAATATAAGTTTTACAGGCTTCGAGTTTGACACCTGTTGTAGGGTGACAGTGGTTGGACTAAGGGCTTCTGAAGTCACTCTCAACTCACATATTTTGTGACAGGCAAATCATTTATTGTGAGTACCTAAAAGAGAGTAATAGAGATATCATCTATCTCACTGGGCTGTTGCAAGGAAACAATTTCATACACCTTAAAGGGCTACATAAGCATGAACTATTATTCTTAGTTCAAATATGAACATTTTTGTAAATAGTGGAGCCAGGACTTCAACCTGGGTTCTTCTGACACCTAATCCATTGCTTTCCATACTGTACTATGTTAGTTTTCTGATTTAAAAGAAAACAGAAGAATGGCTGATGGTGAGAGTTAAGAATATATAACCAAGTAAATTAAGCTCCATTTGGGAAAAGTTGCATTCAACAAGATTTATGGTTTTTCCCTTAGCTCTTTTCTGAGAAAATTAATATTTTTATATATGCTTGACAGTGGATAATTCTACTGTCTACGTCAAATGCACAAGCAATTACTTTGTGTCCAGTTGGGGAAAAGTGTGAAGCTACAACTCCTATCTTGATGGTAGCTCAAAAAGGTTTTTCTTGCATCTACACTTCCAGGAAATCACAATTCTAAAGGCAGAACAATCTTGGATCTTTGATTTTGTTCTACATGTTTTCCTGTTAAATGCTGGTGATTTTGCACTCTGAATTGGATTTAGCGTAAGCCCCATTTGATGACTTTTGAATAAAGTTACGTACCTAACCAATAAGTTTCTTTTCTCCACACCTCCTCCCCTCCAAAGCTGAACCCTTCCTGACAACTGACAGTTCTTTCACTACTACCCATTCTCAGGCAGTGCCAGGAAGGAGCCTTAACACTTAATTACAAGTCTTCCTTAATTTCATAAAAATGAAAATGGTTTCCTCTGTTAAATATTTTACATACTTCACACTGACAGAAACAACAATGTAAATTTCCCAAAAATTCAAAATATAAAAATCTAAAAATGAGCTAAATGAGCTATTTCTACTACTGTCATATCAAATTTCTCAAACAAGATGATTTAATTTAAAAAGTTACACAGAATACATTTCTGTATTCCTATATTACCGATGTTACTTTAGAGCTGTAAAAGAAATGTAAAAAATAAGCATTACATTTTCCTGCCATTTCTTCAAAATTCCTGGAAACTTTATACTTTTAATAAAAACGGGGATCCTTTGCAAAGAGGAACAAATCACGAACTCTAAAATTCAGTGTGAACCCATTTCCCCTCAAAATGGAAATTTTAGTTTATAAGTCCCTAAGGCAGCAGTTATCAACCTGTGGGTTATATTCAAATTAAATACATCCTGCATATCAGATATTTACATTACAATTCATAACAGTAGCAAAATTACAGTTATGAAGTAGCAACGAAAATAATTTTATGGTTGGGGGTCACCACAACATGAGGAATTGTATTAAAGGGTCGTGGCATTAAGAAGGTTGAGAACCACTGCCCTAAGGGAAGGGACATGGTTTTTTCCTTTTTTTATGGTATTTTCCCTGTGATTATCAGGATATTATGCACACTGTAAATACTCAGCAAAAGAAAAAGAAAGTGAAGTAGTCTCTTAAACTAATTCAATAACTGAAAATCTAACGTGAAGTTCTGACCTGACAGAACCAATAATGAGCCCAAAGGTTTTTTCCTCAAAATGATGCCTAGCTTCAGTCCCCTTTGTTGCTTGATACAGTTAGAGCACACAGATCCACCAAATGCCCACCTCTTGTTCAACATTTCCTCCCTCTATCATCACCCCCAGAAGGACTAGACCCTCTGACTTCTACCACATTTTTATCTCGATGGTTGGCTACTTGTAGTACAGACTGTTAAAGTCAATTAATTATGTTTACACAAGTTTCTTTCTGTTATATTTGAGATGACTACATGTGTTTGCTTGTTTTTACTGTGAAATGACCTAATGTGTACAACACTCTGAGAACACTGTGGAATTGAACATTTCTAGCTTGATTTTCAAAAATAAGTTGTTATTTGTCATCAATGTGAAGAAATGGTTAAAATGAATTCAGCTTCGGGGGTGGAGGCAAGATGGCAGCGTAGCAGTAGCAACATATCGCAGCTCTCACATAGCCATCCCAAAATACCCATAAAATATGACTCTAAACTAATCCTAGAACTCCAAAACGCACACAAATATACCTTCCACTAAAGTCAGCTCGGCTACGAGGAACCATATCAGCACTGCGAACCAAAACCAGCCTGGCCTGAAGCTGTGGCTGTGCCCCAGGGGAGGCTGGACAAGAGGAGCGGAGGAGCCTCTCTGGTGAGCGGATTAGCGGCAGCTGTGAGCAGCATTCAGAACTAGGTCAGTGGAGCTTGCAAAATCGGGAAGAAAAGCATCGGCCAAAACGCCTCCAGGGTGGGAAAGCGAAAGGCAGAGGTTTTGCACCCGCCTCTGCGTTGCAGCTTCCGTGCCCGCGGCCTGCAGACAGCAGGGGGACTAAGCGATTGTTCAG
>CM053585.1:68751222-68768536 GCA_028646515.1 Pseudochirops corinnae | reverse complement strand
ATAGGAGAGAACAGACTGGGGGAGGGGGGACACACTGGGATGGCTGTTTTGGGGTGGTGGGTAGGGGAAAGATGGGGAGAAAATATGTAACTCAAAATCTTGTGGAAATGAATGATGCAAGCTAAAATAAAATTTAAAAAAAAATGAATTCAGCCTGCTTTGCATCTTCTGATCCATGCTGTTATCCTGCTTAATTTGTTAACCAAGAAAACCATAGTCCAATACCATGCTAATATTGAGCAAACATAAAATGGTCCAACTCTTCATTCTTACCTGAACTAGATCAAAATGTCTTCAGTTACAGCCAAACAATATAGCCCAAGGGAAAGCAAAAGTTACTGAGCTTGATGACTCAGCATGTAAAATAAGAGCTACACAATTACAAATACTCATCTAGTCCATCCTCCTTTCTACCCCACCCCTGGACTTGTTAGTGAAAATAAAGTAGGGCCAAGTTGTAAAATTTGGAAGGGGTCTGAAAAATGAAATATCTTTAATATAAGCTTTTAAGTTAGCATTTAAATTAGGTTTTAATTTTAAAAGTTTAAAAATACACACTGACAAAGCACATTAAAAAAAACTTGTCTCTAACTGAACCTTAAGCCAAATCATTTGTTTATTTTGACTCAAGACCTGTGCACGAATGCCATTTCTTCTTTTTTAAAAAATGTCAATAAAAGTAGGTAATTACATTAGCAGTATGAAGAGAAGGCTGTTTTGAATACATAGAATAGAAGTTTATGCATCTCAGTAAAGCTTTCCTCATGATTTAATACTTAATATATTATTTAACCTGAATGACAGCTAGAAGAGATAATCTACAGCTAGCTTTGTTTTTAAAGCTTGTCATTTTTCTCAGGCTTTTTACTTTGGTGGTTAAGTGAAACAGAAACTTCCATGTCTTCCAAAATATACTCCATTCACAAAAGCGAGAGAAGAAAAACACAAAACAAAATCAAATTTCAAAATTGCTGACTCATTCTTAAACTTATAGGGAACAGGACACATGAAGCAGAGATGGCATTTGAAGATGACCATGAGAACAATATTCAAAAGCACTGAAAATGTCTTATACATTTTTCAGTTACACTGTTAATTCTGAATCCCTTTCAAAACTTGAGGGAATGAAAGCTATTTCTGGCTCAAATGCAGAATGAATAATGTAAGCTCATTTAGGACCTTATTACTATATTGATCCGAACAAAGGCTATACTTTCTCCCCCTCCAAAAGTGGCTTATTTTGAATGGAAAAAAATGCATGGGAACATAGCTGTGATGTCTTCTACCTGTAATCCCTGCTGCTGGGGAAAGCTGAGGCTAGTGGATCAGACCTCAAGTTCTGAGCTGCAGTGAGCTAAGCCAATTGGGCATCCACACTGTTTGGCATTAATATGGTGCGCCTGTGGGAGAAGGAAGTCAACAGGTTGCCTAAGGAGGGGAGAACCAGCTGAAGTTGGAAATGGCACAGGTCAAAACTACCACACCCATCAAAGTAGCCCCTGTACTTTAAGCCAAGGTGAGTTAAAAATACCTAGTCTTTAAAAATTAAAAAAAAGAAAAAAGAAAAATGATGCCCCTATCTCTATTTTGAATGAAAAAAAATGTAAAAACTCTTCTGCTGCAAATATATTTTAATATGATAACTGCATAATTATTTCCACTTAAAGAGATTTCATTTTATGGATATGGCCTCAATTCATACTATGTCCTAAATTATATGAATCTACCCTTTTCCAAGGACTGGGATATAATGCTTTAACACTGAAGCTTTCAACTACTGTTTTTTCTGACCAGATTTTCCTTCCCTAGGCAGCCTGGTGGCTCACCACACTGGTGTCAGACAATATGGATACTGGATTAGCTTTAGCCTTCCTGCAGCTCAGAAATCTGAACTCAAGTAATTCACGAGCTTTGGTCTCTGCTAGCAGTAAGGATTACTGGATTTTGCTGCCATACTACATCTTGTGAATTTCTAGTTTGACTTTTATTCTTCCTGCTTTTGGTTTTTGTTTTTTTAAACTAACTGAACTCTACACCCAGTTCTTGGTATCTGTGTGCTGTTCTGTGTTTCTGACTTTCAAGTGAGTTAGAACTCCTTCCTCCTGTAGTTCAACTCAAACTAAAAATGTTGCATACCTAAAATCAAAATCCTTTTCAGACTGAAGATATTTACCTGAAGAGGTAGGTTCTATTTCCAACTCTGCCACTAAATAGTCACATAATCTTGAGCAAGCAATTTACCTAGTCTGCATCACTACTTTCTTATCCATAAAATGAGTTTGGACTGGATTCATTCATTAATTCATTCATTTAACAAACCGTTATTAGAGTGCCCACTACTGTTCAGAGGGCATTGTGTCAAGTGTTGGGTGAGTAACAAAGTTTAGGTAAGACATGGTCCCTATTTAATTTACAATCTACTGGGGAGTAACACAACACAGATAATTATAATAACCAATACATAAGAATTATATGCCAAAGTGCTACATGAGGACCAAGGGAAAATGTTTACCAACTAGGAAACTCTTTGTAGAGAAGATAGCCTTTGCAATGTACTTTAAGTGATGTGTTAGGAATTCAAAAGGAGGAGGATTGGGAAGGACATATCACATAGAAACAAGATGAGCAAAGGCATGGTGTTAGTAAAATGCAGAGTGCATTTGGAGTGCAGAAAGTAAGTCTAGTTGGGTCAGAATGTATTATGTAGGGGTGAATAATATGAGAAGACTGAAATGTGAGATGGAACCAAGGCTGCAGAGTGTCTTAAATGAGAGAGAAGTCTGAACTTTATTTGGTAAGCAAGAGGGAATAACTACTAAAAATTTCTGAGCAGATATGAATAGGTGGTTGCTAAGATCATGTCTAACTTTATCATTCTGAGACCTGTTATAACCTCTGAAAATGAAACAGGGCCTAGAATAATTTCTTTTGTATTTTCAAGATTCATTTTATTTGCTTTAACACTTTAGTAGCATATTTTTATTACATAACTGATAGCTGTTTAAATCCTTGTGGCTAATCCTAATCTTGCATGACAGAAGTGCAGATATCAAGAGAATATTATAATAAATTAGTATTGTGTAATTTATCACAGAGTCATTTTCTTGGCATTTACAGGGTAGGTAATATGGGTAAAATATAATGATTCCATCTAAGCAAGAAAGGAATTTATAATGACAGGCTTAGTTTTTAAGAGATTTAGTTTACCTTGATTTCTGCACCTTTTGATTTTTTCTGCCAGTCCCACACAGTCAGCATATGGTCATTGGAATCATCGACTACACATAAATGAACACCTGAATCCTATTTTAAAGAAAAGTCAAGAAAAATCCCTTATTACAAGATGTAATAATCATTAAATATACATTATTAAGGTCAAACAATTGTTCCTTATGCCATATAATATAACAAGCAAAACTGTGAGGGCTTTAAGACAAGTAATAGGTTATAATTTCTTTTAAATTAAAATAACATTCTGTAAAATACAACTTGATTAAACAAAAATGTATTAAGTGCTTACACTATGCATGGCACTGTACTAGGCCTCTGAGAATTCTATGATGAAAAGTGAGCATTCTTATACAAAAGGAGCTTAGGGTCAAATATTATGGGGAGGGCACACAAAAGACAGGAAGATAAAAGGATGACATCTACATAAATAAGTGGGATACAAGATGGACAGTTATAGGCAAAGGAGAGCTAAGTTATATGAAGGGCCTTGAATGCCAGCATCAAGAATTTAATTTTGGATCAGAGGAATGACATGATACATGACAAATACATTACGAAGATTACAGGTAATAAACTGGAGAGGAGATAGACAGCAGGTGGTAGTTGTGAGAATAGAGGAAAGGGACATATAGAAAAACTGGAGAGGTCAAAATCTGAACTGGCAGCTGACTAGACATGGAGGAACAGATAGGGCTGGTGGTGATACTATCAACAAAAAGATGTAAGGAAGAACAGATTGGGTTTAGTGGGAAAAGATGAGTTCAGTTTTATAAATGATGAGTTTTCCACAATTATATCTATTGGAAACTAGAAAAAAATGAATATAGTACCTACTCATAGTGCTAAATTTCTGAAGAAAGTGATCATGGTTTTATATTGTTTAACCTTTTCTAGTTTAATATTTTTATGAGTTGCTTTCCTTTAGGAATCGTCTAACTCTAGATTGCTCAGTTTGAAAATAATAATACAATTTGTAGAGTTACTAGTACCTCTGAATTTTCCTATTCATTCTTCCTGTGCTTATCTTTATATAATTCATCTTCCTTGTTAGCATCTTCAGAAGGTTGATGGAAGATGGGAAAGAAAATCAATAATATACTAATAAATTTTGCTATCTCCTAGCAATTCGGCTAAGGGCTCTGACAGATGAAAATGAAATTTGTGAAATTCAATTATTACAGACAAACAAAGATTAGGCTACTCTAATCAAAACACAATTAAATTCCATTCTCCTAATTTTACTCGAATTATTTCCATTTCCTTAATGTAGGTTTCACAGTTTAGGAAGTAGGGCTGATATCTGATCTGCTGTTTCAGGTATTTAATTGGCAAACACTTATTAAACACCTATTAAATGGCAGGTATAGACTTAGGTATGGAAGCTATAAATGTAAAGAATAAAAAAGGCAGAGCATATCTTCCCTATTTCCAGGGAGTGCCTTCTGAAGGTCCTTTTAATGGGGAAAATTATAGAATACTTTATTGATAATATGAAGTCAAAGTGTCTCTCCTAACCAGTGTATGAGTGGAGACTACACAGAGATAAACATAATTGTACCAGAGAATCTGTAACTAGAAGAGCGTACATTGGAAATGTTGGAATGAAATGAGGAACACTGAAGTACTAAGCCTTCCAAACTACTTCTGAAATTTTAATCCATGTTTTAGCAACATGACAGCAGCAATCTAGGTCCAAGTGAAAGATGAAAGTAGGCAAAATTCACCTTTGTTCCCACTCTCTCTTTTGTGAACCTTTCAGAAAAGCCCACGTCTTTGCCTTCTTTCCTCAGCTGACAGATATCCAGTGTCCTCATTCTATGCTAGTCATTCCAGTCAGTTCCTCCCTGATCCAAAATTCTCTTCCCTCCTCTGACTACTAATAAAAATTGTAATATCCTGAATGTGATCTGATTAAAATTTGAGAGGCTGCATGGGAAGTGTAATATACAGAGACTATAGGAGTCAGCAAGATCACTTTAAGTCCTACTTCTGACCCACACTGGTTGTGTGACCCTGTGCATACTACTCAACCTCTCTCCATGTCCTAGGAAGCGTTATTAAGTGGTAGAGAAAAAGCTGATCTGCACAGGTAGAAAGAGTTAACTCCCTGGAGTTCCCTACTCCAATAAAATAATAAATTCAGTTAAAGAAAAAAGATGTGTATATGGGAGATGCTTGCATTTTAAAAGAGGTATTCATTAAAATGGTTGGAATTTTTGATAAATGGAACTTGTCTGCCTAACTTAGGTAACTGGCTGTTCAGAGTTCAATGCATTTTCCTAAAGAAATAACGTCACACATGGCAGCCCAGTTTCTAGGTCAGTTTACAAAAGCAAATATGGGAAATGATCAGTACTACATCCTCTAGACCTCCAGGTTCTACCAACTGACCTCCAATGAACAATAAAGACCCTGATCCTTGCTATCCATCTTTCCTATTTACTCTGCACCTACTTTGTAAAAGATACTGTGACCAGTGATATAAAGATGAAAAGGAAACAATTTCTTGCCCTCAAAGGGCCTATATTCTACTTCTAGGAAGAGGCCACAACAGGTACAAAACTAAGTAGCCCATGAATTGAACTGAAATTGTTACATAAAGGTGAGGAGTGAGAAGATGTTCCTGTCTTGAACTTGACCCCTCAGGTTTTATTTAAGGACTTCAAAGGGGATTTCACTTATAGAAGACCCTTAAGATAGTTTTATAATGGGGTTTGGGTATATGTATAATCTGAAAAGTTTTACTAGTTTAAGAAATACATAGTGTTTTATTTTTTTTAACTTTCTTTAGACAAACTAATGTGACTCTGATTTCACACTAATCCTTTACAATTTTTTTTTAAAGCCCAAATCATAAAAGTCTTACTCACTGCTTTTGAAAAGTCCAGACAACCCACTCCACGTTCAAAAGTTCCAAGTCCAATAACCTGAAGTGTGGCCAGACTGACAGAGTCCCAAACTCTGACATGGGGCTGTAGAGGCTACAAAAGGAAAGTGACAAGCATAAGGAAGATGGTTAAAATGGCCAATGAAAATCCAACATTTACTTAGATTAATATAAAGACCACAAAAGTCACATAAAATCAATTTAACTGGGATGATGAATTAAAGAAAAAAAATAGGATACAAACTATTTAACCAATCAATCAACAAGCATTTATTAAGCACCTGCTTCAGAAACATTAGGCACCAGGAATATTAAGACAAAGATGTAAGAAGTCTCTTCTTTTAGAAGCAGTTTAACGCTGCTTTCATAAAATGCTACTTAACGCTACATTCATAAAAGAGCATATATACTGTCTGTATAGGACAAAAACAAATGAGGTCCTGGGGAAGATCTGGAAAAACCAGGTAGAATGCAGTGCTTGAACTGAGTCATAAGGAAACAAGAGATTTTAGAAGTGGAATTGAAAAGAGCACCAGGAGACTAGAGGTGAAGGAAAAGAAAAAAGGCCAACTTAGCTGGACAGCAGAATGTGGAGAAGGGAATAATATATAATAATGCTGGGAAAGGAGGCTAGGGTGAGAGGGATACCCTTCATTTATATTTTATTCTTGAGTCAAAGAGGAGCCACTAGAGTTTTCTGAGAAGGGAAGTATGGAAAAATGGTATTCCAAAGATCTAAGAATTAATACTGTCATATATAGAATTTTCTCCTTATATCATGGAATTGAAGCTACCATATTTCTTTCCTAAGAAAGTCTTATGAGGTTTCATTACAGTGTTGAACAAATAAACCCACAGAATTCCAAGGCTGGAAGGGAACTCAGAGGCCAGTTGATCCAATTAATATAAGAATGTCTGCTATAATATAGCTGAAAAGTAGCTATTAAGATTTTGAATGAAGAACTCAAGTAGGAAGCTGCTATCTTCTAAAGCAGTCTATTTCTCTTTGGGGGAATTCTAGTGGTTAGGAAGTTTTTTTGCTTTTTAAAGTAACAAGCCTAAATCTGCATCTTTTGCCCAATATTCCTGGTAATACTCTTTGGGACTTAGGAAACCAAACCAATTACCTGAAGAGTGCCGCTATAAATCCCCAAAGTCTTATCTCTTCTTGGATAAAGCTTCTCTCTTCCTCTGACCACTTTTCATATGACATAAACTAGAGACCCTTCGTCCTGGGTTACCCTCCTTAGAATGCTCTTCAGCTTATTGAGGTCAGTACTAAATGTGGTTTTTAGAACTGAATACAATACTCCAGATGTGGCCTTAACAGGGGAGAATAAAAAGCGGGATGATAACCTCCTTATTCCTATATGCCAGCGGTTCTCAACCTGTGGGTTATGTTCAATTTGTAACAATGAAAATACATCCTGCATATCAGATATTTACATTACGATTCATAACAGTAGCAAAATTACAGTTATGAAGTAGCAATGAAAATAATTTTATGGTTGGGGGTCACCACAACATGATTTAAAGGGTCACGGCATTAGGAAGGTCGAGAACCACTGCTATGTGCCATTCCTCTCTTAATGCAGCTCACTGTACCAAGTGGCACATCTTAAGGGATTTCTAATGTAAGTTCTTAAATGATATCTTCAATTATGTTTTATAACAAGGGCAGATAGGTGGTGCAATGAACAGAGTAATGGTCCTGGAGTCAGGAGGACTTGAGTTCAAATTGGACCTCAGATACTTATTAGCTATATAGCCCTAGACAAGTCACTTAACCCCAAATGCCTCCCAAAAAAATGTTTTATAACTAAAATGCTAATTTCTTGTTCAAGGTAAATTACAAAGACCATTCCCATATGCCAGTTTTTCTGGGTGAGCAAGCATGTTCCCACTTCAATAAGAGAATAAGTTTTTTAGGTCAGAACACTGAAATAAATGTTCAGGTCTTACTGTTCTCTTTAATGGATTAGAAATTGAATAATTATTTGGAAAAGAATAATTATGATGCAAAATGAAATTCATCATTCTTTAAAAGTCATTTTTTTCTATCATTGTTCTGCTTATGCCATAAAACTTTTAGTTATCATTTAAAGGAAATAAAATAACTAGTGAACTATTTCTAAAGTTAAAAATACAACTAATTCCATCTTAACTGAGAATTCCAATTAGATCAAAGTATTTGAATTGGACCACTTACCCTTCCATCTTTATCCACTCCAGCTATCTGTCCAGTCGCAATCCTAATTTTGTCAGGATGTACAGCAAGGCTAAAAAAACAAAACAAACAAAAAGATGACAAATTTATTAATTATATTAATAAGAGGAAGGTAGAGGTATCATTCCAAAGAATAAAAGTCTATTTTTCTTTCAACATCTTTCAAACAGATGCTATTTTTTTAGTTTTGATAATTATCCATTCAATTACCTTATTTTCAATATTAAAAATGATTAAGCATAACATTAACATCTTAAACATATCATGTGTTCAATAAATGTTTAGCTGAAATGGAAAAAAACCCTATTTCGTTTTCTGCTTTTTAAAAAGTCTATGAAAACCAAAGAAATGTACATGTCACATCAGAATCCCCTTCCGCAGTTCTTAAATTCTATCAATGCTATGCATCAAATGTTTTTTGATAAAGCTTTTCAACTATTTCAAAAAACTAATTTCTGCAATACTTTAAATATAGTATACAGTCAATGAGAAAAACTTGATAATGTAAAGTTATTATTACAATGTCTGGTGTAATGCTGCACCAACTAACACTGTCTCACAATATCTTGCCAAACTCTACTCCAACATCATGAAAGCTTGATGTAATGTATGTCCTTTAGTCAGTTAATAAATACCAACCACCTCCTTCTGCTAGTCCCCTTCCAAACTGTCTACCTTTTTTCATCCCTCCTTTTGCCTAGGAACATATATCTCTCATAGTTCTTATTGCATAAACTGCCCCTTGTAAAGCAATTTCATACAAAGCTGTACTTTTACAGAACCAATGAGAAACATTAGGTGGTTTTTGCCAGGAAATAAAGACACAATGACTAGAATGGGACTGGATATAGGAATAGGTTAGATAAATTTTTAATGAATATTCAATAATATGGAGTATTAAAGTATAAATTTTACAAATATATGACAAATGATAATGGTGACCCAAATATAGGCAACATGCTTAAAATGGGATGTTTTTAAAAAGAAATACAGTAAATGTATATATGTGGATACACTGGAAAAACAGGCAAAATCATACATAAAAACTCATTTGGTGGGAATTTTTTTAACACTTTAATAAGGATTTTTCATTTCTTTTATCATCTCGCTTCATCTTTGGCACTTTCATTTTCATTCTCTTAGTATAACTTGTGATTATATACTAAAATTCATGTTTTACATAATTCAGATTTGGTAAAACAATCTTGCTTGTATTTGGACCAAATGGTAATTTTGTAATACCTTTATCAACACAGAAAAGTATCTCAAATGTGTGCATTTTACCATTGTTTGGGTAGCTTGTTACTTGCCACATTCTACATCACCCCTTCTCAAAAAGAATGTACTACAATTTCAAACCACATATAGTGGCATTTTAATAAAAATATGTTAACTAACAACTCCCTCTACATGACTGTTCAGAAGCCTGTCGTCAGTGTCAGCAAAGCTGGTATGAGAGATTATAATGAAGATGTAGACAAGTTTAACCCATTTATGTAGGTACAATTTTATTTTTTGCTGACACTCTCTTTTCTTTGGAATTCTATAGTTAGTCACCAAAATTCCAAAAGAATTTTCTACATTTTCCTTACGAGTCTTCACCTTGTTGGGAGAGAATAATCTACAAAAAATCTTCAAATTTCAAAAACAGACTACAAAACCCTCACTATTTAAGAAGAGGCAACAGTCAAGAAATACCAACCATTTTACACAGTCTGTGTGACTCAGATAATGTCTCTGGGTTCTTTCCTCATAATTAAACAAAACTACTACTGAAGCTATGAAATATACTATTTCTCCGGTAGGAAGAAGGTAAACATTGGCTCGACAGTCTTTTCCCCGATAGCCATATCTTAAAAAAAAAGTTAAGGCTTTTAATAGACGTAATCGTGAAATAATATTGATCTTCCCTTAAAAGGACTTCTAAGTTTATCTTTGATTCATTTTGATTGTGTGGTCATTTTAGAATTAACATGTTCTCTTCATGGAGTGAATGAATGGTCCAGGAAGCCACGCAGCACAGAGAAAAGTAACATCAGCCTGAACAGCACGAGATCTAGGTTCTATTCTCTGCTCTGTTCCTCATTGTGTGACAATGGACTAGCATTTTAACCTCTCTGGTTTGCTTTTTCCCCATCTATAAAATAAGGAGGTTGGACTAAATGATTTCCAAGTTTCCCTTCAGCACTAAAAATTTATGATCTGTTTTGTACATATGAATGTTAACAACTTCAGAGTTAAGATCTCTTTGTAGATTAGAATAAGAGCACTAGGGGGTCTATATGTTTTAAAAAATGCAGACTGTGCTATCAACAGATGAAATTAGGTTTACTTTATTGACGGTAAAGGGATGTGTTCTTGTTCTTGCTAAAAAGTGCCAAGGCTCTGGGTAAGTTGGCTTTCCTCTGGCTTCTCTAGGGAGAACTGTGAGTGCTAAATGCCTCCAATGGGAGCTTAGGAATGCTCATCTTTGAGCAGTTGCAGGTACCTTCCTGCATCTGACAAGGGAAGGAAAAATAGGTTTCTGGGAAGATTCTTCATTCCTTGTGCTCAGAAGTAACATATCTGGAAGGAGAGAAATCAAATATACTAGCATTAAGTGGACTGGATGGGTAATACATGCAATCTCAGGCTCTACCATGATACTTGGGAAGCACTGAGGTTGTATTTAAATTGCTGCTTAAGAGAAACTGGGTTTCATGGGCTAGGGAATGTAATAACAAAAGAGCTGACATTTAAAATACGGTAAAGGTAACAGAAAAGTTATAAACAATTTTACAATAAAAATTAAGTAAATGATACCAGCAAGTAAAAACTGCAGTTGGGAATAATGTAATTTAGCACAAACTTTTCAGAACTACAGTGTGAAATGATATTAATTTTGATGGATTTAAGTGATTTCTAACAAAAATGATCATCAGCTGATATCTAAGTAGTATTTTAAAGTTTACAAAGTTATTTACACATATTATCTCATTTAAGTCTTATAAAAACCTAGCAAAGTAGGTACTTTAGGCATTATCTTTATTTTGCAGATGAGGAAACTGAGGCTTTGAGCAGTTAAGTGACTTGCTTAAGGTCACAAAGCTAGTTAAGTGTCACAATGGGAATCTGAATCTAGTTGCTCCTACACCAAACCCAATGTTCTTTCTATTCAGGGGTTCTCAAATTATCCCCAGGATTGTAGTTGGTGAGTTAAGAATGGTTTTTTTACATTTTAAAATGATGTTTTATTTTATTAAAATGATTTTTTAAAAATCAGGCTAGGTTAGATTTGGTCCTCAGGCTGTTGCTTGTCCATCTCTGCAATACTCCATCTAGCCTCTAAGAAGAATTTGTTTAAAAAAAAAGTTAAGTAAGCAAATATATTGCACAGTAATATAGTAGGATACGCCCACTCCAGTTTAAGCTTCTCAGGAGGCAGTTCAGTTCGGATGTCATCATAGCTGTTGACATCAGAAGGAATAAACATTGTGATTGGCCGACCTCTCATGAACATTTTGATATATTCTCCTTCTGTTAAAAAAAGAAAAAAGGCAAAAATGAAATAAAATATACTTGTCAAACAATCGGCTCAAATGGAAAATGTGAACTGCTAATGCTGAGAAATAATAAATAAGGATAGCCATTTTAGTTTGCCTTTTCTTCATTAAAAATAAATTAATGATGTAGAGAACATAATACAATTAAGAGGCAGAATCTACTGTAACATGTAAGAAAAATATTTCTATTTATAAAATGTAAAGAGATTGTTTAATCACAAGAATAAGGAAGGCCTAAAATGAAATTACAAAGTAAAAACAATTCATGACTTTTAAAAAAAGGGAAAATATCATAATATACCGATACTATAAGGGGGAAAAGCAGAACTCCAGGAACTAAAATAAAAGTACAACTCAAGCAAAAAATCAGATACCAAAGGGATTCTCGACAAAGAATTTAGCTCTATTGGTTTAAAGAATGCTAACTTTCTGGAGTCAGTACCATACCTGAAATACCTAATCCAGAAGTTCTTAACATATAGCTGAGAACTCTTGGGGGTTTCTGAGATCCTTTCATGGGGTATGCGAAGGCAAAACTATTTTCATAATAATATTAAAATGTTATTTGCCTATTAAAGTGTTCTTCTGTTTTCAACTACATATCTGTGTGAAGCCAGATTCCCTCATATACTTCAACCACAACAACACATTGCAACAGACTGAATGCAGAAGCAGATAAAAAAAATCCAGCTGTTTTCTATTAAGCCAGACATTAAAGAGATTTGCAAAAATATGTGAAACAATACCACTCTTCTCACTAATTTTTTTTACTTTGGAAAAGTTATTTTTCATTAAAAATGTATTATTTATGTTAACATGCAACAAGTTCGTTACTGTTATTTTAAAACAAAATCTTATTTTTAAAATGTCTTTTAATTTCTAATATGGTAAATACCAACAGACATAACCCACATAAACAAAAGCTCTTTGGGTCCTCGATAATTTTTCTGAGTGTAAATACACCAAGACTAAAATGTTTAAGAGCTGATGAACAATTATGCTCGGTGCTGGTAAGAGTAAAAAAATGAAACAATTCCTCTTCAAGGAGCTTACTCTATTGGGAGAAACAACATATATACAGTACACAGTGTGTACGTGTGTGTGTGTGTGTGTGTGTGTGTGTGTATGTATGTATGTATGTATGTGAAACGGAGGGAAGGGAGAGGGGTGATGGGGATAGTGTTAGCATCTAGATCAAGAAGTCTCATGTAGGAGGGCACAATTGAGCTGAGTTTTAAAAGAATCTAGGGATTCTAGGACAGAGGTGAGGAAGGAGTGAATTCTAGGCATGGGGCCTATACAATGGGGAAACTGAGATGGAATACTGTGTGTGGGGTTGGAAACAGTTTCCAATGCCAAACACATAAGTTTGTGTTTTATCACAGGACCAATAGGAAGCCCACTGAATCTTACAGAGTAAGGGAGGGACCTGGTTAGACTTATGCTTTAAGAATATCACTCTGTCAGTAGTATTGAGGATGGGTTGGAGAAGGAAGAAACGAGTCAGGAAGTTCAATTAGGAATCTGCTGCAATAGTTCAGGCAAAAGGTCTGGCCCAAACTAAGGTTGTAGCTGTGTAAATGGAGAAAATAAGACAGATGTGAGAGATGTTTTAAGAGCGTAACTGGTAAGATTTGGTGAATGAACAGACGTGTGATGAAATAGAGAGAGGAGTGAACGATGACTCCTAGTTTTCAAGGACAGTAGTATTCTGGACAGAAACAGAGAAGTTTAGAAGATGGATGGTGGACTTGGGGTAAGCAAGAGACAGTGTGGTCTATTTTGGAGATAATAAATTTGAGATGCCTATGGAATAACCAATTGGAAATGTTGGTTATGTGGGACTGAATCTCAGGGGACAAACTAGCATTAGTGTTGCTACTTAAGGGCTTTATAATTGAAGTATTATGCTACCGCATTGGCAAGGACCTGATTAACACATTCCTAACCATTGTCCCATAATAGAGAAAAAGTCTGAAATAAATGGATACCATAAGCATAAGTTTTGGAAAAACAGAGGCTGAAATGGGAACATTTGGGAAATCAACAGACAGCATCAGAGTGGTGAAAATTGGGTGAGGGTGGGGAGGAGTAGGTGAGGAAGGTGAAAGGAATATGAAGACATTTATTCTACTCCACAATTTTGCTTAGGACCAATTCTGTATCTAAACATTTAGCAAAGTATGTTTTACTAAAACTGCTAAGTCACCACGAATAATCAATAATTTATACTTCATACACTGGCACTGGAAGTAAAGAATAAATATGGGGATGGGGAATAAATATTAACACCAAATTATTTTCAACAACTAATTAATAAGTAATAAATGCCTATGATGGCTTAAGATTTGTTCTAGACACTGAGAATACAAAGACAAAACCGCATCCATCTCTGTTCTCAAGGAACTTATGCTCTAACAGAGATATGAATAAATATGTGAAAATAAGTAAAGGTAGTTTTGGGGAAAAGGCAGCTGGGGTGGGGGTGCACTGAGAATCAGGAAAGACCCTATGGAGAACAGTTGTGCTTGTTATAGTATGAAAAGTTCAAAGTTATTTTTATTACTACTTCTCACAGGGTCTTTGGCTCTAGGATTAGATCTAATAACAGGCTAAAGACCTCCTACACCACTGTTTTAAATCATGTTCTGTCTTTATTACTTCTGAAGCCAAGAGTGGGTTCTGTTTCCTGCTGTTTTTTCACACAATTGGACTTTGATGTTGTTAGATGTTTACCAGCCATATTGATTATCTCTTTTCCCTTTCATATCCTTGCCCCTTCTGCCAGAAAGTTTTGTAACTAAATTTTTCCTCCTTTGAGGGAACTGTTCAGAGTCTAGCTAAAGTCTCTAAGGCAGTGGTTCTCAACCTTCCTAATGCCACAAGCCTTTAATACAGTTTCTCATGTTGTGGTGACCCCAACCATAAAATTATTTTTGTTGCTATTTTATAACTGTAATTTTGCTACTGTTATGAATCATAATGTAAATATCTGATATGCAGGGATATATTTAAATTGAACATAACCCACAGGTTGAGAATTGCTGCTCTAAAGACTTTAGGAGCAAACATTTTTCTAGACTCCTTTTCAAGCTACAAATATTAAAACTTTCTCTTGTCTTTTTCTCTTGTCTAGACGACAGAATCACATTTTTAAAAAATCATTTTTCAAACCACAGTACAAGAAATAGTATCTACCCCTACTTGAAGAGAAACAAGCCAAGTACAGCTTAGTAGTAATGGAAACACCATGTACTCAAGTCTCCTTCCTTTAAGATAGAGGTATTTTTGCTTAAGAATTAAAGGCTAAGAATACAACGCAGACACACCAGAGTGCAACATTTCTTTCAGAATTCCCCTCCCCCACCCACCTCTATATCTTATTTATTTCAAATCTTGCCTCAAAAGCCATCTCTTTGAGGAACATTCCCTTGGTTATCTCCATGACCTCCACTGACACTCCTATCCATGACTTTTTAGCATGTGTACATTCACATAACACACATATATACCCAATATATATGTAGTTGGGGGTTTAAAGTTTGTTTTCTTGTTATCTTACACTTAATTAGTATGTGGCTAGGTAATGCTGTTTTATGCTTGTTTTATATGAGTATGTATTAGGACCCTACCTAGACTTTATCCTCTCTGACTCCAGAATCTTTTGTCTCCATCTTAGAATTTCTCTTAAGAATCTCCATCTTGGCTGGATCAATCGATTTATCTATCTATAGCAACCACTACTTTGACAAAGAAATAAACTGGTTGTTCTTGAAAGAGAGTTAAGTTGACAGCAATAACTGAAAGGGGAAAAAACAAAACAAAACCTCAGAACTAGGCACTTGGGGAGCTGGGTTCTAGTCCATCAGGGACCTTTTTATGTTGATGGCAGGAAGAAGGAGAAAGACTGTTAGCTCAATCCCCTCTCTCCAGTGTTTACACTCGTGCTTATTAAAGCTTTAAAGTAATCTGCATAGTCCTAGCACTGGGGGTATGACAGGAGTTTGGAGTTGAAAAGAAAAATGAAAAATGACTTACTTAGGTATTTACTTCTAGCTTCCTTTTCAGACTCAGTGGAAGTTATAGACTGGGTGGAGGACAGGGGGCACACACAGATAATATTCCAAGGGAGAGAAGAGTATAAGGAATTTATTCTGTTACCCAACCAGGAAAGAGGAATGGGAATACTTCAGAAACTAGGGATGAATTAGCAACATCTTGTCAGCTACCTCAAACATCCTTTTCTGTGTCAGATGGATACAATATAAAAATGCTGATCTGGAAAATCATCCCTCGACAACTGGGATCACAAGTAATGAGTTGAAAGGGGTCTCAGTGGTTACGTAGTCCAATCCCTCTATTTTGGTGATAGGGAAACTAAATGTGAGGGAGGTAAAGTGCCTTGGTAAAGGCAACAGAAAGAGGCCTAGAATGAAGGTGTCTATCTGCACAGAAATCTCATCAGAAAAAGAAGAGATGGCGTACTTCCTCTTTTTCCGACTGGAATCATGGTGGGCATAGAAGAAAAGAAGAAGCTACCATCTGTTCCAGAATCCCTTCTGAAAAAGTGGAAGGCTTTTGCAATACTGAAGGCCAAACGCTTGAAGAAGATAGCTATAAAAAAGCTCTGTAAAATACTGAGAAAAGTTATCTATGAGAAAGCTAAAGCCTGCCATAAGGAGTACAGACAGATGTACAGAAGTGAAATCTGGCTGGCTAAAATGGCACACAAAGCTGGCAACTACCATGGACTTGCTGAACCCAAGTTAGCTTTTGTGATCAGAATCAGAGGTATCAATGGTGTTAGCCCAAAGGTCTGAAAAGTATTACAGCTTCTTCGCCTTCACCAAATCTTCAATGGCACTTTTGTTAAGCTTAACAAGGCCTTCATTAACACGCTGAGGATTGTGGAACCATACATTGCATGGGGTTATCCAAGCCTGAAGTCTGTGAATGACTTGATTTACAAACGTGGTTATGGCAAGATCAAGAAACAGAGAATTGCCCTGACGGATAATTCCCTTATTGCAAAATCTCTTGGGAAACATGAAATCATCTGCATGGAGGACTTGATTCATGAGATCTACACTGTTGGCAAGCACTTCAAAGCTGCCAACAACTTCCTGTGGCCATTCAAATTATCTTCTCCACAAGGCGAAAGGAAGAAAAAGACTACATATTGTGTGGAAGGTGGAGATGCTGGTAACAGGGAAGACCAGATCAACAGGCTTATTAGAAGAATGAACTAAAGGTGAATTCACCATGATTATTTTTCTTATGGTCTGTTAATAAAAATGCCTATGACAAAAAAAAAAACTACAAAAAAAACCAACCCCCTCCCCCCCAAAAAAAAGATAAAAAAAAAGAAAAAGAAGAGATGAAAAATAATGAATAACAGGAATGAGAGGATATGTATAGGTCTCCAGG
>CM053585.1:68727162-68744072 GCA_028646515.1 Pseudochirops corinnae | reverse complement strand
GTCCCAAATTTCTGGGGTTTTCCCAGCTGCTGGTGCTTGTAGGAGGCTGCTGCAGCCCCCACCAGCTCTGGCTCACTGAAAACACACCCCAGGACCACAATCCGGATCCAGGCTGCTGAATGCAAGAGCACTTGGCCTCTGAATGATCTCTTGGCCCCCCTGCAGTCTGCAGGCTGGGAGCTCTGAAGCAGCAACGTGGAGGTGGCTGCAGGACCTCTGCTTCTGCCGCTTCCTTGCCCTGGAGGCAGTTTGGCCAGACCTCCTTTTCTCCCCCAATTTTAGCCGAGTTCCACTGACCTTTCACTTAGTCCTTTTTTCTTATGGTTTGATGTCTGGAAACTGCCACAGGTGCCACTGATCAGCTCTCCTGAAGCTCCAGCTGTGGCTCAGCTCGTCAGGCTGCCCCCAGGGCCAAGCCGAGGTTTCAGGCTGGGCTGGTTTTGTCTCCCACCACTGAGATGGTCCCTCCTAGCTGAGCTGCCTTCGGAGGAAAGTATATTTGTGTGCTCTAGAATTTGTTTATAGTCTTATTTTATGGGTATTTTGAGGCGACTATGTTGGAGCTGTGGTACCTTGCTGCTCCTATGCTGCCATCTTGCCTCTGCCCCTCATGTCTCTCTTTCAACCCCTCAAAGGATTTTTAGAGGTATTAGGATCGGAACTTTAAAACTGGAAAGAATCTCTGAACCCATGTAATCCATACCAGGGGCAGAGAATATGCTGCCTCAAGCCACATGTGACCCTCTAGGTCCTCTAGCGTCGCCCTTTAACTAAATTGGAACTTCACAGAACCAATCCCCTTAATAAAAGGATTTGTTTTATATAACTTGGACTCAGTCAAAAGGCTGCACCCAAGGACCTAAAGGGCCACCTGTGGCCTTGAGGACACAGGTTTCCCACCCTTCCTCTCTTCCCTCCTCTCCTCCCCCTTCCATTAAGCAGGCTCATAAAGGTTAAGTGACTTGCCTGAGGTCACACAGTAAGTGACAGAACCTAGATATGAGCCTAAGTCCTATGACTTCAAATTTATTCCTATTTTCCACTATCCTATGCACCTTCTGAATTAGCTATTACAACTATCCCCTCATTGAACCCAGTAAACAGATCCAGAGAGGTTGGAGCCCAGAGGTTTCCAGCTACCTATATAACTTAACTAAGATTCAAACCTAGTTCTTCTGACTTTAAAGCACTGTTGACTCTACATTGAATACTTTCTTTTTTAAAATGTATTTCCAGGGATAATGATAACAAGACTAATTATTTGGCAGATTTAGTGGCATTTAATACAGCAATTAATTTGACTTGTGATGTTTTGCTTTTTGACTACAAGTGTTGTACGCCATGAGAGGCAAGTCCTACCTGCTGTCTAATAACATTATATGTCGTGTCTCTTGTAGAGCTTTGCCATTTACCATTTTCCCTGAGTCTCTATTAAAGTAATTAATACAATATAAAATTTTTTTAATGTTTTATTTACATGTAATCTGAAGTTCTAAATGATAACTTGTACACCACTAAGCAGTCATTTTATAAATTTTTTTAGTCTTTTTACTCAGACAGGATGTCTTATAATAGCTCACATTTACATAATGCTTTTCTTACAACATCCTTAAGAGGTCAGTAGATTGTTTTAACATCCTGGAAATGGTTTTGGCAAGTTTACATTTTATGCTTTTTGAACTGCCTTGAATTCCTAAAGTTTTCTTTGCTCTGTTCTGGGATTTTTAGCAGTTTTTATGCGTTCTTAGAGGAATGATACATTTTGAAACTCAGAAGTGACCAATATTTGTCACTTGGTTTTGTTTTTTTATTGTTGTGTTATTTCCTTCCGGTATTTATACTGTTTCTTTCCTGTATTTAATGTAAACTAAACAAGTTTAGCACCTGTTGAGCAAATTATTTGCTGTACTGAAAGATCTTTACATATACAAAAGATCTTTAGCCCTTTGCGCCTTTATATGTTAGTAATTCATTCTATATCTGTTATTTAGAAAACAGTGCAGCTGAGAGCAAACATTGGATGTAAGGTGATGAATTGAATGGGGTTTGGGTTGGGGTTTTTTTTTGGTTTATATAAACGTGTGTCCATGTGTATATGTATGTGTGTGTGTACATATATACACACATATATAAATAAAAGAGCTTTTGCAAGGTGATAATGAAGATAGACCCATTTTGCATAGTAGACACATGTCTTGCTTTTTATTAGGTCCATTTATTGTGAGATACAAATCTCATTTGTCCACTATAAATTTTTTTAAAAAGCATTCCACCAAATAGAAACAGATCTTTGCTAACAATTTTCGTAAGTTGACAATGCTCTGTGTACTTTTTTATTATTCTAAATTTGTTTCTTACAGATGAGAAAAGGAGTTGAAAACTCCTGTTTTTATAGTACTTTACAGTGTATAAAACAGCTCTGTGAGATACTGTTCAAGTATTATCTTCATTTTACAGATGGGAAAACTTAGGATCAGTGAGGTGAACTGATTTGACTAGGACCATAAAGGGAGTAAATGTGAGAGCTAGAACTTTAGGTTTCTTTTCTCCAAAGCCAGTATTCCACATTGCAGTTCATGTTTGTCCAGTTGTCTCTTACATGGTTATATAAATGATTCTTGTTCAACTTGCAGGCCATTGAAACTCCTGGTTTGGTTTGGTGGGTGGTGGAGGGGGGTTTGCTCACATTAAAAAAAAAAATTCTAAATTACATATCATTTAAATTATTAACTGAAAAAAACCTCAACATCCAGTAACAGTACAACCATTCAAATTTGCTTATTAATTATTTACATTTTAACTAATTGTAATATGTATAATATATCAGCTTTTTAACCATCCTAACTCATTGTCAGGAAACTTTGGTCATTCTTTTTTACTTTTTTTTTGTTCATGGTTGCAGTCAGTATTTTGTCGTTATGGATTTTTTTCCTCCTGCATTACTTCATAAATAACTTTTCAGATTTTTTTTTTTATTTGTTTGTCTTATTTCCTTTGTGGTATCATACCACAATTTATTTAACCATTCCTCTTTTACTTTATATTTAGGTTCCTTCTACTTTGTTTTTTAACAACACATAGTGCTGCTATGAAAATCTTTGAACAGAGTATGCTTGTGGTTGAGGGATTTTAGAAGCTTTCTTAACCCATCTCTTCCCTGAAAGTATTTTTCTCCTCTACAACATATCTGAGAAGTGATCTGCCTAGCCTTTTTCCTTAAAAACTTCGAAAGGAAATTTGTTTACCTCTAGAAACAACATATTCCCACTTTGGGATTACTGATTTTTCCTTCTGTGACATAAAAAGTTAAACAGATACAGTTACTGGGTAATTAATCATTTTATTAATTATCACTAGCAGATAATAAAAGAGGTCAGTGGTCATCCCAAATGGCTTCTTGACACTTGTATGCGCTTGGAAGAGTGAGTATTCCTGACAAGCAGCAATCAAATCTGATGAGTTAATGAAAGAATGAATATTATAATGAGCGGTAAACCTAATAATGAGAGGCTAGGGGACAAGATTTTGATTATGTCCCTTTTACTCAGACCACGGCCAGCCCCCGCAGTCTAGACAAAGGATCCACCCACCATGCAAGCCTGAGTAGAATTCAATGGACTTCCCCATTTGTGTGAGGTCTGAACTAGATTGAGGAGAAAATTAATCCAGTCTTGTTATCAGCCATGTGTCCTTCACATGTTGATTTGACTTAGTAGAGAATGAGGGAAATAGGGAAAAAACCTGGATCTCCCATATAATTGGTTATTTAAACATCATTTCTCTCACTTCCAGAATCTTCTTAGTTGGTTCTGCCCTCTGTGGCCAAGAAATATTCTCTCTTCTACCTGACCAGCTCTTTATTCCCCTGTTTAAAAAGCTTTAGTGGCTCCCTGTTGCCTATAGGTTGAAATACATACTCTTTTAATTTGGCATTTAAAAATCTTTACTACCTGTCTCTGATCAACCTTTCTAGGTTCACTGTCTCCAAATCCATCATACTTTTAACTGAATAACATTGCCTCCTCTATGCTGTCATATGGATTTTTATAAAAAGCGTTTTATTCTAATATCAATTAAGTTTACTTTATTTTTTTCATTGACAAGTAAAGATGATCAAGAACAAAAGACAAAAAAAAATTAGTACACGACTAGAAAAACAATAAATTTTAAAAGGCGTGGTATGTACTTAAAACAGCTTCTACCTGAATACTCCAAACTGAAACATCATTTATAATTTTTTTAAAAAGGTATATGGACACTGGTTATGGTAATTCCATATAGAAATTCACCAACAGGAGAAAATAAGCTTTTATATAATGCATACTCTGTGCCAGGGAGTATGTTCAGTTACAAATATCATCTCATTTGATCCTCACAACAACCCTGTGGTTTAGGTGTTATTATTATTCTCATTTTGCAGTTGAAACTAGTGCAAACAGAAGTTAAGTGACTTGCCCAGGGTCACACAGTTAGTGTCTAAGGCTGGATTTGAATTCAGGGTTTCCTGACCCCAGGCCTAGCATTCTATCCACTGTGCCACCAGCTGCTTCATAAATTAATTGTCATAACAAGGAGACTAAATGAGCCTAAAAAACACCATAATCAAAAGTAGTTGACTCCCATAAGCAGAGAATTATTGCAGCCAGTGGCAACACCAGTTTATATTCGAAATGCATTTGTAAAATCTTATGAAGTATGATGGCTAGTTATGAGCACTGTCACCTCATAAAACAGAAAGAAACTGTTGAGAATAAAATAATTTTAAAGAGTTTACTGAGAGTCTTAACTAAAGGTTATCCTGAGGGCATTTAAAGATAAAAATAGAGAACTGAAAAACAGAAAAAGGTAGAAAAGATCTGTAAAGATTTTTGTAAACCAATTTTTCTCCCAATTATTATAGAAGCACCACATTAGGACTCTTAACGTCATTTTCATATAAAGGAGGTAGAAATGGTACTAAGGAGAACAAAGAGAGGAAGAACAATAGTCATTAGACTAATGTGTGTATAAAGGAGGTAGCTGTTGCAGAAGACTCAGTTATAAGGTGATTGAGGGATTGATTCAGAAGCCATCTAAGGGGAGGGGAAGATATCCAATATGTGGACAGTAATCTCAGACCTTACTAAAATTGAAAAATGGGGATTTGGAGACCATCTACCAACATATATACATAAAATGTTTTAGAATCCTATTGATACTCATCAAGGACTTCTTCAATGAGGTTTTAATAAGAAAAAGGAAGGCTTTCATAAGTGATATTCCTCGCTAGACTACATCTTCACCATCACACAGTTCACGGGATTAGGGATTTTAAGACCCTACTCTTTGTTTGATTATTTTAAAAACTTAAGTAGAGCAAAGTGCCATATTTTCAAAGCAGTATGCTTTCCATTCATACTTTGCACACTCATTCAGAAGTCCTTGAAAGATATAACAGAGAGAACTGTTTTCAGCTTTCTAAGTAAACAAGGCATAGAACTTGGAACTATATGCTCTCCGAAGTTGTTTGCCACAGTGGTGAAATATCCAGAGTCCACAGTCCAAGGGGTCTGTAAGAATTCATACTAACCATCTGCTCAGGAAGAATCAAGTGAATGGAGAATATCTATTGCCCAGATTTTTCTCTGTATGTATATGACAGACTGTTCAGATCCTTAAGTTTGGCCTGTGATTAATTAGCAAAAGGAGAAAGGGCTGGATTATTATTAAGAATTTGAAGTATTTCCCTCTTGAAGGGTAGGAAAAAGGCGATGGAAAAAAAGGAGTGTTCTTTTCCCTTGGGAACTGCTAGACCATGAAGATAGGATAGTCTGCTTATCTACAAGGGTTCCAGTTGCACAGTTTCTCAGTCTGGTAAGAGACTGACTGACTTCTGTCATGACTCCCAAGGACACACAGGGAGTCCAGCTTAAGGGGAAAACAACAAATTATGTCAACTCAGGTTGGGGAGCTTCATCCTTGACACATTCAGGGCTTCCTGTGTACTCTTAGGTCCAGTGTGTCAGAAAAATATAGCAACTAAAGAAGACAAATTCAAAGGGCCCCTTAACAAAAAGTAGGAAGGAATAAGGTTATGAAAGGATTTTAAAATGAAGGACTTTTATATTTGATCCTAGAGGTCATAGGAAACTACTGGAGTTTACTGAATTGGGGGAGAGGGCAATAGCATGGTATGATCTGTACTTTATAGGGGATAGACTGAAATATAGGAACAGTTATCTTGTGAAAGAGGTACTATTTCTCCAAATGCTGTTATCTTCATTTTATAATATAAGGAAATTGAGGATCATAGAAATGAAATGACTTAATCAAGGTCACAAAACTAGTAAATGGGAATTGGGTCTCCTGATTTTGAATTCAGTGCTGTTTTTACTAAACAAATAGCTCTTCCAAACAAGAAAAAATTCTGCAAAGAAGTGACTGGCTAGAAATAAAACATAATCTTGGGTGTACATGTGAAGAGATTTATTGACCACAGTTCAGACTCACTAACAGCAATACCTATGTATGACAGGATTTTCTTTTTTTTTTTTTAATAAAAGTTTATTGCTATCTTTTGTTTTCATGTCACCTAAATTTTTCCCAGTGTCCTTATATCTCCCTCCCAGAGAACCATCCCATATAACCAAAGTTTGTTGTGTTTTTTTTTTGGGGGGGGGGGAACTCAGCAAAAGTAATCAGTATATTGAAAAAGTCTGAAAATAAATGCAGTGTTCCATATCTATGAATTTCCCATCTCTTCAAAAGAGATTGAGGGAGGTGCCTTCTTCTTTGGGGCTGTTGCTATTCACTTTGTTATTTAGTGGTGGTTCTTTCCATTCATATTGTAGTCAGATATATATAGTTTTCTTGACTTCTCTTATTTTACTCTGCATCAGTTTGTGTAAATCTTTATGATTCTCTGTATTCCCCCCTGGCTTTCTTCCTATCTTCTGGACTTCAAAACCAAGCTTCTTACCGCTGTCTCCCAAACCACCCTTCATTCGCCTCTCATTGTCTTCCTAACTTCAAAACCAGGTCACTGTGCTGACTTCATCTTTCCCTTCCCCTCCACTGTAGCTTCCATTTATTTATTGTCTCCTTCCATTAGAATGTAAGCTTAATGAAGGAAACACACATTGATCAAGTACCTGCTAGGTGCATTTTGCTAAGTGCTGTTATTTCATTTGATCCTCCTAACAAAACTTGGGAGGCAGATGCTATTATTATCTCTGTTTTATACCTGGGGGAACTGAGGCAGACAGAGCTTAAGGGCCCTGCAGCTCCAAAATGATTGAAGCTTGATTTGAATTGTAGTTTTTCTGACTTCCTGCCCAGTGCTCTTTCTGTTGTGCCTTGCACGAGGGCGGGGACAGTTTTTGTTGTTTTGTTTCATTTTGCTTGTTTTGGTATGTTTTTGCTTTTATTCATATTCCCAGTGCTTAGCATAGCGTCTAACACATAGTAAGCCCTTAATAAATATTTCTTTCCTTCCTTCATATTCATCATATTCATTTCTTATAGCATTGTAATACTCCATTACATTTATGTATCATCATTTGTTTAGCTCTTTCACAATCAGTAGACATATCTGGGGGCAGCTAGGTGGCACAGTGAGTAGAGCACTGGCCCCAGAATCAGGAGACCTAAGTTCAAATTCAGCCTCAGACGCTTAACACTTACTTAGCCATGTGACCTTGGGCAAGTCACTTAACGTCAATTGCCCTGCCTTCCCCCCTGCAAAAAAAAAAAAAAAAAGATATATCTACTTTGCTTCCAGTTCTTTGAAGTGCTGCTTGTAAGTATTTTAGGGTATTTGAGGACTTTGTTATAAATTTCCTTAGAATATTCACCTACCAGTAAGATCTCTGGGTCCAAGAGTATGGACATTTTAGGCACTTTTTATTTGCATATCTTCACATTATGTTCAAAATCAAATCAAAAATCAAAACAAATCAGTATGTTTATACTGATTCGCAAATGCACTAATGTGTCTGTCTTTCCACAGCGCCTCCAACAGTAACTATTCCCATCTTTTGTCATCTTTGCCATTTGTTCTGAGTGTGATTTGAAACCTCGCAGTTGTTGTAATGTACATTTTTTCCATTAATGATCTGGAACAGTCTTTTATATGATTGTTTAATAGTTTTTAATTCTCCTTTTGGGAACTGTTTGTTCACATTCTTTGTTATTAGAGAATGGCTTTTGGATATAGATCTAGATCTATAAATACATAGTATCTAGATATACCAGTACGTATATGTAGATCTATCTCCCAAAGTCATATAGCTTTTGATTATATATGTCTTGGATACCAAACCCTTATCTGAGAAATTTGATAGAAAGATTTTTCTGATTTAACCAATTCCCTTCTTATCCTAAATGCATTAATTTTGTTTGTATAGGTTTTCCATTTCATATAATCAAAAGCATTTTGTCCCCTGTGGTTGCTCTATCCCTTGTTTGGTTAAGGGTGTATCTCGTATTCTAAAATATGTTCTAAGTAGATATCTGTCCTTAAGATTAAAGGTTATAATATAAAAATATTAAGAGAAAAGCAGATCATATCCTCACAGCCATGAGTAGGAGATAGGTTATAGATAGATTAGTGATAATTATAAAAGATAAAATTTATAACTTTGATTGCATGAAACTGAAAAGCTACTGCACAACAAAATTAACAGACATTGGATAAGAAGAGTAGTAATGAAGAGAAAAAAATCTTCATAATAGTCAAACTTCTGATAATGGTTTGGTATCCAAAAATATATAAACAATTAACATTTGTTTAGAACCAAAAGCTGTTATTCAGTAGTCAGAGGATATGAAAAAACAGTTCCCAAAAGCAGAATTGTGAAGTAATAACAACCACATGAAAGAATGATCCACATCACTAATAATAAAAGAAATACACATCAAAACAACACTGAGGTTTCAACCTCATACCTTGCAAAATGAAAGATGACAAAATTGAAAGATAACAAAGATGGGAAATAGTGTTAGAAAAGTTATGGGAAGATAGGCACACCAGCCAGTTGTTAGTGAAGCCATGAATTAGGACAGCCATTTTGGAGTTGTGTAAATAAAGTGACTAAAATGTTATACTCTTTGATTCCGAGATTCTGTTACTTGGCTTATACACCAAGGAGGTCACTAATAAGAAGATTATCTCTATATGCACTGAAAATTTTATTTTTTGCACTTTTTGTCATAGCAAAGAATTGCAAATAAATTAGATGCCTGTCAGTTGGGAATGGCTAAATGAATTGTGGTACATTAATTTAATGGGTTAGTGCTATACACAGTGAGAAATGACCTTCCAGAGAGGCCTGGAAAGATCTACATGAACTTGATGCAGAATGAAGTAAGCAAAATCAAGAAAACAATATAGAAAATGACTGTAAAAATCAAGTGGGATACTATCTACAATACCTGCACATAGTAGGCATGAAATAAATGCTTGTTTCCTTCCTTCCTACAAAAATTTAAATGGAAAGAACAGCCACACACCCCCAAAAAATCATGTTGCAAAATTACTGAGAAGAACAATGGCTTCAAAGAAGAGATATGAGAAGACACTCTCACCCCTTTGGAAAAGTAGGGAAGGTTTATTGCACACATTTTCAGACTTTTTCAACATATATATTGGCCAGTTATGTTGATTTTTTTCCTCTCTTCTTTATTTAAAAAATATTATAATATAGCTCTCAGAGAGGACAAAGAGGAATCACGGGGGAAATTATGGTAATATAAAAGTGACATCAACAAAAACATTTTTAAGAAAAAAGGAATGTCTCATTACAATGAAAGGTATATGATCTGCTTCTCTTTTAATTTTTTATAGCATGATCTTTAATTTTAAGGTCACATACATTTTGAATTTATTGTTTAAAATGGCATGTTGGTCTAAGCCTAGGGATTTCTAGAAGTTTTTATCAAATAGGAATTTCTTTCCTGAGTATTTTATTATTTTATGTTTGAGGATTTATGGAACACTGGGTTGAGTTCCATTTTTTCTGATTCTCCCTTATCTTATCTGTTTCACTGATCTGCGATTTTGTTTTTAACTAAAAACAAATTATTTTGATGACTAATACTTTATAGCATATTTTGAGATATGGCAGCATTTTCGAACATTGCCGCATATACACATCACAATATCCATCAAATATCCTCAGATTGATAAAAAGTAATTATAGATACCTATTCTCTGTGTGTCTGGTCTTTCCTGTCTCTAATCCATTCTTGACACAGCTGTCAAAATAATTGTTCCAAGACAGAGATCTGACCATTATAAAAAAAAAAAAAGTGTACTCTTGAATTTAGGCACCAACCTGCCCCAAAAGACCACCTTTTAAAAAAAAAATTGGATTATTACAAATCTAGGCATTTTTCAGCTTAGAGAAATGTCCAAACAAACAAAGTCTCCTCCTTCCATTGAATAGTTCTCTAACAAAAGATATTTTTTAGTTCTAATTCATAGCAATTTTTGAACAAGAATTCACAATTAAGATTGTGCAAGCTGGTCAGAGTTTAGGTAAGTTTGCTTCATCAAACAGAATGATAGTCACTAAATTTTCTGTACTCTTTTGGAAAATTGTTTTCCTAAAATCATTCAACTCTTTGGCCACTTCTAATAACTGAAGCTTCTTCCTTCGCTTAGGTAGATCATTAGCCTATTTTCTTCAGGGCAGGGAGAAAGAGGCCACCACTCCTACTAAGGGAAAGAGTCAAAGACCTTTCCTGTGTCTGGTCACTAGCCTAATTATTTGAAGGAAGTCTTTCTTGGCCTTACCTTAGAGAAGGGAACACAAGATACTGTTTTAGAGTTTAGATGGGGTTTCTCTTTCAGATGAGTGCAAAGACTTCAGACTAGAAAAATTTTAAAATACTTTATTAATATTTATGAAATATTTATTTACCATCCCATTCAAAAACCATTTATGGCACTCTCCATTTTACATACTTTCCTAGCTTTGTCCCATCCTATTCCCTATCATGAATTCTACATTATAGTCAAAATGAACTACATCCAACTTTGTCAGTACTTGACACTTCCATCACTCCCCTCTGTGCAGTGGCACAAGTTATTCTTCATACTTGGTATTCATTCCCTTTTCATCTTATTTACATCATATTGCTGCATTCAGATACATCTGAGAAATGGTGATTGTAACCAGCCAGTTAGGGAAGGACTTTGGAAAGAAAGAATATTTATTTATATGAATTTTTATTTCACATTCTGCTCATCATTGGGAGGTATTTAAATTTCTTTTACAGTCTGAGTAGAGAAAAACAATTCTTATTTTAATATCATATATGAAAATTTGAGATTTTACCTAAATTTTAGTTTATCATCTAGTAAACATGATTTCCAGAATATGAACTGCAATTCTCATGGCTATGCATTTTTGTGTTAGCTGTGTCTGTTATGTTATGTAGGGAGGGTACTCAGGTATCTCATTCTCATTGTCCTGCTAATAAGGAATTTTTTTTCTGGCTCTGATGAGGCTCATGGCTTACTCCTTTGTCCCAGAGATCCTTTGACTGACAATATATATTTATGTTTATATTTTTATATAGATATAAATAGTAGGAAATAACTGGAAGCAAAGTATATACCCATCATATGGATATTTCTTAAACGTGAATGTAATGGAATATTACTATGCTATAAGAAATTATGAATATGAATTTAGAGAAACATGGGAACATTGATTTGATGTAATAAAAAAGGAGTTAAGCATAGGAAAAAAACATACTCAAATGACTAGAGTAATACAAATAAAACAAAAAGAGAAACTGAATGCTTTTTAATTATAGACCAGTGAGTCTGGGCTCTAGAGAAAATTTGTTAAAATGCACTTCTTTCATTTCATTGCAAAAATGGGGGAAACTGTGGGTATACGACATTATAGATACAATCAGATTTGGTTGTCGTATTGTTTTTGCTGAACTGATTCTTCTGTTTTGAATTATTTGTTACAAGGAATGGTTTACTGGATAGGGAAAGAAATAATATTCAGAAATGAAGGTGGGTGTAGGCAGCTAGGTGGTGAGGTGGGTGAGGTGCTGGGCCTGCAATCAGGAAGACCTGAGTTCACATGTGGCCTCCCAACACTGACTAGCTGTGTGGCCCTGGGCAAGTTCACTTAACTCCAGTTTGCCTTAGTTTTTTCATCTGTAACTGGCGATAATAGTAGCACCTTATCTACCAGAGTTGTTTTTGAGGATCAGATGAGATAGTAATTTTAAAGCTTTTAGCATAGTACCGGCCACATGTTGTTAAGTTTTTCAGTTGCGTCCAACTCTCTGTGACTCCATTTGGGGTTTTCTTGGCAGAGATACTGAAGTAGTTTGCCATTTTTTTTCTCATTTTACATGTGAGGAACTGAGGCCAATAAGAGTTAAGTGACTCGCCCAGGATCACACAGCTATTAAGTGTCTCTGGCCAGATTTGACCTGGGGAAGGGGAGTCTTCCTGACTTCAGGCCCCAAACTCTATCCACTGCACCACCTAGCGGTCTTTCTGGCACATAGTAAGTGCTGTACAAATGGTAGTAAGTAAAAACAAGATGGTAAATTTTGTTTTTTAATTATAAATAAGATTTCTATTTCAGGAATAACATCAGAAATTTGATAAAGTTATACTCTTGAATTATTTTAGTATAAAATTGAGGGCAGACAACCTTTTGTCTACCAAGAACCACTTATCAATAGAAAAAAATTCTAAAGACAGTAGATAAAATTTGTAAAAAGCAACTTTTAATTTTTTTTCAGTGGACATTTTTTGCTATGAATAAATACTCCAACTTCTTTTCTGTTAAAACTTAGAATAATAATAATTATTAGAATAATAATTAGATCATATAATAGAGTAATTATTCAAGAAACACAATTATTCATTCAACAAGCATTTATTAAGCTGTACTTTATGCCAGACACTATAATAAGTGCTAAGTTACAGAGACAAAAATGGTACAGTCCCTGTCCTCAGGGAATTAACATTTGTTTTTTGACTGGACTTGTGATTTTATTAGTGTAGAGAACTCCTGGTAAAGATACTCCCTCTCCCAATGCTGTTATACATCAGCTCTCCAATTAGAATCTTAGATTTTTCTGAAGTACCGAGAGGTTAAGTCATTTGTCCAGGCCATAGCAGCCAGCATAGACACCTTCCTGACTGGGCAGTGCTGCCTCTCTACATTCCATTGTACTGTCTGGAAATTCAGCTCATTCCTTGTCTCAGTTACACCCTCATCTTCTTTATGAGCTGAAGACTTAGGATAAAGGGGCATTAGGAAACCTGGAGAAGATCTTCTTTCTCATTCCTAACTCTACTTTTCCCTTTTTGTCTAGAGGATAAATAGGATACTGTGCTAAAGATGCCCACCTAGTAGTTAGAGTTTGTGTGACCTTAATCCAGTCACTTGACTCCTGTGAGTCTCAGTTTCCTCATTTGTAAAATAAGGTTGGACTAGGGAAAGGAAAGAGATATATTCAGAAATCAAGGTAATATAAATTTAGAATAGGATGGTTCAGTCCTTGTCCTCAGAGCTTAAAATTCCTTGGTTGTTTATTGACTGGACCTGTGATGCCCTCTAAAGTCTTCCCACTATAGATCTATCTATCTATAGATAGATAAACATATATACAAAGATACACATTTTGCCATTTGATATTTTATTCCAAGTTAGTAACCAATTGCTTTTGAGTAGGGAAGTAGCATAATAATAGACCTTTTATAGAGTGCTTTATGTGCATTTTCTTATTGAGCCCCACAGTTATACTGTGAGGTAGGTACGACAGATACTTCCTCAGTTTTACATGTGAGGAAATTGAGACCAAGAGGTTACATGACATGCCTATTGTCATATACCTAGTACAGGATGTTAGATTCATACTCATTTCTTCCTGTTTCTAAGATTCAGGTACCTGCCCAGTAGACAATATTGTTTAGGCAGTGATTAATTTCATTTTAAATGTGTTGATTTTGAGGTGCTAGAAGTCTCAGAGGTTAAAATGCAGGATTGGGGCTCCAAAGAGTTATGGATTGAGGAAAGAAGACTAGGAAAGACTATTTTAGAGGAAAGGAAAAGCCAGACAAAGTAAAAACTAAGCATTCTGTCACTATGGCAATGGAAGGGAGTTTAACTGAGATGGTGAGCAATATCAGGTACTACAAAGAAACCAAGAAAAATGAGAAAAGGCCATTGGATTTGCTGAATAAGAGGTCCTTGATGACCCTTAAGAAAATAGTTTGTTTTCTAGAAGGTGGTCATAGTGGAAAACCAAAGTAGAAAGGGCTGAGAAGTAAGTCAGATAGAGTAGAGTGGAGTGTTGACTATTCTTTCACTGAATTTGGCAGTGCTCAGATGGAGAGAATGTTAATGTCAGTAGCTTTTTTTCCCTCTGATTTTGGAGGGGGAAGGCAAGGCAGTTGGGGTAAAGTGACTTGCCCAAAGTCACACAACTTGTAAGTGTTAAGTGTCTGAGGCCAGATTTGAATTCAAGTCCTCCTGACTCCAGGGCCGGTGCTCTATTCATTGCACCATCTGGCCGCCCCTAATGTCAATATCTTGACTGAATCCAACCTTATGGGAAGGACTTTTGATGGGAAGAAGTCTTAAAGAGGATATGCTAAAGGATACAGTAGAGGGGTGCTAGCCTTAGAATTGGGAGAGGGGCATCTCTTCCTTAAGACAGAATAGAGTGAGGTTAGAGAGATTTTTTAACTAGAAAGGAAAAGAAGCTAAGGAAATTCACATCAGATGGACTAATTCTTCTCAGTAAACTAGGAAATAGGCCAACAGGAAGCAAGAAAAGGTAGATAAATTGCTGCCTTGTCATAGTCACATAGTGGGATATGTACAGATGATTTGTCTATAAGACATGCCCTTTATCACTTTTGTTTTGTGGAGGTGGGTTTCTGGACCAGTTTGTATCGTATCCAGTTTCCATTTGAGGCCTGTAATCTATCACCAAGCCATAGTATTTGAATTTAAAATCAAATTTTTAAAAAACAGCTTTTATTCACTGTTTGGTGGAGATAATAAATACCAGAGGAAAAGACAAAAAAATGGGTATTAGAAGAAAAAGTTAAAAAAGGCTACAGAATATTTTAAAAGCTAGGCAATTCCTTTAATTTTAGTGGTGGTGCTTAGATCCAGAGTGGTTCAAGTGGAAGGGGATTGGCTCAGGAGTAAGAGGACATGAGTTTAAATTTCATCTTTCCTGTTGATTGATTGCTTTTGTGGCATTGAGCAAGTCACTTAATGCACTGGGTCTCATTTGCCTCGTGTAGAAAACGAGGGATTGTTCTAAATGATTCTCTCCAACCTTTACTGATCTCATGGTCTAAGTCTGAGAAAGAATTATCCGTTTTATAGGTTGAATTTTATTATGTTAAAACTCCAAAATCTCTTTGTGATGCTACAGTTTTTAAAGGTAGATATTACTTTAAAATAAATGAACTGTCACTTGGAAATCTTTTTGTTTATGTATAAAAGTTTGGGGAAAAGACATTTAAATTGAATCTTTTATTTAACCTTCAAAATGCTTAATATATTTTGAATGCAGTGATAAAAAATATTTTCTTAGCAAATCTAACCACATATTTTGTATACAAAAGTGATTTTTTAAAACCAGTTTTGCTCTCACTTTTTCTTGATTTTCTTTACCCTACATTTTCTTGGATTTCTATCCAATAAGTTTTTGTTAATTGTGATTGCATAATATAAAAATGATAGTAGTATTTTCTTAAGGTCAATATTAGGAACCTAAAGCCCTCTGACTTGTTGGGTTGTGAAGTGATAGTATTCATATTCAAATTTACAAGTGAATATTTAGTAGAGTAAAACAATCTGTATTTTGGGGGGCTATGTAATTTTTTAGGGGCAGAGTCCTTCATCTTGGGTTCATAAAAACCCAAAGGATTCATGTAGCTGCCCATTTTACAGGATTAGTGAAGTTGTTTGGGATTTTTTTAAAATTTATTTTGATATCTATTTCAGTAGAATTGGTTTCCCTTGTAATCCTATTTATTTTATTTTATACATTTAAAAATGTTGAGAAGGGATCCATAGGTTTCACCAGACTGCCAAAGGGCTACGTGACAAAAAAAAAAGTTGAGAACCCCTGTTCTAGGATTGTCTTCAGGTATAAAACGTTCTGTAGTTACTCTCTGAAAATTGATTAGTCATCATAATTGCAAAAGGCCCATATTTAATTCTGAGCCAAAAATCTATAGATTTTGTTTATCCGTCTTTGACGTACTTGTGATCTTTTTACTTTTATGAGGCTTTTGATTGATTTTCCTGTTGGCTCGCTTTTTTCCAGGTTGTCATCTGTCCAGATATATTATCTGTTACTTGGATTTAGTCTTGATTCACGACAGAACAAAACAGTTCTTTAAGTAGGACTTCCCTTTTGTTCTAATGTACAACATAATCATTTTGTTTCTGTGTTTATTTCATTTAGGAGGTGTCCTCCATTATCTACATGAAATTTGAAAGTATCTAAACCATATGTACTTCAGAGATAATGTAAATAATATCTTATTTTGAGTAGTTTTGTTTTGAAATTTAGCATCATAAATTCATTCTGCCAGTTGACTTTCAGGAGTAGCTACCAAAATGAGTGAATGTGTATCATTCTCATTAGTTCATCTGGGCTTTGAGATTTTGTAAGAAACAAAATATGACCATGTTATAATTTGAATTCAGAATTGTAATGTTGGAAATGAATACCTTTTCAATTTACAAATTATATATCACTTTTAAATTTCTACAGATAGTTCTGCATTTAAGAAAAATGACTGTCCTTTTTATTCTTGGTTACATCCATTTATTTTTATTTCAGTAAGTGATTGTAATAAATCTGCCAAAATAACTTTGTATATTAAAATCTTGAAACCTAGACATTTTCCATTG
>CM053585.1:68691930-68726662 GCA_028646515.1 Pseudochirops corinnae | reverse complement strand
TGTACAAATTTCTCCTGGTTCTACTCTTCTCACTCAACATCAGTTTATATAAGTCTCTCAAGGTGATTATGAAGTCCATCTGCTCCTCATTTCTTTTAGCATAGTAGTATTCTATTACATTCACATACCACAACATGTTTAGCCATTGATGGGCATCCTCTCGATTTCCAGTTCTTTGCCACCACAAAAAGAACTGCTATAAATATTTTTGTACATACGGGTCATTTTCCCACTTCTCTGATCCTTTTGGGATACAACTCTAGAAGTGGTATTGCTGGATCAAAGGGTATGCACTTATAATCCTTTGGGCCTAGTTCCAGATTGCTTTCCAGAATGGTTGAATCAATTCACAACTCCACCAACAATGCATTAGTGTTCCAATTTCCTCATTTTCCTGTTTCGTCATCTTATCCAATATTACAGGTGAGATGTGGTACCTCAGAATTGTTTTGATTTGCATTTCTCTAATCAATAATGATTTAGAGCATTTTTTCATATGCTTATAGATATCTTTAATTTCTTCCTCTGAAAACTTTCTGTTGATATCCTTTGATATCTATTGGGGAATGACTTGTATTCTTATAGATTTGACTCAGTTCTCTGTATATTTTAGAAATGACACCTTTATCAGAGATACTGGTGTAAAAATTCTTTCCCAATTTTCCACTTCCCTCTTAGTCTTGGTTACATTGGCTTTATTTGTATAGAGACTTTTCAGTTTAATGTAATCAAAATTATCTATTTTGCATTTCATAATGCTCTCTGTCTCTTATTTGGGCATAAAATCTTCCCTTCTCCATGAATCTGACAGATAAACTGTTCCTTGCTCTCCTAGTTTGCTTACAGTATCAGCCTTTATACCTAGATTGTGCACCCATTTCAACTTGATTTTGGTATACAGTGTAAGATATTGGTCTATGCCCAATTTCTGCCATACTATTTTCCAATTTTCCCAGCAGTTTTTGTCAATTTTACCTCCTCATCTTTCATATCCATCCCTTCCGTCTACTTAACGTAGCCACCCTTCATCACCTCTGGACTAGGCCTTCTAATTGGTTCTTACCCCAAAAGCTGGGGTCTTTGGGTTTATCAAACAGTAAATGACTATAGTCATTGACTGCTGTGTCTTATGTACCTAATCTGTTCCACTGATCCACTACTCTGTTCCTCAGCTATTACCAACTAGTTTTGATGACCGCTGCATTATAATACAGATTAAAATCTGGTATGGCTTGGTCACCTTCTCTAGCATTTCTTTTCATTAATTCCCTTGATATTCTGGACTTTTTGTTTTTCCAAATGAATTTTGTTAACTATTTTTTTCTGGCTCTACAAAATAATTTTGGTAGATTGATTGGCATGGCACTAAATATGTAATTTAATTTAGGTAAAATTGTCATTTTTATTATATTAGCTTAACCTAGCCATAAGCAGTTGATGTTTTTTCAGTTATTTAGATCTGACTTTATTTCTGTGAAAAGTGTTTTGTAATTATGTTCATATAGGTCCTGGCTTTCTTCTAGCAGGTAGATTCCCAAGTATTTTATAATGTCTACAGTAACTTTAAATGGAATTTCTCTTTCTATCTCTTGCTTTTGAATTTCATTAGAAATATATAGGAATGCCAAGGATTTATTTATATAAAGCCTGCAGCTTTGCCAAATTTATTTATTATCTCAAGTAGGTTTTTACTTGATTCTCTAGGATTCTCTAATTCTAATTCTCTATATCTTTGTAATTTTGCAATATTCATTTTCAGTTGTTTTGTGATTACTGCTCTTCCCATTTACCAGGAGAGAGTAGTGTGTCCTGAAAAGTCAACATGTCCCAAATTGAACTCATTATGTTTGCTCATAAAACCTCCACTCTGCTATGACCTTCTCTATTTCTGTTGAGGACCATCCTCCCAGGTCCTCAGACTTACAACCTAACAGTCATCCTCAACTTCTCACTTTCATCCCTTTCCAGTCTATTGCCAAAGTCTGTCAATATCACCTTTGCACTCTCTCTTGTATGTTCCTTTCTCTCCTCTGACATTGCCACCTCTTTGCAGGCCTTCATTATCTTGCACCTGAATTATTGTAATAGCCTGCTAGTGGATCTGCCTTTGTCAAGTCTTTCCCCACCTCAATCCATCTTCCATTTAGCCACTAAAATTATTTTCCTAAATCAAAAGTCTGACCATGTCATTCCCCTCCTCAGTAAACTCCAGTGGCTCCTTATCACTTCCAAGATCAAATACACAATGCTTTAGTTTGGCATTCAAATACCTTTATAACTTAGCCTCCTCTTAACCTTTCCAGTTTTCTTATACCTTAGTCCTGACATGTACTCTTTGATCTACTGACGTTGGTCTTTCTGCTATTCCTGGAATAATACATTTTATCTCTTGACTGGGCATTTGCCCTGGCTATTCTTCTGTAACTGGAATGCTGTCCCTCCTTAGCTTCACATGTTGATTTCCCAGGCTTCCTTTAATTCTCAACTAAAATCCTATCTTCATACAAAGCTCTTCTTAATTCTTGTGACTTTCCTATTTATCTTGTACATAATACTCTGTGTGTGTGTGTGTGTGTCTTCCCTGTTAGTTTATGGGGAAGCTAGGGGGCATAATGAATAGAGTGTTGGCCCTGGAGTCAGGAGGCCCTGAGTTCAAATACGGCTTCAGACACCTGAATGACCCTGGAAAAGTTACTTAACCCTGTTTGCCTTAGTTTCCTCATCTATAAAATGATCTGGAGAAGGAAATGTTGAACCACTCTATTTATCTTTGCCAAGAAAACCCCAAACGGGGTCACAGAGAGTTGGATGTGTCTAATTGACTAAAAAGCAACATTAGATTGTTGTATATTAATTAATATACCATTACTTGTTCAGCCATTCCCTAGTTGATAGGCCATGAGAAAAAGAGATACTATAAATATTTTTATAATTATGGATCTTTTTCCTCTGTCTGTGATTTCTTTGGAATATAGACCCAGAATTAGTATCATTGGGTTGAAGAGTATGCACAGTTTAATAACTTTTTCCAAATTGCTTTCCATAATGGTTGGACCATTCACAACTCTACCAACAGTATATTGAAGTACCTGTTTTCCAATAGTTCATTCAACATTTGTCATTTTCCTTTGTCGTCACCTTAACCAATCTAATGGATGTGAGGTGGTACTTCTGAGTTGTTTTAATTTGTATTTCTCTAATTGTTAGTTATTTAGAGCATTTTTCCGTAACTTAGTAACTTGGATTTCTTCCTTTGAAAAACTCCTTATTTGTATTCTTTAGCCACTTATTAATTGGAGAATGGCTCTTATTCTTATAAATTTGACTCTGCTCCCTATATATCCTAGAAATAATGCCTTTATCAGAGAAACTTGCCTCAGACATTTTTCCCAATATCCTTCTTGTCTTCTAATTTTAGCTTCATTGGCTGTATATGTACAAAAACTTTTTAATCTTTTGTAATAAAAATTGCCCAATCTCATATGAAACTTTCTGTCTCTTGCTTGGACGTGAACTCCTCTCTGTATAGATTTAAGGGGTAATTTCTTTTATGCCTTCTAATTTGTTTTTGATGTTATTCCTTATGTTTAAATTTGGAATTGATCTTGGGTATACTATTTGTGATGTTCATCTATACCCAGTTTCTGCTGGTATGCTTCCCAGTTTTACCAATGGTTTTTTTTTTAAATCAAATGGTGAGTGCTAGCCCCAGTAGCTGGGATTTGGGGGTTTATCAAACTCTTTTGTTACTGTACCTATTTGCTTCTGTATATTGTATGCCTAGTCTGCTTCTTTCCCATTGTTTGTCACTGATTCCTTTGATATTCTTGACTGTTCCTCCAAATGAATTTTAAGTAATCTTGTGATGGTTTGATTGTTAAGGCAGGCACTGAATAAGTAAATTAATGTAGGTGATGTTGTCATTTTTATTTTATTGGCTGTCTACCCAAGAGCAATTAATATTTCTCTGATTATGTAAATCTGCCTTTATTTGTGTAAAGAATGTTTTAAAATTGTGTTTCTATAGTTCCTGGGTGTATCTTGGCAAGTAGACTCTTTAAGTGTTTTATACTGCTTGTAGTTATTTTAAATGAAATTTCTCCTTTCCTGCTGGATTTTGTTAGTAATGTGCAGAAATGATAATAATTTGTGTGGGTTTATTTAAGACCTGCAACTGTCTAATTTGCTCTCCCAATTTAAGGATCAAAGACTTTAGATGGGCAGCTAGGTGGCACAGTGAAAAGCGTACTGTGCCTGACGTAGGGAGGAAGACTTGTCTTCCTGAATTCAGATCAGGCCTCAGAAACTTCCTAGCTATGGTCCCTCATTTGTAAAATAAGCTGGAGAAGCAAATGGTAAATTACTCCAGTATCTTTGCCAAGAAAACCCCAAATGGAGTCACAAAGAGTGGGACATGACTGAACAATCACAACAAAATTGTTTTGAGTAAACTCTGACATTCTCCTCCAAAAATGATTTCTTCCTTTAATCTCTCTCTCTCTTCCCTCTCCCTCTCCCTCCCTCTCTCTCTCTCTCTCTCTCTCTCTCATCTTATTCATATAGCTAGCCTTTCTAGTACAATACTTAATAGTTATGATGATAATGAACATCCTTGTTTCATTCCTGATCTTATTGGAGTGCCTTGTAATTTATCCCCGCTGCAAATAACACTAATACTTCATTTTAGATACTACTTATCTTCTTTTTTTTGCAGATAGGCTGGGAATATTTTATTTTCTTTAAACAAGATCATCAATACCAAAGAAACAGAGGGTCCCAGATGCATGACTGTGTAGTAGGACAGAGTGAATACTACTTTTAAAGAAAAAGTCAATTTCTATACTTTCCCATGTTTTTAATGAGAAGTAGTGGTGTACTTTTTCAAAAAGTATTTTCTGCATCTGTCGAAATAATTTCGATTTTTTGAAATTAATATAGTCAGTTATATTTATAGTTTTCTCAGTATTAAACCAGGCTTCCATCCTGGTATGTATCCATCCTGATTGTAATGTATGCCCTTTGTGATATATTGCCCTGATCTCCTTGACTAGTATTTTATTTTAAATTTTTACATCTATGTTTGTTAGGGAAATTGGTTTATAGTTTTCTTTCTCTGTTTTGAAGTTCTAGTTTAGATATGAAGATCATATTTGTGTTATAGGAGGAATTTGTTAGGTCCTTCTTTACTTATTTTTTCAAACAGTTTATTCAGTCTTGGAATGAATTTTTCTTTTTAAAAAAAAACATTTTTTTTTTTTGCCCAGTTACATGCAAAGACAGTTTTTATGTCCATTTTTTAAAAATTTGAGTTCCAAATTTTTATCCTCCCTCACCTCCACCTTCTCTGAGATAGTGTTGTGTTGTGAAAAAAGACACAGACTCAAAGGGGAAAAAAAAAACATGAAAAAAGTGAAAAATAATATGCTTTGTTCCTTAGTCAGAATCCAGTTCTTTCTCTGGAGGTGGATAGCATTTTTCATCATGAGACCTTTAGAATGCTCTTAGATCACTGTATTGCTGAGAATAGCTAAGCCTTTCTAGCTGATCATCATACAGTATTGCTGTTACTGTGTACAGTGTTCTCCTGATTCTGCTAACTTCACTTTGCATCAGTTCATTTAAATCTTTCCTTGTTTTTTTCTGAAGGCATCCTGCTCATCATTTCTTATGGCACAATAGTATATATACCAACACTTGTTCAACCATTCCTCAAATGATGGATATTCCCTCAATTTCCAGTTCTTGGCCGCAACAAAAAGAGCTGCTATAAATATTTTTGTACAAATAGGTCCTATCTCCTCCCCTCTTTTTTTTTTTTAAATCTCTTTGGGATACCTAATAGTGGTATTGCTGGGTAAAAAGGCATATACAATTTGATAGCCCTTTGGGTGTAATTCCAAATTGCTCTCTAGGACAGTTGGATCAGTTCACAACTCCACCAACAGTGTATTAGTGTCTCAATGTTCCACATCTCCAACATTTATTATTTTCCCTTTCTGTCATGGAATAAATTTTTCTTTAATTGTTTGGTAAAATTCCTTTGTAATTCCATCAGATCCTGGGGTTTTCTTTGGGAGCTCATTTATGACTCAATCAATTTCTTTAGTGAAGATGAGGTTATTTAAGCGTTCTATTTCCTTTTCTATTGATCTTGGCAATTTTTATTTTTGTAAACGTTCTTCAATTTCGTCTAGATTGTTGGCTTTAATTGACATATATTCAAGTAAAATAGCACTTAATAATTTCTTTTAATTCTTCATTGATTAAAAATTCAACTTTTCATTTTTTATACTGGCAGTTTTTTAAAATGAAAATTAGCTAATGACCTATCTATTTTTTTTTTTCTAAAATACAAAGTTCCTAATTTTATGTATTTGGTGAATGGTTTCCCTTTTGGATTTATTTATTTATTTATTTGCTTTCAAATTTGTTTATCTCATCTTTGATTTTCAGGATTTATGTTTTGGTGGTTATTGGGGGGGTAATTTGTTGATTTTCTAGTTTTTAGTGTGTCCCAATTTGTTCTTGTTCTTTCTTTATTTTTAATTAACTTTTGTTTATTTTTAGTTTACATCATTCGTTTCCATGAGATTTTTCTTGTTTGTTATTGATGAAAGACTTTAGATATATAGATTTTTCCCTAAGAGTTGCTTTGATTGTAGGCCAGCAATTTTGGTATGTTCTCTCATTACTATCATCTTTAGTGGAACTATTGATTGTTTCTGTGATGTGCTCTTTGACCCATCCATTCTTTAAAATTAAGTTTAGTTTCCAATTAACTTTTTATTTTTACTTCAAAGAGTCTTTATTGAACGTAACATAATTTTTGTTGCATCATGGTTGATAAAAGATGCATTTGCTCTTTCTCCTTTTCTGCATTTGTGATGTTTTTATGCCTTACTACATAGTTTTTGTGACGGTACTGTGAATAGTTGAGGAGTAGGCATTTTCCTGTCTATTCCCATTCAGTATTCTCCAAAGGTCCATCAGATCTTATTTTTCTAAATTTTTTCTAAATTTCTAAAATTGTTCTAAAGTGCATCTATATGTTCATTTTGTTTAGCTCTCTCTAGATATGAGAGGAATAAATTGGATCCCCACCCCCTCCCCACACAGACACTGTTAAGAGTTTTACTATATTTTTTCCTGTAACTTATTTAACTTTTTCTTTAAGAATTTACAGGATATATACTATTAGGTGCATATATGTTTCGTTTGAATTTATATTCACTGTCTTTGGTAGCTTTTAGCAAAATGTAGTTTTCTTGTTTGTCTCTTTTGTCTATTTTTGTTTTGTCTGATCATGATTTCTACTCTCGCCTTTTATACTTCATCTGAAGCATAATAAATTCTGTTCTGGCCCTTTATCTTTAAGTCTATGTGTATCTTTGTGTTTCTTAGAAACAACATACTGTCAGATTCTTGTTTCTAATCCATTCTTCTAGACTTATCCATTTTATGAGTGAATTTATCACATTCACATACACAGTTATGATTGCTAACTATATATTTACCTCCATTCTATTCTCTTATTCCATTCTCTTTTCCTCATCTGTTTTCCCTGTCCCATCCTTAAGATTCTGTTTTACTTCTATTTCTTCTCATAATCTATCTTCCTTTTTCCTCCTATTTCACTGTTGTTCCCGAGAGAGAGAGAGAAAGAGAGAGAGAGTGTGTGTCCTTTAACTAGTTCAGATGAGAGCAAGGGCAAAGTGTACCTCTGTTCTCTCTATTGTATAAACTCCTTGAGTACCCCATTTATTTGGAATAACTTTTTTCCATTCTTCCTCTCCCTTCTCCTTCTAGTACACTCCTCTTCTCCACTTTTCCATTTATTTTTGGATATCATCCAAACATACATAATAAAATCACACCCAGGCCCTCAGTCTTCTTAGAATCCCTCTATGACCCTTGATGATGGTAAAAGTTCTGAGGTGTTACTTGTATCATCTTCTCACATAGGAATATAAACAATTTAACCTTGTTTACTGCCTTATGATTTCTCATTCACATTTACCTTTTTATGTTCTTCTTCACTCCTGTGTTTGTCAGATTTTCAATTCAGCACTGATCTCATCAGAAATGCTTGGAAGTTTTCTATTTCATTAAGGGCCCATTTCTTCCCCTCTAAAATTATACTTAGTTTTATTGGGTAGGTTATTCTTGTATGTAAGCCTAGGGTTTTTTTGCCTTCTGAAATATCACATTCCAAGCCTTTTGTTTCTTTGAAGTAGTTGCTGCTAAATCTTTTATGATCCTGGCTCCTCAGTACTTCAGTTTTTTTCTTTTTTCTGGCTGCTTGCAGTATTTTTTCCTTGACCTGGTAGCTCTGGATTTGGACTATAATATTCATGGGAATTTTCATTTTGAGGTTTCTTTCAGGAGGCAACAGTTGCCCTCTAGTTCTAAGATATTTGGGGCAGTTTTTGATTTTTAAAAAAAAACATGTAGGTTATTTTGTTCATAGCTTTCAGGTAGTCCATTGATTCTCAAATTATATTTCCTTGACCTGTTTTCCAAATCAGTTATTTTTCCTATGAGATAGTTCCCATTTCTTATTTTTTCAGACTTTTGACTTTGTTTAGTTTATTCATGATCTCTTGTGGAGTCATTAGTTTCTGCTTGACCAATTCTGAAACATGTTATTTTCTCCAGTTAGGTTTTGTTCCTATTTTTCCAAGCTGTAGATGTTTTTTCATTCCTTTCATAGCTCTCATTTGATTTTTAAAATAATTTTTTAAACTCTTCTTGGAAGTTTTAATTAGATTTGTATGCAAGCTACATTTTCGCTTGAAGCTTTGTTTATAGATGTTTTCAAGTCATTCTCTTCTATGTTTGCATCTTGAGCTTCCCTATTACCACCATAGCTCTTTATGGTGGGATTCCTTTTTTGTTTGTTTGTTTGCTCTCATTCTTCTTGACTTTGGATTTTATATTAGTTCTGGGATCCACACATTACTGGGCAGAATGTCTCACCTGAGATTCTGTCTTTATATCCTTCTGCTTTTACAGCAGGGCCTGCAGACTTTCAGCGTACCCAGATTACTGTGATTTAGAGAGAGGTCTGTTCACTGCCTTCTTGTCTGGGCTCTGTGAGTTCCTAAACTAGGTTTGGTTCTCTAGGTTTGTACTTAGTTGAGAATCTCACTAGACTGCCCTTCACATCAGTCACTATTAGCTCTGTAGGTTCAGAATAACTGAATTGTCAACTCTCCTTTAGTCTGGGACCCCTGCCCTAGTTATTTCACTGAAGGCTTTGAAATTGGGTTGAAATCTAGAACTGAATCACCATTCTCTTCCTGGGATCAGAACGACATAGTTACATTTCTCGAACTTGTTCCTTATTCATTGTACAACTAGGGCCCACAATTGTGACAGCTCCTCTCTGCCCTTGATCTGTGACCTAGATAGAGCTGCCACATCTTATTTCTGCCCCATTGCTTCCTTCCTGCCCTTGTGTTCTGTCTCTGCCCTCTTTCTGTCCCCTCATGTTAGAATGTTCCCTCCTGCTGTTCATCTTCCTGACCAGACCCTGTCCCTAAGGTCCACAGACCTCTCTGTCTCCCTGGAAAAAAATGACTCATTGTGACTTTTCCTCAACTTTCTTAATCACAGTTCTGACAAATGTATTTTCTAGGTCGTCGTAGATGAGGGAGAATGGTGAGCTAGACTCAGTTGTTTCTTCTCACTCTACCATTTGACTCTTCCCTCATCACTATACCTTTGTATATAGTTTGGTCACTTAACAGGCATCCATTAAGCACTTACTATGTGCTAGAGGCATTTATTAAGTACTAAGTTTGGGCCAGGCACTGTCATAAGAACTGAAGATACAAATATATTTTTACAAGTGAGATAATTCCTACCCTTAAGGAGGGGCATCCAGGAAGACTCATCTTCATGAATTCAAATCTAGCCTTAGTCACTGCCTAGCTATGTGACCCTGGGCAAGTCACTTAACCCTGTTTGCCTCCATTTGTCATCTATAAAATGAACTGGAGAAGGAAATGGCAAACCCCTCCGATGTCTTTGCCAAGAAATTCCCAGATGGGGTTACAAAGAGTCATACACAATTGAAAACAACTGAACAACAGCCCTTAAGGAGCTTACGTTATTGTGGAGGAAATTAAAACATAAAAGAAGATCAGAAAAGTGGGGCAGAGGAGTTGATGCTCTGCGGAGGCATTATAGCTAAGTTTGGAGAATGAGGATTGGCCGGTCTGGGGCCCTTCCCCAAAATGGACATTTTGGGAAGAACTCAACAATGGGAAACGGGTGGGGAGTGGTGTCAGGTGGCAAGTTGGCCTCCATGCTTGGAATGTTTTCCCTCTCCACCTCTATTTCTTGGTATCCACAGTTCACTTCAAAGCTTGTCTCATTCAAAGGCCATTTGCCTGACCCCCCAGGTGTTAGTGCTTTCCTAATCCATAATTAATTTGTATTTATTTTGTATGTATTTTCTATCACCTTCTTTGTTGCAACTTTCCCATCCCAACTACCCCCTCCCCAGGAGATTGCAAATTCTTTGAGAGTCTGTTCTTTCTTTGTATTCCTAATGACTGCCACATTGTAGGAATTTAATAAATGCTTAATGAATTGTTAATAGTAGTAATAATAATAGCTAGCATTCATGTGAAACATTAAAGTTTGTAAACTGCTTTACATTTGTTATCTTATTTGAACATCACATTAACTCTGTGTAGTAGGTGCTATTACTAACCTCTTTTTACTGTTGAGGAAACTGATAAGAAAACTTAAGTAACTTGCTTAGAATTACAGTTACTCTGTATTGAAACAGGATTCAAGCTCCAGTCTTCTTTTATTACAGCATTTTTCAATTACATTTTAATCTAGGGTAGCCATCCAGGAGTAGCAAGAACCTGTGACCTGGTGTTTGGCACCTCTGTTCTAAAGGACTTTATGTAACTTTAATGACTTTAGGGCCAGCATTAGTCTCAACATTGAAAGATGATGAGATCACAATCTCATCAGTCACAAGAAGGAAGCCTATAGTAGGGCAACACTGGGAAAGGAGCATAGTCCAGGTAAAAAAAAGAACAAAAACAGAAGTAATAACAATATAATTTCCCTCCAAAAAGGAGACTGAACATAGAGAATGGATTTCAGAAATGCTAGGGCTTGCCTCCTCCTCTCTTCAGAAAGACTGATGTCCAGACCTTAATAATCTGGTCCATGTTTTGGTAATGCTAAATCTTCACAGTTCACAGTGTGTCTCCCAAATGAAAGTGGTAACTGTGAGCAGCAGCAGCACCAAAAATGATGGTGACACTTCTGGTACAGCCACTATTCCTTATATATATATATATATATATATATATATATGAGGACATCTGTAATAAAGAAGGTAAGAGTTCCTTACCTTCGCAGATGCCATTGTCAGTATGGAAACTTTTTTTGTTTCACCTTCTCTTCATTGTTCCCTGGCCTTACAGTCAGTGCATGTACACACATACACAGACACACACTCCCAGTTTTGCCCCTAGTTACATGGGAAGAAAAGTTGGGAGAGCCAAAGAGAAATACCAAATCTCTGCCTTTTATATACCTCTGCTGAAGGATTGCTAGCTTCCATGGGAGATAGATTAAGGATTCTATCATCTTCATCTAGGAACTCAGCATTACCACCAAGTAAGATAAAGAACCCCCTTTTTTCCAACTAAATACACTTTTCAGTTTCACCTCCCATCAGAGACATTGGCAAAATTCCTCTATTGGTCCTCAAGCTAAAAAGGAGAGCCTTTGATTGGTTTGTCTTATCCCCTCCAGGTCCCCAAACAGTTGGTCAGACCCATAACCACTGGCCATGAATCCAGGATAGATGAAGATCTTATCCAAAACATCCTTCAAGGCTCTATCACACTAGCCTTGCAATTCGGTTAAGTCCACTGGGAAGACTTGCTATAGAATCTCCACCCCACCCCCACGCCCCCATTACTACATTAATTACTGCTGAAGTCCAGTTGCACATGTTTCTTTTATCATGGAGCCATTGGTGAATCAGCAAAATGGCATTCTTCAGGAGTCAGGTCCCCCTAGATGAAGGCTCACTGAGTTAGAGGAGGTTAAATATCAGGACTGGAACTAGAAGCATATAATATAATTACAACCTGTTCACGAGAGACCCTGAGAGCCAAAGGAACCAGGTGAGAATGATCTTGAATCTACCATTTTCATTTAATAATAGAGACCTCTTTTACTTGACCCATTTTACTAGAGGAACTATCTTGTGTCACCCAACTTGTAATAAACCTAGAAAAAGGATGATAGTATGACATTCCATGTTATCTCTTCAGTAGCATATTATATCCACAGTTTCCTTCATTTCCTAGTTCAGTAATCCTGTCAAAAAGAAAAGTGAGGTTAGTTTGGCATGATCTTGCTCTTGAGAAGCCATGGGAATTATGCAGTCACCATTCCTTTTCTAGATATTGGTCAACCATCTATTTAGTGACACTTTGAAAATTTCCCCAAGAATCAAGGTCAAACTCACTGGTCTGTAGTTTGAAGACTGTTCTTGTCCCAATTTTGAAAATTGGGACATTTGTCCTCCAGTCTTGTGGGTACCTCTTCCATTTTCCATGATCTTTCAAATATCATAGACAGTGTGGCTCAGCAGTAACATTTGCTAGTTCTTTCCTGGGGCTGTGGCTCATCTGGACCCAGTGACCTGAATTTATCAGTGGCATCCAGGTGATGTTTTACTATCTCTTTAAATGTTTTGGTATCAACTCTCACATTACTTATTTTCATTCTGTCATTTCCAGTTTAAAAGTCATTATCCTTTGCAGAGAAAAAATAGGGAGAAAAAAAGAATTAAATTTTCTGTTGTCAGTTAATATCTCATCTGCTCCAATCACAGTAATGACCATATTACTCCCTTGAATACTTCATTGACTCTCTATTACTTTTAAGGTTGAATACTAACTCTTCTTTGGCTTTTAAAGCTCTTTACAACTTAGCCAAGTTTACCTGTCCAGGCTCATTACATCTCCTCACACACTAGGTTTTAGGTTTTAGCCCAACTTGCCTTACTGCTATCCCTCAAAAACGAGATTCTATTTGGAGTAGGGAGAAGTATAGCATAGTTGTTAAAGAGCTCTACCTGGAGCCAGAAAGATTTGTCTGCATTCTAGTTGTTGTTCATCCTTTGTTTTCCAAGACAAGCAGTGATATCTTGACATGTTTATTTAAAAATTAAACAAGCTTCACTCCCTCTCTTCCCAAGTCATCAAAGTCCAGGACAAAAGTCAAGATGATTGGTGATAGGGGTGGCTAGGTGGCGCAGTGAATAGAGCACTGACCCTGGAGTCAAGAGGACCAGAATTCAGATCTGACCCCAGACACTCAACATTTACTAGCTGTGTGACCTTGGGCAAGTCACTTAAACCCAATTGCCCTTCCCTCCCCCCTCCAAAAAGCAAAATAAAAAAAAGATGATTGGCGGTGATCAAGGATTCAGTGGATATCCTTGGTATCTTCAGTGCCTAACCAAAGCTCTAAGAGGTCCACAGCTGCTGCTTCAGGTGCCTTCATGGCCGTTGGAACAAACTGTTCTCATCCTTCCATTCCACCTGGGGTAAATCTTCAGGTGCTTGGAGAAGACATTCCCCTTTCAACAACAGATTTTGAAGCCTTTTAGTTACCTTCAACCTGGTTTAACCTGTCTGCTGAGACAGTTTACTGAAATGTGTTCACTGTGCATGCTACAGCTTCTTAGAGCTACAGGTGAGAGTTGGGTGAAAGTGAACACCGAAGGTGGGGGAGCAGCTAGCCCTGAAAAGGACTTGCAAATCCTCACACCAGCAGTGCTAGTCCTCCCTGAATGTCCATAGCCTCTGATGTAGACTGAATTTGCGACTTTTTGTAAATCACTTAACCTTATAATGCCCACCCAACTCCCTGGTACTATAAATTCCAGGAAAGGTTCTGATCTATATTAGTAGGTAGAATTTTCTATTGGGAGTTTTTTATACCAGTGAAATCACAGGTTCAATATATGTGTTTGTAAATACATAGTTATTCATTCCACATTGCAGAGGTTAGGGGCACAGAGCCGCTGTGATCTGGAAAATCTGTGTAAAATTTTTTGGCCCTCCCTTTGTACCAGAGAAGATGTCTGAATTTTTCCTTTTTCTTTTATGGGGTATTTACAGTATATTATTGTAAATTTTCGGTTAAATATTTGGTCATATTTTAACTTTAAACAAGAAATTATATATATTTATGGTACTAAAAATAAAATATGTTGATATTATACAATACTATACACATATTTACTCATTTCTAAGTTTCTAAACGTTTTCTGTGTCGTCTACTGACCTTTGTATGTTATCTGTAGCTTCTGCAAAGCTCCCAAAAAATTCCAATTTAATTTCTCGTGCTTAGCTGCTATATATCAAAAACCATGATGGGGAAAATCACAATGTAGAAGGGATAACTATATGTATTACATGTATTTGTATACATAAAAGTATAAGTATACTTTTGTGTTTCTCTGTTGCCTTCCCATATAGAATATAAGCCCTTGAGGACAGGAACTTTTTAACATTAACTTTTAAAAATTCTAATTTTTTTCTCCTCCCCAGAAAAAATTAAAACTGTTCCCTTAAAACAAATACATACTAAAGAAAAAAAAAACTTCTAATACTGGCCATGTCCAGAAATATCTTATTCTACTTATTTAGCTCATCATTTCTTTGTTAAGAGGTGGGTAACATTTATCATCCCTACTTTGGTATCAATAGTTGATCACAGTTCTTTAGTCTTTCTAAATAATTGGTTTTTATAATGTTTTCAGGTAGGAATTTAAAATTTTTTACCCCTAGCACCTAGCAAATAGGAGGAACTTAAATGTTTGTTGGTTGATGACTCCTCTCTGAACGTCAGCCTTCTTTCTGTTTCCATTTCCACTCTGCAAGTTCAGGCCCTTTTCACTTGGCTTTTTGTGATTATTTTGATGCCCTCATAGTCATCTTCATGATCCCAGTCCATTCTTCATACTGATGCCAACAGCTCCTTCCAGCTGGTCAGTGTGGAATAGTGTAGAGAGTTCAAGCTTCAGGAAAACTAGTTTCAAATTCTACCTCTGGCATTTACATATCTATGTGACCATAAGCCAGTCATTTAACCTCTCCAAACCTCAGTGTCTTCATCTGTAAAATGGTGACAGTAACTAAGAGTGTTTACCTCCCTGGGTTATGGTGAGGCTCAAATGAGTTTGCAGAGTGTCTTTACACATCACAACCAGTAGGATGTTAGTGGAGGCATTATGGTAACAGTTATATCCCACTTTTAACAGCCTCTGAACAATTAATATTTTTATCTTATATTTAAGCTTTCTGGAAGCACAAAGGAATGCATTCATTTTCTTTTTATTGCTGACGTAATATAATGTTAGGTATATTTAGAAATTATAAAATCCCCACAGGGGAGGCAGTAGTACAAAAAAGGATATTTTATAAGTTTCAGTGCAATCATACATGTGACTATTATTACTCCCTTCAAATACAGATTATCTAAATAAAGTATAGGCACTCATCATAATATCTTTACTAGCTTAACCTACAAGATTTTAGGAACAATTTTTTTTTCTGTTTTCTAACTGGCATCATTAGAAAAGTACAAGACTAATAGTACTCAGAAAGCTCTGCCAATGACAGCACCACTTAGTAGCCTTTATCCTTGGAAGAGTCATATAACTTCTCTAAGCCTCAGTTTCCTTTTCATTAAATCAGGGGATTAGACTAAGTAACTCCTATTGCCTCTTCCAACTCCAACTTTCTATGATTCAGAACTCTATTTGAACATAGTATTAATTAAATTTTATCCACACACATACATCTACACACTTTAAAAAAAAAAAAAGGGCAGGGGAGGCATGTGCATATGTGATTTGTATTGGGAGTGCCGAGGGGAGAAAGTGATCGTGCCGAGCAGAGTTGGTGTAATACTGGGCTTCCTGGCCATTGGCCGCGTAAATAGGGTTATGGTTCATTCAGAGTAGGAGGAGACAAAGCAACCCACAAATCATCTCACAGTATATTTTCATATATAAGGATGGTGGTAGTTGAGAAAATAATTTACTGTGGCAAATGCTTTGGGAAGTTTGCTGTCTTTCAAGAGATCACATTTTATGAGAACAATTTCCATTATATGTTCTGGGAATGAAGCAGAAATAATATGTGGATATCTATACTTCATATTATTCAGTTATCATCCTACGGAAAGTTTGGGCAGGGAAATTTGTTGTTACATTAAGATGAATTACTTATCAAGGCATGAAATAAATTCAAACTGTAACAAATGGAATAGAATCCGTCTGTGAAAGAGTTAAGGTTTTATACTAGCCTTCATTTTTCAAAAATTAATTTATCTGCTATGTTTTTCTCATGATTTCTTTTTAGATTTAGTCTTATAGAAATTATTTTGATGATACTTTTTTTTTCTTAATGTTTTAATAGATGATAGTATCTCTGCTACAAGTACTTCTGATGTCCAGGATCGTCTCTCTGCCCTTGAGTTGCGAGTTCAGCAACAAGAAGATGAAATCACAGTGCTGAAGGCAGCTTTGGCTGATGTATTAAGGCGTCTTACAATCTCTGAAGATAATGTGGTATCTGTGAAAAAAACAGCCTCAAGTAAAGGTAATTAAGAGTAGGAATATTTCATTTTTCAGTGTATTCTAGTTTCCTTTGAAATGGGTCATTGTATTTCAGTACTGTTTCTGTTATTAGAATTGTACTGTAAAATATATTCTTTCTTAGGTCAGTTATCAGTAAAAGTTAATTTTGAGGTTTGTTGTTGTTTGGGTTTTTTTTAAATCTTAAACTTATTCTAGGTTTTACATATTGAGTTAGATAAACACACTGAACCTTATAACCAATTCAAAATTTGTGGTGAGTCAGTTTATGACAAAAATTTTTTAAACTATCTAGTCTGACAAGATTAATGATACAAGAAGTAGGTATTCCAAGCCCTTTCAAAAGCCTTCCATCCTCAGGCAATAGTATAAGATATCATCACAGGCATGTCTGACTAGGAAAAGAGGTTGTTTTGACTTTATCAGTGAGGGAAATGAGCAAATACCTATTATAAGGTTATAGATGGAAAGTCTATTCCAGCTTACTCATTTTATAAGATGGGAAAACTGAGGTCCAGAGAGATTCTGTGATGTGCCCAGCATCACAAAAATAAGAGCTGAGATTTGCGCCTGAATCCTAGGCTCAAAATTAAACTCTCTTCCCATCATGGTAGGCTACCTTTCTTCTTTATTTTCTACTATTCTTTTAATAAAGAAGGACTTTGTAGATAAGATAACACAGTGAAGCATTTGAAGGGAGCCAGCTTGAATCAAAATCAGGAAGAAGAAAAAAAAATGTTTTTTCCTACACCCAAAGAAAAGTGACCATTTTTTCCATAGAAGAAGTTTTTCCAGCCTGGGGCAGTTTACTCCTTAGCAGCCCTCTGCTCACCATATTTATGCTGGACTTAATGTGGGCACCTGAATGACTTTAGTCCTTGTAAACTCCTGGACTCAAGTTATCCACCAGCCTTAGCCCTTGCCAGTAACAGGTACTATAGACATGCACCACCATTCCCTGCTATATTTGAATAAGTTAAACTAGAATCACCCTTTAAGAAAATCACAAAAGCAAATAAGAACTTATAAGAAGTACAAAATCGAAGAAAACAGAGCCAAAAGAATGTTTTATCAGTTACTATAGCTATCTGTAGCACTTTAAAGTCGACAAAGCATTTGACAAATATTTTATCTTATCTTATTCTCCCAAGAGCCCTAGGAGTTAGGTGCTATTATCTTCATTTTATAGATAAGAAAATTGAAGCAAACAAAGGTTAAGACGTGTACCCAGGGTCACACAACTGTAAGTGTTTGAGACCTATTTTGAACTCAGATCTTTCTAACTCCAGGTTCGGTACTCTCTCTTCTGTTCCACCTAGCTTTGTTGTTGTTTATGCAGCCATTCATTCATGTCCGATCCTTCATGGCCCCACGGACCAAGCGTCCATGAGGTTTCCTTGGCAAAGATACTGGAGTGGTTTGTCATTTCCTTCTCCAGTTGATTTTAAAGATAAGAAATTGAGGCAACTACCGAAAAGTCAGAGGGGTGAGGGGGGAAGACATAGGAGAGAATAGACTAGGGGAGGGGGGATACACTGGGATGGCTTTTTTGGGGTGGTGGGTAGGGGAAAGATGGGGAGAAAATATGTAACTCAAAATCTTGTGGAAATGAATGATGCAAACTAAAATAAAATTTAAAAAAAAAAAAAGAAATTGAGGCAAACAAGGTTAAGTGACTTGCTTAATGTCACATGGCTAGTAAGTGTCTGAGGTCAGATTTGAACTCTGGTCTTTCTAACTCCAGGCCCTGTGCTCTATCCATCATGCCACCTCACTGCCTCTCCACCCAGCTACCAAATGCAAAAATAACAACAAATTTGTGCTATATCTACAATTAAGGTTAAAAAGGTTGAGGGAAATTAGAACAAAGTGGGGTCTATTTTATTAAAGTCAACATACTCATCTTTGGCATGAAGTTAACAGTCAGTGATAAAATGAATTGCAAACACAAGTACAGTCATTTACTGTGATTTACTTTGATTTCTATTTCATTTTTATTTTTCATTTTCTCATGTTTTTAGACATATATTTTAGTATTTATGCTTGTCAGTCAAAGCCAAAATAAAATCTGTATATAGATTTTTAAAGCAAGTAAAATCAGAACTCGTAACTAGTAATTTTAAGTACTTTCAAAAAAAGAATCAGGAGGAAACAAAGAAAATAACAACAATAAAATCAAACAGTGGTTTAATTGCTATAGTAGAGAAGAGAATTGCATACCACATACTACAGTTGGAAAAATGTAATAAAAAAAAAATCCCTGGATTAACCAAGGAATTGACAGACATGAATATGTAGACAGTAGGCATTGAGGGTAGAAGAAAATCTCAGAATTGCTAACGTTTTAGAAAATATAAAAAAAAATAAAAGAATATGAACACTATGTTTCAGAATTTAAGAAAACTTTCACCAAAATGAATGGCATTAGATAAATATAAATCATAGAACTCTAATAAGGAAAAATCCAATTCATTAATCTTAGACACAGCATAAATTCTAATATTACCAACAACAAGCAAAAACTTTTAAAAATCACTTACCAAATAACAATAATTGGGATTGTGGCAAATTTCTTGCAGAAGACAAGGGATGATCAGAGAGATAATAACATTGAATATAAAGGACCTCCACCATTGGCTGCCACCTACCTTTCCAGACTTACTTCACACTGTTCTTTATGAATTCTGTTCCAGCAAAACTGTATTGCTGCCTGTTCACTTAAATCAGTGTTCCCTTTCCTGCTTTCATGTATTTATAAAGCATCCCTCAAGCTTGCAAGGTACTGCCTCATTTCAGTCTGACATCTAGTTGATATGGTGGCTAAAGCATTGGGCCTAGAGTCTTTAAAACCTGAATTTGGATCCAGCCTCCAACATTTACAATCTGTGACCCTGGGCAAGTAAATCTCTTGATCTCTATCTGCCTCGGTTTCTTCAACTATAAAATATGGGGGAAAAAATAGCACATTTATAGCACTTCCAGAGTTGTTTTGAGGATAGGTGAAATAATATTTGTAAAGTCCTTATCATGGTGCCTAGCACACAACAGTCACTTAATAAATGCTAATTTCCTTCCTTCTTTCCCTCCCTTCCTTCCCCTTAATTTCCATTCGTTCATTTCCCTGGCATTTATTAATGCCCTCCTTAACAAAGGAAAAAGTGATAGAGTCTCTGCCATCAAAGGTCTTATCCTACTGGAAGAAAACAACACATACACAGAAAATAAAAATACAGTTTCCAAAGGTGAAGAGAGAATGTGCATTATAGGAATGGGAGATAGCCCAAGCAAATGAGAGGTGGAAAATGGAATGCCATGTATGGGGGATAGCAAGTAGAGCAATGTATTTAGAATGTAGGAAGGTACTTGGGAGAGTGATCTTCAGTAAATCTGCAAAGACAGGCTGGAATCAGAATGCAAAGAACTTGAAAAACTTGACATAGGAGTTTGTGTTTTGTCTTGGAGACTACAAGAAGCCCTGGAGCCTTTTGAGCTGAAGAATGATTTGATCAGACCTGTGTTTTTGGAATATCCGTTTGGCAGCCATATGATAGCTGGGTTGTAAAGAGAAGACAGACTTAAAGAAGGCAGACCAATTATAAGGCAATAACAGTAGTCTATGACAATGGCTCTTTAATTGTCCAGGAACCCTTTTCAGAGAATCTTTGAAGTCAAAACTATTTTTGTGATAATATTAATATGTTTTCATTTCTAATACTGTAAATGTTGATAGACATAACCAAAGGTATGCTGGCTCTGGCTTGAACTGACTTGCGAAAGCCAATTGTCATTTTTCTTTGTGAACATTTATACTTTAAAAATTGATATAGAAACTACCGCTTTTACCACCTTAGAAATGCTACAGGTAAGGGTTTGATTTGTTGTTTTGTTGATTGTTCTAGACTTAAAGCAATAGAGAAGATATTAATAGTGTAGATTAAACGTAAAAGTACATGTACTCCCCCTCCCTGCCTTCCCCCCAAGAACCAGTTGTTAAACATTTACCAGCATACCACTGGATGTAATCCACATAAACAAAAGCTTTTTGGGATCTTCAGTAATTTTTAAGAATACAAAGGGGTCTTAAGACTAAAAAGTTTGAAAACTGGTGGTACGGGAAATAAGTAATACCTGCTTGAGGTAGGATGATGGCTATGTAAATGGAGAGAAGGGGCAGACATGAGAATACTTTGGTAATAATTAATTGACATCCATCAATCAAGGCTCAGGTCAAGGACTGTGTCCTACACAAAACTTTTCCTGTTCCCCTAAGATATAGTATTCTGTTCTTTCTCCCAATTACCTTGTGTTTATCTGTTAGATCTCTGCACCAAAATGTACAAGAATTGTCTTATTTTTGTCCTTTCATCTTTAATGCTTACATTAGTGTCTTGTACATAGTAGACATTTAATATTTTTGAAATGTTGAATATTACATTGACAGTTATCATTTGTAGAAAAGTTAACATTTAAAAAATTAATCTTATGTTTCGAAAGCTTTCTTTTACTCCAACTCAAGTAACATGATGTTATATGAGGATAGTGACCTAGTGTTGTTTGTGAATTCTTTCACTGATACTTTTAAGTCCCTCTATTTACTTGAAACCAGTGCCTTGACCATTTTATCTTTAAAATGGATTAGTAAAAGATTATAGAAATGAATTCAAAACTGTTATACATTAAGATAGATGATTCATTGTCTGGAAAAGAAGATGGGCTGGCCATATGGCAAGAGTGAGACTAAAAATGTTACATTGGTATCTCCGTGGTGTCAAGGGAGCTATAAGGAGGTCTCCAGCACTTTAGGTGGACCCTCTGTGGCAGGTTGAGGAGAGAATATAGACAGAAGTCACAATATGAAAAGGCATAGCTAAATTGCTATCTACATCATCACAGAGTATTCCAGATGAAATCACAAGATCCATCAAAGTATGTAATAGTGACATTTTCCTTTGGTAGAAAAAAATGTACCCCTCTGAGATATCTTTCCTGATTTGATATTGGAATTTCAAAAGTAATTCTTATAATCATGTACAGAATTCCATTAATGTTATCATTGGCAACCCTAGACTCTGTTATCATGGAACTTGTCTATATATAGACCACTATAGAAAGTGACAAGAAAAACTGTTTAATGACTGTCAGCTCTTGGCATTTGTTTGTAAGTTTAAAAATAGATCAAGTATTGGGAATGACATTAGGCAATATATTTGTGTTATGAATATTTGGAATAAGCATGATAAGCCTAATACTGTCTAATATATGTTAAGTTTTAATTATGTAATTTCACAAAACACTTTAAAATTAAGGAATTACTTTTAGAATTTTTTTTGTCCAACTAAGAATAAGAAGTAAAAGCTTCTTTTGCTAAATTTTAATCTAATGTGAACTTTTGAATCCAGGTTAAGTTGTAATTTGTATTGTTCTATTTCAACTCTTGTGAGTTATTTACATTTCAATAATCATGCAAAGCAGTAGTGTCAAACTCATAGAAACAAATGTCTGCAGGCCTTATATTCACTTAGAAAATCACAAATTCACATTATCTATGTTTTAATGTATATATTTGGTTAAACATTTGCTAATCATATTTTAATCTGATTCTGGCACACTTGGAACTTTTCAGGAAAGGGGAGAATTTGACATTTCTGATGTAAAAGATTTAAAATAAAAATATACCAGAGGAGTTTTTTATGCTCTTCTTTTCTTTATAGTTATAGTGCCCTTATTTGTAAATTTCAGTGACAGAACTTTTAAAATAGCCCTTTATGATTTTTGTGTTAAGGCACATAACTGTTATGTCAGGCTTTTGCTAGGCAGTTATTGTGTGCAACATGATTTGACCTTAGATCTCTCTAAATGCATATGCTCAGCTATGTAATATTGGGATTGCAAGGTTCTGTCATCTTATAGTAGCATCATTCTGTTGATAAAAATCAGACACAGTCTTAAACAATTACTTCTCTTTTCTTTTCTACATTATATGCTATGTCTTTCAGTGTGCTGGCCACTTAAAAGCTAGGTGGCATAATGGATAGTGCTGGGCCTAGAGTAAGGAAAACCTGAGTTCAAACCCAGCCTCAGACATTTCCAAGTGGTTTGACCTCTGTTGCCTTGGTTTTCTCATATGTAAAATGGAGGTGATAATAATAGCATCTACCTCCTCGGTTTATTGTGAGGATCAAATAAGGTAATAATTGTAAAGGGCTTAGCATGGTGCCTGGCACCTAGTAAGTGCTAGATAACTGTTAGCTATTTTTATTAGTAGGGTTGTAAGTTTCTCCTGAGTACAGCATGTTAGGCCACTTGACTGGATAGTTGGTTTCACTAGTAATTTTTAAATTGTTAGCCATGTAATTTTACAGCAGTGAAAGATTAGTACCATATGTTCAAATTTTAGTCGTGCCAAATAAAATTACCTGTATTGTGGTGAAAGGAGAAAGGGCTAAAGCACTTTTGGCTGTTGTTGACTGCCAGGAAGACAGATTGTATCACAGCTGGTGCCTGGAAAACCCATTAGGACCCCTTGGGGGTGACCAAATGATTGTAATTTGAGAATCTTGTCCAAAGGCACTGTGTGTATGTGAAGACAAACTACTGGTACACTATTTTATTAACTTAGATGAATCACACTGTTCTCCTGAAGATGGAAGGCAAGCACTTGAACCAGGAAATAGCAAGCCAAAGATAGGAAACATTACAAAGGGCACTTGAGAAATGACAGTATACACCATAGTTAACCAGAGGTAAAAATTGAGATTTGACATGTTTCTCAGTGATAAAATAAATATAAGATTACTAAGCATATGGAGATATGGATAGTATCACTTGGCTCTTACCACAACTACTGTTTAGTGGGGAAAAAAAATTTTTTTAAGGGTGGGGGAGATTTGGGCATGTTTGAAGGCATGAGGAAGGAGCCAGTTGATTGGGTAAAGATTAGAGATGGGAGGGTGTTGATTGAGGAAGCAATCTGTTGGAGAAGATTAGAGGGTATGGGATCAAGGGAACACAGAGGAACTAGCCTTAACAGGAAGAAAGGCTACTTCATTATCAGAGACTGCCGGAAAGGAGGGAAGAGTAGGGGATGATGTCAAAAGGTTTTGACATGAAGAGAAACAGAAGCTTAGAGTGAATGGGGTACATGTTTCTATAATATTTAGCTATTCTAGTTTTTAAAAGCTGAGAGAATTGAATTATAGTGACAAAATCATTCCAGGCAAAGGATATGGTATAAAAATAAAGATAAGAATTTGCTGGTACAGGACTAGTGGGCCTCAAGTAGAAGGTGAGTGTGGTGAGCTTAGGGAAGTACAGAACCTCTAATACCATGATGACAGGTTTAGATATGATATAGTAGAAAATCGAGAGCCTAGAAATATTCTTGAGCAAAGTCAGAAAATAGAATGAATAGAATAGAATGAAAAACCATTCAAGGAATGCTTCTTTACTTCAGATTATTAGAGATAATTATGTGTTACAAAATTCCTATCCCCATAAAAAGGAGAAGAAATAAGAAAAAAAGATTTCATTGCAGAGAATAAAAGAAATAGGAGTAGAATGATAGGACAAAGGAGGAAAGTAAAGACCACTGTACATTTCAGAGCTTAGAAAAACAAAAATCTGAGACTCTACCTGAAGGAGGAAGTTGGATGCTTAGAAGAGGAAGCAGCTGTTTTTCCTCCAAGGAATGATAAAGTAGATCCACAGATGTTCTCTAGTGAAACATCACATAGTAAAAATAAGCAGAAGAAGGAAAGAGTATTAGTGTTTGGTGACTCTTTGAGAGGTATTGAGGCAGCTAGTTGTTATTGTCTGACAGTACAGAGATTTGTTAGAGTGTGTGTGTGTGTGTGTGTGTGTGTGTGTGTGTGTGTGTGTACAGATACATTGTTCCTGATAATCTGAAGTATAAATTCATTTCGTGAGTGGTTTTCATCCTATTAGATAAATAGAGAAATAGGTAGATAAATGTGTTCTAGGGGGAGGGAGAGATAATATGTATATGTATTCATATAAGGGTTTAAGAACCTCCCAGTATTTGGCAACTCTGATGACTCCTGCCCAGTTATGGCGATTCACCCATATTCAAATCATATTGCCAGAGAGAGCCTAGAAAGCATTGCCAAAGGTTAAGAAGACTCAGGTGAAAAATTGAGGCTCATAAGCACATAGTTGATGATTCCTTACTGCTCATCATTTCAGAAGAGAAAAACCAGTTTGGGAAGCGAAGAGCTCTGAAAGGATTGAGTTGGTCTAAAAATGGTGTTTGACCTGTTAACAGGTATCAGTGTAAAATATAGGAATAAAAGATTCCTGTCCAGGGATATAATAAACCTAACAAAGCCTGATAAAAAATCTATTTGCCTGCTCTCTTAAGTGTTTGATGAAAGAATCTTTAAACTAGAACGGAAGTGGTATATAGGGGAAGAGGTAAGGGGAAAAAAATGTCCAAGTATATCCAACAAGCTAGATAGAATAGAAAATTGCTTTAGTGTAAGAAGACTGGCATTTGGATCACCTAGATATTCATAAGATTCAGGATCCAAAAAAGGAAACAGTATTAAAGCTCCTAGCCCCATATAACTATACACAAATGCATAGTATGCAGGCAACCAGGAAGATGAACTCAATGTCCAGCAATAAATTTGACCTTCTCCGTATGCACAAGATTTGAGGTGAGCCCAGTGACTCAAATGTGGACCTATGTGGACTTTAGAATGAAAGGAATAGGAGTAGAATTTGCCATGTTTTACATAAGTAACAGAGGTTAGGTAGCATTGTATATAAAGAAGATTATAGTCACATGTGAATATCCAGGAATTAGGTGGGAGGAAAGCATGGTGAAGAAAATTTAGATGAAGAGTAATGGAGGGAAAAAACAGAAGTTGTTTTTGTTATCAATATAGCAGATGTTAATTTCTTGACTTTCTTTAATGATGGTTTCATCCTTGAAAAGATAGAGTAATCAACAAGAGGAAGTGTTTTCATTCAAATTGACCAACAAGAAGAGTAGAAATGAATGAAGACTGGAGAGAGATGAAAATTTCATCTTCTGTTTTGTGATAGAGGACAGGAAAGCTGGGGATAGCTTGACATATTCTAGATTGGGGAAGATAGGTTTCTAGAGGGCGGTTAAAGTAGAATATCATGGACTACAGTTCTCTAGGGGAAGGGTTCAAACAACTGTAAGTACTCTTGGTTCAGGTTTGGTGTTGGGATAAGAGGAGACACTCACAAGTCACTGTACAGTTAACAAAAGCAGGTTTAATTTGCCCTACTACAGAAATGTAATGATGGTACAGTGACATTTAGCCTCTTTAGTTACAGTCTTCTTTTTCTCCATATGGAAAAGTTTCAGGTCATCAGAGGAAGATATGTTTACTCATGGCATTTTCAGAAATCCACAAAGACTGAAGGACCCTGACCACCCATGCCAGGGCTTTTCATTCCCTTGGATGACCAGGAAGCTACATATATAAAACCTGGGGACCTGCTCCAGGGAGGTCTTTGAGTCTTTTTGGGGAAAACATCCCTAGGATTATAAAAAGGAGCCTGTTGTGCGTAGGGGGAAAGAAGCCACATTAGGGAAATTTTAGTTTATTATTTAATTTATTATTTAAATATTAGTTTTATCACAGGAAGTGAGCCCAGGAAGGAAGTCAAGTTGTCAAGTATAAAATTTCTTTTTTTTTTTTTCCGGCATTTTAGAGGGGGAAAGGCAGGGCAATTGGGGTTAAGTGATTTGCCCAAGTTCACACAGCTAGTAAGTATTAAGTGTCTGAAGTAGAATTTGAACTCAGGTCCTCCTGACTCCAGGGCTGGTGCTTTATTCACTGTGCTACCTAGCCGCCCCTCAAGGATGAAATTTCAGACAAAAAAAATAATTCTGATGAGGAAGAAAAACAAGTTGTCTGAAAAGAACAATGTTGATTCATGAAGCGAGGGAATTGATAAATTAGAGAACATCCACAGGAGAACAACCAAAATCAAACCAAAGTTGCTTTATGTAAGGGAAAACTTTCTAAGTATTAGAACTGCCTAATGTGGAATGGGCTGGCTCAGGAAGTAGTGGGTTACCCCTCATTGAAAATCTAAGCACAAATTAGATGGCCACTTGTTAGGTGTATTGTAATAAGAATTCTTTCTTAAGTACTTGGATTACATGGTCTCTTCTAGCTCTGAAATTCTTCATTATCTTCTTCAAGGAAGATTTATTTTAACAGCTATATATAGGTGAGAACAAGGCAAGGAGACTTGGAGGAATCTTCTGGACTGAGGTAGCAGAAAGGGTAGTTCTGGAAGACAGTGAGCAGGATAAGAAATAAAAAAGTCTTGCTGATGGGTTGGAAAATGAACAAAAAAGAAGAAGAGAACCAAAACTAACCCCAAAGCTAATTTAATTTTTTCTTTTCTCTAATACTTTAATTCTTTTTTCTATAATATGTATCTTAATTGACTTATAAGTTACTGAAGTCTTTTGTCGTTCTTTTTATACTGGAGCATTGGTTTAAGCTAAAATAAAGAAGAAAACTAGGTAGAAATTTCCTTAAAATACAAAGGTCCTGTGGTATTCCAGGTGGTTTTTGTTTTATTTTGTTTAAAATAGTCTCTAAATAGCCATTTTGATTGGAACCAAATCACAGAATTTCAAGATTAGAAGGGACCTCAGTGGCCATCTAGTCTAACTGATCCCTGAAGGATTTCTCCCACAACATACATGACAAATGGTTGTACATCTTCTGCTTAAAGATCTCCAATGAAGAAAGAACTCATTAGCTACAAAGGCATCCTTTTGACATCTCTTATATCAAGTCTAAGTTTGCCTCTGATACCAAAAAAAGGGGGATGGAAATCCAATTCCTCCTACAGCCTTTCAAATACTTCAGTATAACTAGCCCTCCACCTTCCCCCCATTTTTCTCCAGATTAAACATCCCCAATTCTTTCACTTAGTGAAATTTTAATAATAATTCAGTGTGTGCTATACATCAGAAGGAAATCTAAATGTGTCAGTAGATTTTAATTTTAATAACGGTTTTCCAATGGTAAATATTTTAAGTTTGATATATGATGCTTTCCTTAAATCTTTTTTAGGTCAGCCAGGCATTCGGGAAGCCATTTCTGTGTCCTGTATGGGCAATGGCAGTGGTAGAAGCAGAAAAACAACCCATGGCAGCTCGATATCAATATCAAGAAAAGAAACCTTTTCATCTGCTGCTAAAAGGTATCTATCAAAAGTGAGCTACCAGTGTCACAAACTGTACAGATATCAGATTTAAATTACAAGCTACTTCTGGAAATTAATAGTGGGTTCCAAATGAAATAATCTTTTTAAACACTTGATTTCTTAATGTAGAGGGTTCTAACCCTATACTCATTTTGTAACCATGCAGAATTAGCGAAGAATAGGGAAGTATTTCGTTCTAACTAAAAAAACCAAGCAACCTAATTACTTGTTGTTGTTTTTTTAAAGAAAATTTGAAAAAAAATTTAGGAAAAAAATTTGGCTAGGCATCTGTCATTAATGTATAATTTCAGTGATTTTTTTCTGATATATCAACTATAATATAAATTACATTATTATATTTACCATAGAAATAAAATCTTGGACATCTTAATAAGGTAGGAAAGAAGTATTAAAATTACTGGATCTTTGGCTGGGATTGCAAAATGAATGTGTTTGGGGGGAAAATGATACTTCCAGAATATTCTGAAAATATAACTATTTCTATAGTTTTTATTCTTGGACATTCTACTGATTAGTCTTATTTAATTTGATAATTTCTCTCATTTGTTATTCTGGTAATGATGTTTACAGGATTTTTCCCATCTGTGTAGTTCCTAGCCAGTGATATCATGACATTGTCAAATCAATATATGCCCTTACATCTGCTTTTTGAAGAGCACTACTGAAGAAGAAGCTGAAGAAATAGAAAATATTTTAGCTTTCTAGTATTGGTGAGCTGTATTACTTTGGAGACAAAATAGATTACTTTAATGTCCATATCTTATTTTCATTATAGTTCCAGGTCCTTTGCCAAACAGATCAGAACAGAGAAGGGTAGATTCAGTATAACATTAGGAAGTTATTGTGTCTGAAAAACTTCACTTATTTTAATTAGCAGGAAAACTGATAAAACAAAAACATAGGGTTAAATAGTAAGGTAGAACTTCATGTTTTGTGTTTAGTTTTGTAAGTGTTCCCAAGAATTATTGAATTTTAATATAGTAAAAGTTTAAGATCCGACTTAAGTAGGACCTCTAACAAATCAAGTTTATTGAGTACCAAAAAATAAAATAAATAAGACAAGCTTTTGTATCAGAAAATTTTCTGATTCACTTAAAAAATCACATTTCTGGGTTATGTTGAGTCAGTCCAAACTGAAACCAGCCATTTACCTTTTACATTTAAATTATAATGATCATTGCTATTCATAATATATCCAAGAGAGATTCAGTTGCATTCTTGCCTTAAGTATTTTAAGTCTTAAAAAGGTGAACCAATATTTCTTAGATTTTTAAATATCAAATTTTGAAACAGAATTTCATTTTTTCATTAATAATCCATTAACTGGAAAATTTATTAAACTACAATAGCCTAGTCTTAGGCATTCAGCTAAATAAAACTTTTCCTGTGCTAAGAACTGATAACCAGTGCAATTTTGTATCTGATCCTAGAAGTGATATAAGCCACTAGAGGTTTTTTGGTTGATTTTTTTGTTTTGTTTTGTCTTGTTTTAGTATGGGAGTAACCTAGTCAGACCAGCATTTTAAGAAAATCTCTTTGAGGGCTGAATGGAGGAGGAGGGACTAGAGTGGGGAGGGACTTGAAGCAGGCAGACTGTTGAAATAGTACAGGTATGAAGTGATGAAGGCCTGTGCCAGTGGTCAAACTGATCTTTCTAAAGTACAGATCTGACCATATCACTCCTCTAATCAATAAATTCCCCTGGCTCTCTGTAACCTCCAGGGTAATATATGACTTTCCAGCCTTTTCAGTCTTCTTACATCTTATTCTCCTTGTACTATGAGAAAAAGGAACACTGACCTCCTTCATTACATAAGACGTTCCATCTCCCAACTCCAAGCATTTTCACAGACGTTTGCTCCACTCATGGAATACTCTCCCTCCTCATCTCCAAACTTTACTGGCGTCCTTCAAGTGTCAGTTAAATTAAACCTGTTCAAGGAGCCTTTCCTGATGCTCCTTAATCCTAGCACCTTCTCTCTGGAACTACCCCAGATTTTTCCTGTATCTATTTTATTTGTACATAGTTACACATTGTTTCTAACATTAGATTGTGAGCTCCTTCACAGACTGTTTTTTGCCTTTCTTTCTGTCTCTGACTCTTACCACAGTGCTTAGCACATAGTAGGCCCTTAATAAATGCTAGTTGATTGATTTAGTTGGCTATTGGCACCTCAGGGCAGTTGCAACCTATCCTCTTCTTCAGGCACCTGCAGTAGTATCAGAGCAGATACCATTGGGAAATCCCAATATGTATTTCCATTCCATGACTGGTAAGAGTCCTACCTCCCCATATTTTGTTTTGAGAGGAACAGAGTCAATTCACAGGATGAGCAGGCAGATCACTCACTAGTCTCTTATATTATCTTTACCTCCATAACTATCCCTTTTCCAAAAAAGGCATTACCATCCTTTCAGTCAATTAAGTTGATCTCAGTGTCATCTTTGACTCCTCCTCACTTACCCTCTCCCCACATATACAGTCATTTGTCAAGTCTTGTAATTTCAGTCTCTGCAACATCTCTTGCATCTGTTTCCTTCTCTCTACTCACTAGTTCAGGTCCTCTCACCTAGACTGTTGAAATAGTCTACTAATTGGTCTCCTTGACCAAAGGATTTTTCTTCTCTCAATCTATCCTCCACATAGGTGTCAGAATGATTTAAAGCATAGATCTGGTCATATCACTCTTGCCACTCAGTAAACTTCAGTAGAATTAAATATTATTTTACCTTTATTACTTTTTAGATTTCTGTGTTTATATAAGTTTTATAAGGTGCATAATAGTATAATGGTACATTACATAATTTATAAATACCCACGTACATGCCCAGATTTTTTTTTTTTAACTTATGGGGGTTGAACAATGAGAAAAGTTCTGAAACCATGGAACCAAGGCAATTATAATCAGAAAAAGTTAAAAAATCAAAATAGAAAGGTGGGTTTTTAACTTTAGAATTTTGAAGCTTAGCTAGAAATTGAAATGTAGATCTATAGGTTATGTCACATTTTCAACAAGTTTAAACATGATAAGCTAGCACACAGCCAATCTAAAATAAATATGCATATGAAATTCAAAGATCTAAAAAATGTAATGGGCAGAATGGCAATGTAGTATTAAATAAGTACCATAATGAAAAGTAATAGTTGTTATTTGTCATCTGTGAACATTTTTACTAGATTTTCACATTTGATAGCTTAATTTTCCTGGCATTTCTTTAAAAAAGTTAGAATAGCCTCAGGTGCTCCAGAAGAAGGTAGACCTGCAGCCTTTCTTTTCAGTCACTTTGTATAAGCACTCAGTTTGCCCCATCCTTTCTTTGTACATGTGTGACAAAGGTCAGGAAGACGCACACTTAGTAATCTTCCAGGGTATGTGTGCTCAGATAATCTTTTCTTTCTAAGGATTGTTCATTATGACTTCTTGGGTGATGGTAACTATAACTGTGTTTGAGACTTTTGTGGGAATAAGTGGTTAACTTAGTCCTTAGAAAAACCTTATTGGGTAAAAGTAATGTGAATCATTATTTATGTGCATGCTTTAGGGTTTTGTCTTATGTGGTATTCATATATTTCCTTTCACTTGTTGGTTAAGTTCCCTGCTTATGTGTTTAAAACTTGTTGCATATTATACTTTATTTTACAGCAGTACAGAAAAAAAGAAAGAAAAACCACAAGGACAAAAAGAAAAAAAAGAGGATTCTCATTCTAACGATCAAAGTCCACACATTCGAGCATCACCTTCTCCCCAGCCCTCTTCACAGTCTCTCCAAACACACAGACAAACTCAAGAAAGCAAGAGCTCTCCTCCCACCAAAAGGTTTTCACTGACCCCAGTACAGAGATAGGGAATGGTTATAATGATACCTAAATTCATTGTCATGGGGAAAGGTTGGCAACCTACCAGTTTCAAAGAAGAACTTGGCTTTTCCCTTTCTCTTGCTGTAGCTTTTATTACAGCAACAGTATTAGGATATAAAAATTTGTGCATGCCTTGTTTTTTTGTCTAAAATTTTTTAGTTTCTTAGTATTTAATAAAGTAAAGCCAATACATATTCTCTAAAATCAAAGCCAGAATCTTCTTGCATTTAAATTGTACAGTATGCCAATATGACATCTTAATGTCATATATAGAAAAATTCTGTGTATAACCCTCACCATAATTTGGTATCATTACAACTTTCAGGTGCCTTTTTTAACAAATTCCCCTTCTCGTCTTAGCGTTCTATTTGGGGGATGCTCTCTAAGTTCTTGCTTGGTTGCTGAAGTTGATCCATTTCACTTGTTCTCTTTCATTCTTTTCTGAAGATTTGCTTCAGGGCTTCTTTATACATATATATATATACATATATATATATATAGAAATAAAATTAACACTTATGTGAGGTAGGGAGAAAATCAGAAATTAAATCTGCATGCCAAGTGCATGTTGACTGGCATCTTTGGAGTTTCATGTTGAAAACAACCATGTAGGCAGGTGGACATGTGGTTCAACTTTATTAGTAAAAAGACAAGTATTTTTTTAAAAAAAATTTTGAAGGGGAGATATTTTTAACTTTTATTCAGTATAAATACACACGTGCTTGAGAAAGCTTAGAGATATGTAAAGTAATTCTTCAAACTGACTAGGGTTTTAATAAGGTAACACTTACAAACACTAAATTATCTGGTCCCCTTTTTTATTTAATTACTAAAATGTGTCTTGCCTAAAACCACTGTTCTAATAGAAAACTTGGAAGAACACGACACCTTTCTTTCACTTCAGTGATGCATGCTTACCCCTTACCAAATGCTCTGTCTTCCTGTCACGCAGATTCTTAGTCCTCCTTGGCAGTATGTCACTGTCCTGCCTAATCTTATAGAAAGAGCAAAGGTAATGGATAGATATTGTGATATACAAGGGGAAAAGTCACTTTTTAGAACCTCAGCAGTTTTCTGATTTGATTTAACACTCTTTGCCCCCAGACTCTTTTTCAGCTTCTAAAGGTTTTGTGGAAGCATACTTGCTTTTCTCTCATTGTTGTTTGAATGTGCTCCTGCAAGAAGTATTTAAGACTGGATGAGTTGTAGACTGTTAGCAATGCAGTTGCAAATTTGTAGCTGAGACAGTTTACTAACTGTCACTTCTAGGACACTTTGAAAATAATAATTTTTCAGTTATAACATCCTACATACAAAACAAGTTGTTACAACTTTTTTTGTTAAATTCAGACAGTAGGTATAATTTCCTGTAACATAATCTAGATGACATGTGCTGTTCTGCTTGATATAGTGGTTTATATTTTGGAAATTTCATCTGCAGTTCTTGTTTATGAGTTGAAACAAAGTTGTTTTAATAGTAACCGACTACCTACGAATCCTGTGACTACTAAAAAGAAGTTTTAATATGTCCATAAATTATATGAAATATATGTATATACACATTTGTGTATATACATATATAAACATATATATATTTATATTTGGGGTGGCTTCTGCAAAAATTATTAAAGTCTCCATGGGGCAGGGAGTAATTTAAAGAAACGGATCAAGTGTATTAGAGCTACTCATGGCATAATGGGTAGAATGTTGGCCTTCAAGCAAAGAAGACCTGGGTTCTACTCTTTTTTCTGGCACATACAACCTCTGTGATCCTGGGCAAGTCACTTAAACTCTCAGTGCTCAGAGCAATTCTCTGAGAATGCAAGTTGAAGAGTAGTTGCTAGCCTGCGCTTATAAAAATGGTTTCCTCCCCTGGGATTTGCCTGTGCCAATGAAATCATAGCTCAAGTCCCCATCCCCATCTCCCATCAAATGTATAATTCTTCAACAAAATATTAGTGGTATCTTTGGGAAATCTTCAAAATTATAGTAAAATGTAAACATTTTTGCACTTGCCTTGTTTAACTATACTCATCCAGTCATAACTTTCCAACTAATCCTTATTTCTGTTTGCTGGATCAGCTTTAAGGAAATTTTATATCCCTGCTTTTGTGTTCTGCTATTTAAGCTATTATATCATTGTTCCTCAAAAATTTAGCTTAAAAATTGTTTTTTTTAAAGCATAAAAAGACCATCTACAGCTGAAAAATCACTTAGTACATGGGAGAATTCGGATGATAGTCGTAACAAGCTATTTCGGCCAGCCTCGACACCAAAATTAACATCAAAAGTTAATAAAAATGACAAGTAAGTATTGCATTGGCCTCCATAAAAATTTTTGTTTTAAATGAAAATCTTTTAAAATGAATCTTCTGAAAGCTAATCATTTTTTGACATGTTGGGTTTTGTGTTGTAAAGCTAGAAGGGTAGGAGAGTTTGCCTCATTTTGTAGATGAGACAAGTGATTCTCAGAGACAGGAAATGACATGCTTGAGGGCACACAATTTGTAGTTGGAGCCAGATCCTCACACGGCCTCCTGCTTGGCACAACCTTGGCACAAACCAAGGTTCTGGGGCTTGGATTGACATCTGTCCTTTATAGGTCAAAGCTTTACGTGACATTCAAGTGTGATGAGTTTATTTTGAGTGAACTGACAATTTGGGGTGAAGAGAGAGCTGTTTCAGTGTCAGAAAGACCTGGGCAAATCACTTGGCGTCTCACTTTCCTGAGGCACCCAATCCATTATGGTGATAAATGGCAGACCACACTGGATTGGGGGGAGGGAGTTCTTTACCAGGAGTTCCTACATTTTTTTTTTCAATGACTTGTTTATTTACTTTTAGTTTACAAGATTCAGTTCCACAATCACTTGAGTTTCAGATTTTCTCTCCTCCCCCTCCCCCCTCCCCCATGGTGGCATGCAATCAGGTATAGAATCTGCAAATACTTTCACATTGTACAATAG
>CM053585.1:68637062-68691430 GCA_028646515.1 Pseudochirops corinnae | reverse complement strand
GAGGACATAGGAGAGAATAGATTCGGGGAGGGGTTATACAATGGGATGGCTGTTTTGGGATGGTAGATAGGGGAAAGATGGGGAGAAAATTTGTAACTCAAAATCTCGTGGAAATGAATGATGTAAACTAAAATAAATAAAAGTTAAAAAAAAAAAGACACATGATTTGGCCTCAGAGGACGTAGGTTCAAACCTCAATTCTGTAACTTACAACTTGTCTGATCTTCAACAACTTCCTTAACTACTCTGAGCCTTAGTTTCCTCAACTGTAAAATAATGTCTTATAATAATATCTTGTCCAGTTATAAATCTGTGACTCTAAGGTGGTGTAATTCACTTACTAAGCATCTTCTCTGGTAATGCCATGTAAGGAATGACTATCAAAAATGTACTTCCTAGTCTTCTATATATATTTTCTAACTCTTCTGATATAAACAAAAAATATTTGGTAAATATGGAATCAAAAGAACACAGCATAAATGTCAGATAAACCCCCAACCTTCCAAATATTGGGTAACAATGTTATTCCACAAAAATGCTTGGAAAATTAGGAAGCAATCTGGTAGAAGTTAGGTACAAATGAACATCTCAAGCCATATACCAAAGTGCCACATGGACACATGATTTAAATATAAAAGGCCACATCATTATTAAATTTACAGCAGGAAGGAAGAAAATATCTTTCACAACTATGGATAGGAGAAAAATTCATGAACAAAGGATAGAGAGGATTGTAAAAGATTTTGATTAGATAAAACTGAAAAGTTTTTGCATCAACAAAATCCATGCATTTACAATTAGAAGAGAAACAGTGAACTGATAAAGGCCTGGTGTTATATCTGTATCTGTGTGTGTACATACATACATATATGTATACAGACATATACATAACAATGTAGGACTTCTAAGTTCTCTCATATTCCTTCAGTCACCAGAAACTGCAGGGCTGATTTTCTCCAGTCTTTTCCTAGTTATCAAGTTACCTGGGTAGTACAATCTTTCCAACTAAGCTCTTTCTTAAAAATAAAAGTTTTTGGATTTTACATTGGAGTTTACATTTCAAGCTTGTAGTTACGGAGCCATGACCCACGTATTTTGTGTTCTTGAGTTTACTAAACACTGCTCTTCTGTGTTTGCTTTGGGTCAGTTAATCCAGTGCAATATACAGAATATTGGATTTGGAGTCAGAAAGACCTAGAACTCAAATCTGGCCCTGCATTCTAGGTGTGCGATCCTGGGCAAACCCATTAACTTTTGTCTGCCTGTTTTCTCATTTGTAAAATGAGGATAAAAATAACACCTGGTCTTAGGATAAAATGAAATATTTGTAAAGTGCTTTGCAAACCTTCAAGTGCTATGTAAATGTTAGCTATTATTACTGATTATTGACTTGCTTATTTATTTTTAACCAGATGGTTTTATGATTACTAATTTAAAATCTGAGTCCTGGTAATGCCTTCTATATGCCTACCTTCCTTCATTTTACTCTATTGTAAGAATCACATTTTCTTAAAAAGGAATTCGGGGTGCCAAGTAAAACTATGACTACAGAATTATGGTGCCATGATTACAATACTGCAACAAAGAGTTAATTAATTAGCCAAGGGATGTGGAAACTGTGGCCTCAATGCCACACATGGTCTCCAGGTCCTCAAGTGTGGCCCTCTGACTGAATCCAAACTTCACAGAACAAATCCCTTTAATAAAAAGTTTTGTTCTGTAAAACTTGGACTCAGTCAAAAGGCGACCTAAAAGACCACATGTGGCTTCGAGGCTACAGGTTCCCTACCCATCAATCAGACCATACAATAATAACTTCAAATTTTATTACAAAGGTTGGATAGTAAATCCATCTATCCGATTCTCCAAAAATAGCTATGTTATCTTCTTTCATTTCTCCCAATGACATGTTCTAATATAGACAAGGAGATCACTTCACTGAAACTATAAGCATGCTTTTGCCATACCTCTTTAAATACTATCCAATCATATGATCTTATGAAATTGTGATACAAAGTAGTATAGCTAAATTCTATATTACCCTACGCTTAGGAGTTGGAAATTATCTTTGAGATAATCTAGACCATAACCTTCATTTTACAGATGAAGAAACTGAAAGGCCCAGGGAAATTAAATGACTTGACCAAAATCACATAGGCAAATGATTTTGGCTTCAAATCCAATGTTCTTTAACTGTACAGAAGAAAGGGAGGAAGGGAAGGAAAAAGAGAAGAAAGGAATAAAGGAAAGAAAAAATTATTAAGTATTTAATATTAAGTATTATTATTACTCCTATGTGCCAGGAACTGTAATAAGCACAAAACAAGCATTATCTCCTTTGATCCTCACCATAACCCTGGGAGACAAGTACTATTATCATCTCTGTTTTAGTTATGGACTAGAGCAGAGAGAAGCTGAGTGACTTGCCCAAGATCATACAGGTACTAAGTGTCTGAGGCCATATTTGAACTCAGGTCTTCTTGATGGCAATTCCAGCACTCTATCCACTATGCCACTTAGCAAAATAACAACAAGATTCATTTGGAGGAATAAAAGATCTTGAACCTCTTTCCCTCCCCCCCATAATTCAGTGGAAATTTTATATAGTTCATTATAAACTTATAATCAATGTAGACAATTAAATGTGGTTTGCAATTATTTTTTTAAAATGTATTTATTTACTTTACAACATTCAGTTCCACAATCTCTTAAGTTTCAAATTTTCTCCCCCTGCCTTCTCCTCCCCACCCCCATAGTGGCATGTAATTAAATATAGGTTCTACATACCTTTATGTTGAACATTAGTCATGTTGTAAAAGATTATAATCAACGGGCTGAACAATGAGGAAGAAGAGATAATAAAACAAAACAAAACACAAACAAGAGACAATAGTTTGCTTCAATCTGCAGACTCTGTAGTTCTTTCTCTGGATGTGAATATCCACCCCTTTCCATCATGAGTCTTTTATAGCTGTCTTCCAACCTTGTATTGCTGAGAGGAGTCCAGTCTATCAAAGTTAGCTGTCACACATACATTGTGTCTGTAATTGTTTAATGTTCCCCTGGTTCTGCTCTTCTCACTCAGCATCAGTTTGTGCAAGTCTCTCCAAGTTACTATGAAGTCTGTCTGCTCCTCATTTCTTATAGCACAGTAGTATTCCATTACATTTATATACCACAAATTATTTAGCCACTCCCCAACTGATGGGTATTCCCTTGACTTCCAATTCTCTGCTACCACAAAGAGAGCTGCTATAAATATATTTGTACATACGGGTCTTCTTCCCCTCTTCTGTGATTTCTTTGGGATACTGCCCCAGAAGTTGTATTGCTGGGTCAAAGGGTATGCACTTTTTTATAACCCTTTGGGCCTAGCTCCAGATTGCTCTCCAGAATGCTTGAATCAGTTCACAACTCCACCAACAATGTATTAATGTTCCAATTTTTCCACATCCTCTTCAGCATTTATCATTTTCCTGTTTTGCCATCTTAGCCATCTGACAGGTAAGATATGGTACCTCAAAGTTGTTTTGATTTGCATTTCTCTAATCACTAGTGATTTGGAGCATTTTTTCATATGCTTATAAATATCTTTAATTTCTTCCTCTAAAAACTGTCTATCCATATCCTTTGACCATTTATCAGGGGAATTTTTATAGATTTGACTTAATTCTCCATATATTTTAGAAATGAGGCCTTTCTCAGAAATACTGGTTGTAAAAATTCTTTTCCAGGTTTGCAATTACTTATACTTAAATATGATTAAGAAGAGATTTCTATAGTCCAACTATCAAAATGGTTATGGAAGCAGAATTATATTTTCATGAAATAATTTTCCAAAAGTGTCACATGAACCAAAATTTTTTTTTAACTTTTAAAACGTTTTACTAATGTTCTTTTACTCATCTATTCCTACCTTTTTCACTTTTTTCCCAAGCAAAAGCCCTCCCATATAACATATATATAACCAAGCTAACAAATCAAGATATTGGATATCTCTTAGAATACACATGCAAATGCATGCATGCACACGCACACACAGAGATGTCTATCAATAAATAAAAAATAAATTCCGCTTGCATTCATATGCCACAATTTGTTGAAGTCATTTCCCAACTGCTGGTCATCTATTTTTTGCCCCTGTTCTTTGCTACAATAAAAACAGCTGCTATAAACATTCTTATACATATTTTCTTTCTGTCTCTTACTTCCTTGGGGTACATGCTCAATAGTATCATTGCAAAAAAAAAAAAAAGATATTAGTAAAAGGGTACATACAGTTTAGTGACCTTTTGGGTATTATTCCAGAATGTTCAAACTAGTTTATACTTCCCACTGCTGGTGCACTAATGTACCTGTCCTCCTATAATTAACAATTGCTACTTTCTACTTTTCTCATTTTTGCCCATCTGAGGGGTGTAAGGGGTAAGAACCTCAAAACTGACAAACTTCATTTAAATGCATATCATTAGAGTTGGATCATTTTTTTCATATACTTGTTGATGGCCTGCACTTCATTTGAAATCTATTTGTATGCTTTGACTTTTTACCTGCTGTGGAATGGCTTTTCTTATATAGCTTATATCATTATCTCTTAGATATTAAACCATTACCAGAGAAATTTGCTTAAGATGTTTTCCAAATTAGTTGTTTCCCTTTTGATTTTGATTGCATTTATTTACCCACATTTTTAAAAACTACATAATAAAAAAATCTTACACAAAATAAAAAAATATAGAAATGAAAGGGTAATGTTACTTCCAGTTCTCGTATTATATTGTCAAGCAATAATTATCAAAAACTACCTAGTTCTGATTAAAAAATAGAAAATCAGATCAATGAAATAGACTAGAAAGGAAGAATCAGAAACAATAAGCTCTCTATTACCTACAGTTTATTAACCAGAGAACATAAATCATCCTGGGAAAGAACTCTGTATCTGACCAGAATTATCAAGAAAACAGAAATCAAGAGTTCCCAACATGAATCTGCCACCTGAGTAATAGAGGTCATATCATAAAGTAGAAGAGAAATAGGGCAGCTACTTTAAAATTCTTAACCAAGTTGAGAGTAAAGTGATAGCAAAAGTTAAGATAGATAAGTCTGATTCTGTAAATCTGAAATACTTTGGAATAAACAGAAAATCAATGCAACTATACTAAGAAGCTATCAATAGGGGGAAATAGTTTTGGTGACAAACATCTCTGAGAAGGAACACGTCCAAGATATATAGGGAATTAACATAAATATATACAACCAAGAAGAGCCTCTCCACAAAGAATAAGTGATCAAAAGTTTTGAATAGCTTTCAAAAGAATGGTAAACCATATGAAATACTGCTCCAATCTGTCTCTTTAATAGTTCTTTGTGTAATGTTTGATAGAGAAAAAATTTTCACAGTAGCGTCAATAATCAGTATGTGCGATAAAAACAATTCTGAGATTTTACTCACTCATTAGACTGGCAAAGAGGACAAAAAAATATGAATAATGAATATTGATTAGGTTGTGGAAATACAGACATCACCGCATTTAGTGGCAAAGTTGCGAGTTGGTCTATCCTGGTAAGCAATCTAGAATTATATTAAAAAAACATTCTTTAGTAACTAAAATGTCCCTACATTTTGACCAAGAGATATCATTGCTATATACATTATGTACCCCTAGGAGGTATATGTTTTCACATTAGCTACTGAGTTAAGAATGTATGTGACAATGTATTAAAAATTGATGGGCAATGATATTGCAGAATTAGCCAGCAGCTGGAGTTCGTGTCTGAAATAGGATTTCCCAGGATTGTTGGCCTGGGAGATAGGTGAACCAAACAACTAGATGGGATAGAAAGGCCAAATGTCCCATCAAGAATGCCTATGGGAAGGATTTTCTCTTGTAATTGAACTCCTTTTGAAAAATTTATTTTTAAATTGATTTTTTTTTCAATGAACAAAATTTCTCTCCTGTTTCTCCCTTGAGAAAAAAAAGGAAAAAATCCTTATAACAAATAGATAGCCAAACAAAACATTCCTCTATTTGCCATGTCTGATAAATACATATATCAACCTTCTGATTCTATCGCCTCTTTATCAGCAGGAGGGGTAACATGCTTTATCATGGTTCCTCCATAATTATTACTGAGCAATTCACTCATCATAGTTCTTAAATCTTTCAAAGTTGTTTATCTTCTGTAATTTTGGGTTTTTTTGTATAAATTGTTCTCTAGGTTCTACTCATTTCATTCTATATCTATTTTCCCAGGATTCTCTGAAACCATTCCTTTCATAATTTCTTTTTTTTAAAAATAAATTTATTTTTTGCTTTTTGGAGGGCAGCTGCGGTTAAGTGACTTGCCCAAAGTCACATGGCTAGTAAGTGTATCAAGTATTTGAGGCCAGATTTGAACTCAGGTCCTCCTGACTCCAGGGCCGGTGCTCTATTCACTGAGCCACCTAGCCGCCCCCATTTCATAATTTCTTATGATGTACTAATATTCCATTATATTCGTGTGCCATAATTCGTAGCCATTTTCCAATCGATGGGAATCCCTTACAGTTTCCAATTCTTTGCCATCACAAAAAAAAGAGCTGTTTATAACATTTTTGTACACATATGTCCTTTTCTTCTTTCTTTGATCTCTTTGGGGTCTAGGAATGGTACTGAAAGATCAAAGGGTATGGGAAAAAAATTGGCATTACAACTTTCTTTATACTGTTACTATTTTGTTTGACATTTAGAGATAAAAACAAAACAAGGCTAGTTTTAAATCTCATTTCTTTTATTCATCTATAGCCTAAAAAGACTTTTTTATTTTTTTGGCTTTTTTGGAGAGGGGGGAGGTAGGGTAAGTGACTTGTCCAAGGTCATATAACGGGTGAGTGTGTGTGTGTGTGTGTGTGTGTGTGTGTGTGTGTGTGTGTGTGTGTGAAGTGTCTGAGGCCACATTTGAACAGGTCCTCCTGACTCCAAGCTGGTGCTCTATTCACTGTGCCACCTAGCGGCCCCTAAAAAAAAGACTTCTTACTGGGCTAAAATGGTAGTGGCTGTGGGCAATCCAGTGAGTGACCCCTCTGAGGGACTAGGCAGCCTGGGGAGCCTTCAGTCTTAACCAGGTCATGCTCCCCAGGCTGTACCCCAAACTATGGAAATGAATGCCTCTGCTGGCAAGAAATATGTAATGTATGAGCCCTCTTCCAGACCAGGGCTTTGGGTATGGCAAACGAATATTCCAAGCTTCCCAACTGTTCCCAGCAAGAAAGAGACACATTGTTATGATTGGGACCATAGAGAACTGAGTTCGAAAGGGATGAACTGATGCACAATGAAATACACACACACACACACACACACACACACACACACACACACACACACAGTACCACATGGGCACATCCCTCACATTTGTCTTCTGGAATAACAAATATAAGCATCTCTTTGGTTTCATCAGCTTCATGCTATTCATGTACCTTTACTATCAGCCTCTGGCTCCAAAGCAATATCCTTATAACAAAACTGTACCCGAAGCAAGGAGGTGACCCTGAATGTGTAATACATTATGAAATCTGAAGGACTTAGCCTACAGGGACACTTGTTTCCTCCTATCCAAGGCTACATAATTATGAAGATTTAATCTTAATACCTAAAGAAACTAAAAACAAAACAATCCCAAACACTTCTGTCTTGGATTTTTGATCTCATTATATCTAAATTTCAATATTTCTTTATTCACTATCTAACTGAGAATGAACTTAGTTGTCTGCCTTTATACAACAAAATTTATATGCTCACCTGATTCCAGACTATTAGATAAATATCTGAATTTACATAAGAGAAATTACTATTATTAGTAAATATCTGATTTACAAAAGAATTTATAATACAATTTTTAAAAAATAGTATGCTGCCTGTTATACTTGAAGGATGATTTTATTTACAGCCATTTTTCACAAACATGCAAAAAGCTTTGTATTTAATGGAGTATATTCTGGCTGCACTACTGTTTTCTCTATTAAATCACAAAGTACAGTATAGTGTAGCTTTTGTTTTGTAAGGCCCTATGAGACAACTGTACTTAATAGCCCATTCTTAAAGCATTCTGGTAAATCAAACTTTTCCTGTATTAAGAACTAACATTTAATACAACCAAGATGGAAAAACAACTCCAGTTTCTAATATTTGGGCTGTCCTAGGCCAAAAAACTGGTGAATTAGACCAGCGGTCTTCAATGTGGAGTCAAGTAGTAACTTAATTCCACAGGGGCTCTGGACTGATACCAAGGAGTTGGTCGTCCATCTACTGAAAACCTGAAAGATGGGCTATATCCCACAATTTTGCAATAACCAGACTTGAGAACTGTCTCCAATATAACTATACCTACACTTATCTCCCAATATTTCCTAACTTTGTTCTCTCTGTTCTCCAAAAGGTTCTGTCCTGGGCCTTCATTTCTTCCCCTTCTATACTATTTCATCTGGCAATCTCAACAGCAACCATGGTTTCAATTTGCATATCTAACATCAACAACTAGATACAGATAGAGCACCAGACGGGAAATGAGGAAGACCCGAGTTGAAATTCTATAGACATTTACTTTCTCCCCATCTCATTAGATTATAAGCAGCTAGAGGGCAGAGACTGTATTTTGCCTCTTTTTCTATCTCTAGCACTTAGTACAGTGCTTAACACACTGCAGAAGCTGTAATGGTCTGACTGGTGAATTATCATCTCTATTCAGTACTAACTTTTCCTCTAACCTGCAGACTGGTATTTCCAACTGCTTATAAGACATGCTGAACTAGATGTCTTGTAGACATATTAAACTCATCATATCCCAAACTGAGCTGCTATCTTTCCCTCCAATCCCTCCCCTCTTCCTAACTTCCCTATTACCATGACAAGGGCACCATCCTTCCAGTTATTCAGGCTCAAAATCCAGGGGTTATCCTCGACTTCTCAAGTTCTGCCACTTTTATCTTGGTAACATCTCTAGCATATTTTCTTTCCTAGGCATCAAGTCCTACCCTACCCCACCCCACCCCACCCCACCCCACCCATCCTCTAATCAGTTGTCAAATTGGTTCTCCTAAAACGAGAGGGTCTGACCATACATATCTGCCTCCTCCATTCAATAAATTCTAGCGGCTCCATATTACCTCTAGGATCAAACTTAAAATCTTGTTTGGCTTTCAAAGCCCTTCATAACCTGACCTCTTCTTACCTTTCCAGACTTCTAAAGCCTAACTCCCCTTCCCATATTCTGTGATCACTCATACATATACTGACTTCCTTATCATTCCAGCATACAACACTTCATTTCCCCACTCTGAGGGTTTTCACTGACCGTCCCTATAGTTGGAATGTTCTCCTTCCTTATCTCTACTTCACAGTTTCTCTGGTTTCCTTCAAATCTCAGCTACAGTCCCACCTTTTTAAAGAAGCCTTTGCTAGTTCTCTCCAATCTTAGCATCTTCCCTCTAAGATTACTCCCAATTTATCCTATATTTATCTTGTTTGCACAAAGTTGTTTACATACTGTCTCATTAGATTGTGAGATCCCTGAGAGAAGGGACTGGTTGGTTATTTTTTAACTTCCTTTGTAGGCCCAGTGCTTACATAGTATGTCACATAACAGACATTCAATAAATGCTAGTTGACTAAGATCTTCTCAAAATCCAAGCTGAATAACATTTTATAGAAAATTGAAGATTAGAAATTTATGGTGGTTCTATTTAAGCAGAGTTCTTCCATTGTATACATTACTGCAGCTCTTCAGGAGATCAAATATTATAACCAAACAAATAATAACTGAGACCACCTTCTAACAAAAAAATGTGAATCATCTTTCAAAGTTTTCAGCTAGACTAAGGCTAAACAACCTTTAGCTAACAAGCTAAAAAAAAAAAATCTTAAATTAAATTTATACAATGTATCAGCCAGAACAACATTTAACAAAGATCTATCCATACAAACACAAATGAGTTATAAAAACAGGTTTGTATGTCGCAGCATACCCTACAAGAAGTAGTTAATGGAGTACAGGGCTCCTTGCAGAATTCAGTTATTGAGAAATAATTAACTTTACCATTACCAGGTGCAATAAAGATACCAAAAATTAAAATTTTTTTGAAAAAAATCCAATGACCCAATGCTTCATTTCCTCCCAGGCTTCCTGTAGTAAATTTGTAGTGCTACAATAAAGCTCCTTGAAAAATGAGTCATCTTGGATCAAATATAATCAACGAGAAAATGATTAACCAAAACCTGGCACAAATCTTACAGGGTAATACAAGACAAACTTACATCTTTTAAAGATAAGTCATGTTTTATTTACTGATACCTCAAAACTTGGTGCCAGTTTTTTAGTTAACATTATATATAGTATCCCCAACCCCTTAAAATTTCGTGCTTAAAATGTTGATGATTACTATCATTGCCACTGCTGTCCCTTCATTACCCACTCAATATTCAATGCACTTAAAGAAAACTAAACACCTATCCATATGTCTTCTATTTGCATTTTGAGAGTTTTCCCAATGTTCACCATCATTATTATTTTCAAAAGGAACAAAATTGGGTATGTTCTTGCCATAGGATGATACACATTCTGATATTCAATATATTGTCTTTATACTGGATTTCACTGAAAGGGTCATTACTGACCACTGACTGGGCACATACTTTGAGCTCTCTCTTCAGTAGCAGGGATGGACTTTCACTGAACTCTTGAGAACAATAGTATACAGTATCTATAAAACGGCTAACTATGGTTAGGAGTGTGATCTTAGTGTTCTTAGCTAACTTGGAAAATACAAAAAGTCATTAGAAATGGCTTGTGGACCTAAGGACAGGTTTGTAACAGTCTATTTTTGGATTCAGTAGCTAATAACAATAGCAAGTCACAATTATATCATGTTTTAAATTTTATGAGGCACTCTCCTCACATCACCTTTGTTGTTGGGACAGCTCTCTGGAGGAAGAGAAGAGCAAAAACCCGGCAGCTAAGGAAAAAAATTATGACAGGGACTCCTTTGAACTGTCTTCATATCCAAACTCCAAGATCTTGGATCCCATCTCAAAAACTTGGGCTAAGTTTTATAGGTGACAGGCAGAGATAGTGAGAAGTTGAGGATGACTTGTAGGCTGTGAGCCTAAGGGACTAAAGGATGGTATTGCCCTCTCTACTAATAGTGAAGGTAGGAGGGCTAAGGAGGATTTAGAGGGAAAGATAATGAATCTTGTTTTGGATATGTTGAGTGTAAGCTGCCTACTGCAGATTGGGTTCAAGATTTCTGAAAGCTGTTGGAGATGCAAGATTGGAAGTAGGCAGAGAGGCTAGATAGATTAACTCCACAAGAACTTATTAGATCATAAAGAGAAGTAATATAGAGGGAGAAGAAAAGAGAGTCTAGAATAGAAAGAATCCTATGGAATACCTATGATTAGAAGGCATGATCTGGATGAGGATCCTGCAAAGGAAACTAAGGAGGGGTTAACAATAGGTATGAGGACAACCAGGAGAAAGTGATGTCCTGAAGACCTAGAGAGAATAACAACTAACATTTATATAACATTTAATATGCGCAAAGCATTGTGCTGAGCATTTTACAAGTACTATCTCATTTGATCTTTACAACAACCTTGGGAGGTAGGAGATATTATCATTCCCATTTTACAGATGAGAAAACTGAGGTAAAGAGAGCTTAAGTGACTTGTCCAGGGTCACACAGCAGATAAGTGTTTTGAGTCTGGATTTGAAGTCAGGTTTTCCTGACTCCAGACCCAGCACTCAACCCACTGTGCCACCAAGGAGGTGAGGGTGATCAAGTCAAAGGTCACAGAAAGATCAAGGAGAATAAGGACTGAGAAAAGGCCACTGGATCTGGCAACTAAGAGATCACGGGGAACTATGGAAAGGGAAGTTTGAGTGGGATGATACAAGGTCAGAAGCTGATTTTGTAAGGGGTTAAGGGAAGAAAAGGAGAGAAAGCAAAGGTATCCAGACAGACTCTTCTAGGAGTTTAACTACAAAGGGCAGAAGAGACAAAGGATGATAGTGGAGATGGAAGGATCAAGTGAGGGTGTTTTCAGGATCGGTGAGACATGAGCATATTTGTAGGTAATAGGGAACCATTAGACAGGGAGAGATTAAAAATAAGTGATAATGGGGATGACAGAGAGGGAAGTCTGCTGGAGATAGGATGGAATGGGATAGTCTGAGCAGGCAGAGAAGTAAGGTAAGGAGTAAGGCTACTTTAACATGAAAGACAGGGGTGTAGGGAGAAATGGCATAAGGCATCTTTCATCCACAATTCTAAATAGATCCCTAACAAGTGTTTATAGGTATTCTTTTTATACTCCCCCTTAGTTAGAAGCCCTGTCCTATTCCTAGCAAACTCCCACTTCTTAATTCCTAGGTGTGTCATCTAAAGCACTTAATAATTGCCATTTTGCAGCTATACCTCTACCCAAATTCCCATCTCTATCCAGTTATTCCTACCCCTTTCTGCCCTCCTCTTCCATTGTGTCTTCTGGAAGCCTTGATGTATAGTTACATTTCCCAACATCCTACGGGGTTCACAGATACCTGGATCTTGAGAAGAGACCTCATCATTTGCCTCCAGATCAAAGGCTATGGGCATTTTAGTCACTTCCTTAGCGCTGTTCCAAGTTGTTTTGGAAGATACATAGTCCAATTTCAATAGCGTAAAGGTAGCTGTCTTTCCATAGCCCTTCTAACACTAACCATTCCTATCTTTTGAGGTAGCTAGGTGATACAGCACATAAAGTGCTGGACCTGAGGACAGGAGGACTTGAGGACAAGACAACCTGGGTTGAAATATGATCTCAGACACTTACTAGTTGTGTGGCCTTGGGCAAGACACTTAATCTGTTAGCCTCATTTTCTTCAACCGTAAAATGCAGGCAACAATAGCAACTACCTAAACAGAATTGTTGAGGATCAAAAGAGATGTTTGTAAAAACCACTTAGCACAGAACCTGGCACATAGCTGGCACTCTATAAAGGTTAGCTATTATTCTTATAAGTGTTTATTCCCTTCCCTCATTCCCTTATTCCTTTGCTCCAGTATTAGAGGAGGCCTTCCTCTTTGCTAAAGCTGGTTCTTCTGTTAATGTTCTGGATCTATTTTTCTATTTTAGGGTTAGTTTGTTCCTTCATTCACTCATCTTCAAGTTCTTCTTACCAGCTCTTTCCTCTTTGCCTACCAACACACTAAGGTATCTCCTTAGTATCTCCCAAAATGACAAGAAATGACTAGTCTTTATAAAAGGCTTTAATTGGCGTTTCCCTCAAACTACTGTTTTATGTCTTTCCTCTCTAACTGCTAAACTTGTTATTGCTTCTTACCATGCAGTTATTTTTCAATCCTTTGCATTTTGACTTCTGACCCCACTATCATACTTAGAATGCTCTCAAAGGTTAGCAACAATCTCTTAACTGCTAAATCTGATGGTCTTTTAAAAAAAATCTTAATCCTCCTTGATTTTTTTATATCTTTCCTCCAACTGACAACTATGCCCTCCTCCTGAACATTTTTTATACTTCTTCTCTGGCCTATACAACATTCTTCTCCTTCCAGATTTTTCTACCTTCAAATCCTCATGTTCAGTCTCCTTTTCTGGAATGTAAGCCATCTCTCACACCCTATGTGAGAGCATTCCCTCAAAACTTGACCTGGTGCTAGAAATAAACATATGTGTGTACATGCACAGACGCACACACACATACACGCACACTCTCTCTCTTTCTTTCTCTCTCTCTCTGTCTTTCCACCTTGATCTCATTAACCCCTTTGTTTTTGATTATATTCTCTATGAAGATTCCTCCCAAATCTAGTAATTCAGCCAAAATTTGTCTCCTGAACTCTAGTCCAGTATCTCCAACTGCTGAGTGGACAGCTCCATCTGGCTGTCCCCTTAGCACATTAAAATTGTGTCCAAAAGTGACATTCACCTTCTGACATTTATCTTGCCTCCAAATTTCTCTATTGGGAAAAGAGTGGTGTCCTCAATCACTGAAGTTCAAAAACTCATTCATCCTTGTCTCTTTTCTCTCCCCTTCATGTCCCACCATCTCCCTGAACTCCAAAATTTCTAATTAGTTTTCAAGTCTTACAGATTTTGTCTGCTAAGCATTTCTTATCTTCAAATGAGATAATATTTGTAATACACTTAGGCACTGTGCCTGGAATACAGTAGGTGCTATATAAATGCATATTCCCTTCTTTCCTTTCCTTTCCACATTCATGTTCTTCTCTCTACTCACACAATCACCATTTTAGTTCAGGGCCTTAGTACCTCTCCTCTGGACTATCGTTAAGAGCCTCCAGACATCTATCTCCCTCTCCCCAACTCTTCTCTCTCCTGTCCATCTTCCACATAGTGGCTCAAAAAAAACTTTGACTTTATTGTTCCCCTGGTAAAAAAAATCTTATTGGCTCCATTCTACCTTTAAGATAAAATACAATCCCCTCTATTTGGCACTTAAAGCCCATCACACTCTGGCTCCAATCTACTTTTCCATATTTATTTCATATTTCTATCTTTCATTTACTCTATGTTTCAGCCAAACTGGAGTTGCTCCCCAAACTCAGAATTCCATCTCCTACCTTTTTGTATTCAATGATTATACCTCATACCTGCAAGGTTCTCTCTTTTCCCTCCCAGAATCCTAATTTTCAAAACTCAGCCCAAGTCCCTTCTTCCTTTTAACCTTTTTAAAGCCTTCCAGCTACTGACACGCTTATGTTCTAGAGATATTTCCACCCAGTAAAATGTAAGCTCCTTGAACACAAGAATTCTTCCGTCTTTATTTCTTTAAGAGTTTAGCACAGTGACTTACCAGGATCCTTCATAACCCGATTCCCTCATGTTCCCAGTCTTCACACCCTTCCTATGTACTCTGTGATACAGTGACACTACATCTACTAATTCTATCAACAATATATCCATCTCCTGACTCTGGGCATTGTTACTGACTAACCCCCTGGACATGCTCTGGAATGCTCTCTCCCTCTTCATCTCCTAGTTTCCCTAACTTCCTTCAAGTCACAGCTAAAATCCTACCTTCTACAGGAAGCTCTTCCCAATTCTCTTCAGTTCTAATGCCTTCCCTCTGTTGATTACTTCTGATGTATTCTGTACATGGGCAGCTAGGTGGCACAATGGACAGAGTATAGTGCCTGGCCTGAAGTCAAGAAGACTCATCTTCATGGGATCAAATCTGGCCTCAGAAACTTGCTAGCTGTGTGACCTTAGGCAATGACTGAACCCCTGCCTCAGTTTCCTTATCTGTCAAATGAGCTGGAGCAGGAACCAGCAAACTACTCTAATATCTTTGCCAAGAAAGCTCAGATGGGGTAATGAAGAATTGGACATGATAATGACTGAACAATAACAACAACGATCCCTGAACAGTTTGTTTTTATACATGGTTGTTTGCATGGTGTCCATACACTGTGAGCGCTGTGAGGGTAAGGACTGTTTTTTACCTTTCTTTGCATCCCCAATGTTTACCCCTAGTATGTGCTTAATAAATGTTTACTGATTGAAATTAAAAAAATTATTTTCTATATTTTTTAAAATAAATTTTGGAGAAAAAAGAACAGCTTTAACAACTGAAAACCGGATGAGGCATGTTAGTTATTTGACAGTGGCAAGCCTGAACGGGCTGCTGCTGTTGCCACTACTTCTTAGGACCCTATGTAACCTGGCCTTGAATCTTTGGTGGTCAGTATTAAGAGGTCTACAAATAATCTCCATCTACATCAGCTAGCTGTTTGTGTTAACATAATAGCAAAAGATGATTAAAACCATCTGGGACAGTTTTCTCTCTGCCCTCTTCCCCCAATCCTAGTCACCCAGATCCCTGTCAGAAACATCAGGTCTAGCCTCTTGGCTTGACACTTAGCTCTCACATCCCCACAAGGGAACTCAAATTCTCATTCTTCATGTATTCTCAAGCTCACTCTCTTCTTCCCAACTGTGGTGTGTCAGTTCTCTCCAGGGGTCCCATCCTGCAGAGGAGATAGGACTCCTGATAGCATTCGGATGGGCTAGGATTCATCAAACATAATCATTCTGATAAGACAGAGGATCACCAAGCCAGCTTGCAAGAGTACTGGGAGAGGATTATTAAACTTTCAGTGTGAGTAACATTTGTTAACATTGCATAATAAAATAAGGATAATAACAACGCCTACCTTACAGAGTGTTGTAAGGATCAAATGAGACAACTCAGAGCATTAAGTACAGTACCTAGCACACAGAAGGCACTATATAAATGCTTATTCTTTTCGCTCCTTCCCTATGCCTCTTCCTTCTCATATTGATCATCCTTTTTGAATCATCATTGATAAACATAAATTAAAAGTGTATCATCTGTACAAGACAATGTGTAGTGCCCAAGACACACACACACACACACCTGCCCTGCCCCTGCACGTTGACCAACTATTAGCCATTATGTTATGCCACTCAGATCCCCAGGCATCACCACACGATCCAGCTGATACACCCTAAGGACTTCTGGTTCTTGCAACCTACCTCACTGTTGTCCCTACACATCTTTCAAGATTTTCCACCTATGCTAAAGTTGAATTGCTTCCAGATATATTGGATACTCCTCTAATTAGAATATGAGTTAAGAGCAGGAGCTGTTTCAATTTTCTATGTGTATCCCTAGTGCTTGGCAATAGTAGGTATTAAATAAATGCCTATTCATTTATTCAGGCTAATTTACAAAACATCAGTGGAAATAAGTTAGACTGAGAGTTGGCAATGAGGGACTGGGTCAAAGGAGAGAGCTATTAAGTAGCAATAAAGTTGCCAGTTTCAGATAAAAGAATATGAAGGCAGGAAAGCTGATTAATTCAAGAAATTAATATAAAAATTAAAGGCTTCAAGGTGATTTGGGTTCTGGGGGAGGACTGGACTTATAATTTCATTAGGAAACAAAAACCTAGAAAGTAAACTCCCTCTTCTAATGCAGAGCAGCATTAGAGTTGCTTGGAACAATGAAAGGGTATGGGACTTGTCCAGGGTCATACAGCCAATGCATGCAAGACAGGACTTTAACCTCTTTAAAGCCAACTTTATGCCTTTTTATGCCATAATGCCTCTCAGGACATAGTATAATCTAAAAAAAAAAAAAAAAAAGAAAGAAAAAAAAAGATTAACTGTACTTCAGTGCATCTATAATCTTGCTTCTTTAAGTTTCTCCTCTGTATAGATTTAAAAATCACTTACATTCTCTTATAGGATACTAATTTAATATGTTCTAGGTCTTTTTAAAGTTCACCAAGTACCAGTGCAAGTATTCATCTGTTTTTTATTTCACATGAGCTTTCTACACAACTGGTCCTTATATGTTTCCAAGACGATATTGCTCTAGATTAGAAATACACTGCAGGCTATCTATGTCGATCATGCATCTCCTTCGTCACTCTTTTGTTCACCTACAACTAATCCTTTAGAGATTGTAGTTATTCACCACCATTCAGTATTACTGGAAAAGTAGCAGTATTATAAAAATGGATTTGTGTGAGAGGCAGCAGCTTGGGGGGATTAAAATCACTGTGAAATTTCCCAAATACAACTCGGTGTGCCCTTTTCCTCTACTGATTTCTGATACTAGTGCACTGTCCACATGCAATGTCTATCCTAGACAGATGGTACTGATATTCAAACTCCATGGACTGACTATTTGATTGCATCTCATCACCTGGACGATAGGCATTTTTCATCTGTTTTTCATATGTGAGTTAACCAATCTCTTTTGAATTATTATGAAACTCACTGAAGATGCCCTGTCATATTCTAGAGTTTGATGTGATCAGCATTATGATGACCTCTAGATGGATCCTGAGGATCTCATTTGGATCCTGAACAGTACATCCCTCATTCCAGTGGCAGATACTCTTGGAGAACATGCTTCATTCAACATTAACGGGAAGGATATTGAACAGTTATCTCTATCACTGCCTTTCTCAAGGAATAGTGTGTGATATTACCATAGGCATAAGAGAGTCCCTACAGAAAGAAAGCATTTAAAAGTACATATTCTTTTACTGTGTAAAAAAATTTTTTTTATGATAAACAAAATGTTATACTATAGAAAAATCATTTGTGACTGAAATTAAGAGAATCAAAGATTAAGAGGTGGAAAGAGCTTAAAGATCATTGACTGTATTTCAATCCTCTCATTTTATAGATAATGAAGAGAGCAAATGAGACAAAATGATTTCAATTCCATAAACATTTATTAAGAGCCTACTATATGCCAGGCACTGTGCAAAGCCCTGGGGAAACAAATAAGAAAAGGAGAGATAGTTCTTGCCCTCGAAAGGCTTACAATCTAATGGGGGAAGACAACAAGCAAAAGGAAGCTCTAAAGGGGGGTGGGGGGAATAATGGAGGGTAGCCACTAGGGATTACCTGGTAGGGGCATAGTATGCTGTAAAGTTAAAGCCAACGAGATGTCCTGATGGAAAATGGAGTTACCTGGAAGGTTGTGAGTACTCTATAAAGGATGACTTTGGGAAAACTTTAATGCTCCATTCTTCAGCCCTCCACACAGAGGAAAGGCAACTGATGATTGACTTGATGATGAAACTTGCCAAAGGTCACACAGACAGCACGCAACAGAAGCAGGATCTTAACTCAAATCTTGTCTCCAAATCCAGGGCTTTCCCCACTATCTCTTGCTGAATGTTAACATTCCTGATGCTTGTTCTACCCTTGTCAATACTTCTATTGTACCCTTAGGAATTTTTACATATTTTCCAACAGCACTACTACTTTCTTGATTAACATGACTAGACAATCCACTGATGCTACATATACCTTTAAATCTCTTTCCAAAGGTGGCCTTTCTTTCTACTTATCCCTGTCCAGTGAATGGGGTTGACATAGTTTTGCTTTCCACTGCTTCCATCCACTTCACTAAGGTCTTTACCCTGAAGGAGGTGCTTGAGCATCTTCAAAGAAACTAGGAATTTTAAGAGGTAGCAGTGAAAGGGGAGTACATTCCTGGATGGGGAAAAGCCACTGCACTGAAAGGCAGAGAGATAAGAAATGGAGCACTGTTAATAAAGAATAAGAAGACCAGACAGACTGGACCACAGAATGCATAAAGAAATACAATGGTAAAAAGGCTGGAAAGATTCTCTTGGCTACCAGGTGTCTTCTTTTGAAAAGAAAGTTAAATATTGGAGTGATTAAAGTGGTTTCTAGGTTCTTTTGAGCCTTATGCTGTGCTGATTTTGGTACATGAGTTAAGCTAATGTAATAAGGCAAAGTAAATATAACAAAATTACAAAGATCAAACAGGACTTGAATTAAGAAAGATAGACATATCCAGCCTATCCCTTCAACCCCCTTTCAGGGAGATGGGAGATCTACAGGTTTTGTTACACAGTGTAAATATTTTTTAACTTTTTCGGCATTTCAATCAATGCTGACTTTCCCTCCCTCTCTAAAAAATACTATTTTGTCACATGAGATAGCTATCTGAGATAACTATAGTGATATATGAAACAGAACATATCAACAAAAACTTTTTAAACAGATAAGGAAGGAAAGGTAAGTTAGAGTTGGGTTGTAAAGGGTTTTAAATACCAAATACATGCATTTGGATTTGATCTCAAATGTATTAGGGAGCCACTAGAGTTTACTGAGCAGAGAATACATTGGTCAAATCAGTGCTTAAAGAAAAATCACTTTGACAGCTGACATTCACTAATGGGCTGAGATTGGGGGAAAAAAGAAAGTAATGAAAGAGATCCCAAATCTTGGTGAAGATAAAGAATATGCTTAGGAGTTGTAGAGACTAGGGGTAGATACATGATCAGATAAAGTGGTGGTTCTCAACCTTCCTAATGCTGTGAACCTTTAATAAAGTTCCTCATGTTGTGGTGACCCCCAACCATAAAATTATTTTCATTGCTACTTCATAACTGTAATTTTGCTGTTATGAATAGTAATGTAAATATCTGATATGCAGGATGTATTTTCATTGTTATGAATTGAACATAACCCACACGTTGAGAACTGCTGAGATAAAGTAATTTCAAACAAAATAATTGGGAGTAAAAGTCAAGTGCATATCCACATCCCTGCATTACAGGGGCAAAGGGAAGGAATAAGGTTGTGGGCCTTAAGTAAACTGAGAAATAAAGAAGTTGGTGTGTTTGAAGTAACATGTATTTTAAAGTCCTTTGGTATAAGGGCCCCAGTAAAAAATGACAAATATGTAGAATACAAAGAAATGGTTCAAAATTTGTATTAAAAAAACACGTATCAACAACAATATAAACTAAAAGAATAAAATAAAACTCAAAGCTTTTCAGTTCTCACTAAACTATGGAAACAGTCTATTGCCTTTTTTTTTTTTACTGAGGGGAGAACATGTTATTCTATTTCAAACTAGTCTCTGGCCTATGAGGTTAGGGAAGAAGGCATCACTCCATTAAGCCTCTGTGGTCAGGCCTGCAAGTCTCCAGCTTCTCCAGGTAAGAGAAACAACATTCCATTAAACACCAAATTCATCCCTTCCAGGGAAGATGAAAAAAGGCTATTCAATCAAGTCTGTAGCCTGGTCTCCAACCTAGAGGAAGGAGAGGAAAGCCTTTAGCTGTAAGTTCTAGTTCCCTTGCTTAACTGTGTGAGATTAAGAGGACTGACTCCACCTGGAAGGTCAAAAGCACCTGAGTTCAAATCCAGCCCCCAGACATTTACTAGCTGTGTGACCCTAGGCAAGTCACTTAACCCTGTTTGCCTCAGTTTTCTCATCTGTAATAAAACATGGAGAAGAAAATGGCAAACCACTACAGTATCTCTGTCAAGAAAACCTCAAATGGAGTCACAAAGAGTCTGACATGACTGAAAAACAACTGAACAACAACAAACCCCTAGTCTAAATTCCAAGAAAACTGAACATGTCTTTTCTCTTTTTATTCAAGCTATTCCTTATACCTCTTAATGCCCTATTCTCTAGCGCTGTTTATGGAAATACTCATCACCCTTCAAGATATAGCTCAAATGTCACCTCTATGAAAATTTCCCCAAACTTTTACTCTTTAGGCAAAAACATTCCCGCACTTCTGAATTCATTGTACACTGCTTCTGCCTTTTATGCCCTTAGATTTCACATCATAATTGTTCTCTTCTATACTATAAGTTGTGGGCCAAGTCCATTATTCTTTATATACCAAGAGCGTTTAGCACTTCTGTTACTGTCGTTCAGTCACATTCAACTCTTCATGACCCCATTTGGGGTTTTCTTGGCCAAGACACTGGAGTAGTTTGTCATTTCCTTCTCCAGCTCATTTTACAGATGAGGAACTGAAAAAAGCAAAGAAGGCTGAATGACTTGCCCAGGGTCACACAGCAAATTAAGCATTTGAGGCCGGATTTGTACTCAGGTCTTCCTGGCTCCAGGCCCAGCAGAGTGTTTATTTAGCACAGTACCTTTCTAACAGTGGCATCAGAATGTTTGCCAAATAAATGAGTGAAAAACAAATCCTGACAGTAGTTCTATTGATTTTCACTATAAGAAAAACAAGATAATCAGCCTGAGGTTATCATATAGCAGAGTCAAAGAAAAGATTCTCTGTAGGTCATACACTGATTTAGAGAACCACAAATTAGTTATTTTGTTAACTCCTTCACTATTACATTTTAATCTGGTTCAGCCTGAATCAGTTTTGGGCCCTACAGTCATGAGTTTTGTCATAAAATATTTGATTGCAAGAATGGACCAAACTAAAACAAATATGATAGAGGTTAAATTTCATCTGAAATATTACTAAAGGTCCCACATTTTATATACATATGTAACATAAGTATTATATAATTCAGGCCATAATAGTGGAAATCTCTTCAATGCAACCTCTTGCTACTGTTGCCACTGGCAATTATTATGATGTACCATATCTGCTTTCCCCTATGTGCTGCGATTTAATTCATAAGTTAGATATACTTTTATGAACATGTGCATTATAATTTATGGATAAGAATCTGCCCTTAAAAAAGCAAGTAATCAGCCAATGAATATTTATTAAAATACCTTTAAGTCTGTTAATCCATCAGTTTCCCCAAGTCAGCAAAAGAGAGCCAAGTTAAACAAAGAGATCAAGTACTTAAGCTTCTACTATGTACACGGCACTGAAGACCCCCAAAACATAAAAAACACACTCCTGTTCCCATGGAGCTTACAAGGTAGCTGGGAAGAAAAGTGCAAAATAGTGAGTTATATATTGTCTTACCCTGATAATGGTTAAAGTTGCATGGTTTAAACTAAATGCTGTAGAATTCTATAACAATATGCTAAAGAAATGATTATAGACAGAAAAAAGAGGGATGTTCAAAAGTCACCCAAAAATGTAAACTATACAATGGTTCCTAAACTTTTCTACCTATAACCCTTAAAAAGATGTCATACACCCCCCCCCAAAATTTTGTCATCCTTCTCCAATATACCTGCCCCTAAAAAACAACTCCAAAATAGCCACTCACAATCACCTTTATAGGGGCTATCACTAAGCAGTCAATTGAAGTTCAGTAGCTCAATCTAGTTTTGACCACCAGAGTAGGTGTTAAAGGCAGGAAGGGAAAAAGGTCAGGCAATGATCTCATCCCATTCATGTAAACCACAGTTTACTGCCATTACCACCCCCAAACAGCTGTCTAGAATTCTCTAAACTCTTATGTACAAAATATCCTTGGAATTCTTGCATAATTAATAAGTATCCTTACTCCTATTTAATAAATACTGATCTATAAAAACAATGGAGACAAGAAAATAAGGTTAAAAATATATTATCAAATAGCCATTAGGATTTTATAGCTAAAAGCCACCATAATGACAAAAATATACATAAGAACAATGCAGATATAACCTTTGTAGAAAAACCAAAAAAAGTGCAAGCATTATTTCAGATCATATACATTAAGAGAAAAAAAATCTGCATTGAGGGAGAAATGGGTGGAGGAAGGAAGAGAAAAAATAATTTATGCAAAGGCACAGAGATAGGAGATGAAATGTGGTGTGAGAAACAGCAAGGACAGTGTGGCTAGGACACAGAGTTTACAATAAGGGCTAGAAAGGTAGGTGAGAGTAACATTGTAAAATATTTTAAATAACAGAGGTGTCTCTATTTGATTTTAAAGCTAAAAGGAACATCACTAGAATATGTTAAATCCTGGAAATGGAAGAGCCGAACTTGTGCTTTAGGAATATCACTCAATAGCAGAGATTATGCTTATATCCCTGGCACAGCAAAGGGGCCCTGCCAGTAGCAGGCACTTAATGTTTGTTGCTATATAATTAAATTTACAATGCAGAAAACATAGCATTTATAGAACAGAACTGACCTCACCAGGTTGAATAATTCAGGCTTACATTCTGATAGCTACTAGGTAAATTCAATTGCCCAGAATTTCAGAGATGATGAGGACACTACAATTTCCTTAGTAAGGAAGTGATTTAGGATTGTAGAATAATTCCAGTTTTATTCAATCTACTTTGCAGTCTTAGATGAAGGTGAAAGAATCCAGAAACTAGCATAAGACAATTTTTGATTCTTAAAAGAATAACAGCTATAATTTATATAGCACTTTAAGGTTTACAGAGGGTCTTATATAGTTATCTTATATTGACAACAATCCTGTGAGGTAAATACAGTATTATTATCTATATTTTACAGATGAGGAAATTGTGACAAACAAAAATTAAGTGACTTGACCAGATAGTGTCTGAAGCAATATGTGAACTAAGATCTCCCTAATTCCAAGTCTAGTACTCTACCAAATAAACAGTCTAGCTATCTATATTGTCAGATATTGTGAAATGTCGTCCTGGAACGGCTGTGTGACAACAACTATTCTCTAGAAGTCTGCTTGACAAGAGATTTGGGTAATTTCATTAACAACACTATACAACTGAAGTTCTATACTAACCACACATGGGAAAAATGGATGAACTAGAAATTGGTCATAGGTAAAAAGGAATCAATCAATAAGGATTTATTAAGTGCCTACTTAATTGTGTTCATGCAGATTGTGCAAGAGATGCAAATACAAAGAATTAAAAATCCCTATTCTCAAGGAAGAATTAAAAAATGTCAGATTGCTGCTACTTGAATTCTGTACAATTCAAATACAAAAGAAATGCTACCACAAATACAAAAGAAATGCTACCAATCAACAAGCATTTATTACACACTTATTATGTGCACACAGTAAGTGTACTACCATCAGTAAGGCACATATTATAAGTGGTTTTTTTAACAGCGGTGCTAGCCTTGTACTGATTACTCACAATATGTTTTAGATCCTGTTGTGATCAATGCAAAAAGCCTGAAAGGGGTAGTATCTGGTTATGTGTAGAGGGAGGCTAACTGGCCTACAAAGGGATTAATCACATGATATTGACATTAAGCGCATCCAGAACACAAATGAGCTAAATAGAAACACTTCACTCACACCTGTTAAAACTATATCCATAATTGTATACATATTAATATAAGTGGCACCTAGAAAAAGGTAAATTTTATTTTTCCTAGTATATCACCTCGATCATAAATTTATTTTGCTATATAAAATTATATCTGCATTCAATATCACAATCTTGTAAGTATATAAATTAGGCCATTTATATACACAAAACAAAGCCACACTAATAAGAAACTTGAAGACCGAACAAAAATAAGTACTAAGTACCAAGAAGTGCCAAGAAGCACTTCACCCTTAGTTCTAGACCCTAGAACAAACCCCTGAGGCCATTTAGTTGAACTTCCTCATTTTATTCAAAGAAATTAATACATATACTTTACCTGTATTGAAATTAAGATTTCCTTTTTCAAAAGTAGGGGGAAAATACCCATTCACTGATCCAGAGAAATCAGCTGTACCACCTTCAGGAATATATTAAGATAGAAACCAATTCTGTCATTTTGGGAAGAGATTGGCCACAATTATCCGGGGAGAGTGAAATCTTTTTGACATAGCAGACTATTTGAACCACATAATTTAGATTTATTCTTGACTCCTTAGTTTTCCAAACAATAAATTCTTATTTGGCATAAGAGAGCAAAACTTCTATTGCTCTCATTAACTTATTCAGCAATGTCAATAATCTCCAAGGCAAGAACAAGAAACAATAAGAAAGCCTATGAACAACAAAAAATAAACATCACAAAAAACTCATGCACTTCATCAATAAGTCCTTCACTTTCAAAAGTTTATTTACTCAACAAGAGGGAGGGGCAGAAAAAATAAAAGCACACAAAGAAACTCAAAAAGCTTAGTAATAGGTGGCAATTTAATCAAAGGAAGACTTTATCTTATCTATTTCATGGGGGTGGGGGTGGGTTTCTTTCAGGAAGTCAGTAGTGGATTCTATTTTCACTTTGCTCAGGGTTCTAACAGAACTAAGAGTATCCATTTATGATTCTTGAAATATGTATTCAAGCTTTTTTTGGTCATGATTTTCAGGTAGTTCAATGACTTTTAGGGTAATAAGTGAAATTATATCAAATGCAGTAAAATCAAACCTGAATTTAACTACTTGTGTACACAGTACCATGGCACCTATGGAGGATACAAAGAAAAAAGTAGTCACTGTTAACCCTAGCCCACCAGAAGAACTTCTCATTTGAAAAGACAGGATAAACACATAAAAAATAGTAAGAGAATAAAGGTCATTTATTTGACATGCTAAGAGATCTTTTCATTACTAGAGACTTCAGACAAGAGAGAGAAATACATACTGGAGCAGCCAAGGAAAGTTTCAGGAAAACAGGGTAAGCTATGCCTTGAAGAATATATAAGATTTAGAAAGGTGGAAATATATTCCTGAGGAGAGGGAACAGTAGCCTATTATTTAAAAGGAATCATATAAAGAATTCTCTCTCTTGTGGAATATTAAATTCCCTTTTCTTTCCAGACACAGTCCATAAATTGATACTACAGAAATATTGTAAAATGTACTCAATTTATATAATTAGAAAATTGACTAAGTTAAATTGGCTAATGTGTACATAATCTATTTCTCCAATTAGACTATAAACTCCTGGAGGTCAAGGACTAGATCCTCTACCTCCATATTCTCTGCACTAACAGGTACTCAAAGGTTGGGTCAACATCTAGTATATTTAGAATACAAGACACAGGAGGTAAAAGTGTAAAAGATTTAGTCCCACCCTCACCCCCAATCAAGGAACTGACAACCCAGCTGGGGAGTAGAAGATATTAACAGATAACTACAACATGTCAGAAATGATAAAGGCTGGAAAGAGTAGTCCAAATACGTAAAGCCAGATGGACTTCAAGAAGGAAAGAATATGGGTAGCTTTTCAAAAGGTAGATAAGGGGGTTTGAAGCCAGGAACAGAGGTATTTTAGGATAAACAATATGTCTCTTATGGGAGACAGCCACGTGGTGAAGTGGATGGAGTGCTGGGCCTAGAGTCAGGAAGACTCACCCTCCGGAGTTCAAATCTGCCCTCAAACACTTCCTAGCTGTGTGACCCTGGGCAAGTCATTTAACCCTGTTTGCCCGAGTTTCCTCATCTATAAAATGAAACAGACAGAAATGGCAAACCACTCCAGTATCTTTGCCAAGAAAACCCGAAATGAGGTCACAAAGAGTCAGAAATGACTGAAATGAAAGAACATTTAACAAAACATGTCTATTATGATCACTGATGAAGCTGGTACAACAAACTTTACATGAATTACTTCACAAGGGAGTTCACGTGGTGCAACTGAAGGGGGCTGAATTTGGAATCACAGGAACCAATTTCACATCTCGATTCTGCCACTTATTTGGACAGGACATTTAAGCTCTATAGATTTAAATTTCCTCATCTAAAAATTAAGGGACTGGTAAATGATCTCCAAGGACTCTGTGATTTATTGATTCTCAACAATGTTTTGAGATAAATACAACAAACATTATTATCCACATTTTATAGCAGTGGTTCTCAACCTTCCTAATGCTACGACCCTTTAATACAGTTCCTCATATTGTGGTGACCTCCAATCATAAAATTATTTTCGTTGCTACTTCATAACTGTAAGTTTGCTACTGTTATGAATCGTAATGTAAATATCTGATATGCAGGATGTATTTTCTTTGTTACAAATTGAGCATAACCCACAGATTGAGAACCGCTGTTTTATAGGGTAATGCCCCTAAAATAGAACAATTAGGTGAATGGCAAATCTAGGTTAAATGAAGTATAAGGGTCCCAAAGGAAACAGGGAGAGGATGAAATGGGATGAGGGTGGGCAAAGACTTAAAAAGGGCCAGGTAAATTCCAAGTTCCTCTTCTGGGAGGCAATGAGAAGTTACTGAAGGCTTTTAAGCCGGGGAGTGATACAGTTAGCAGCTGAAGTGCTTTAGGAAAATTAATTCAACTGTGACATGTGCACATTGACTGAAAGACATGAATATTTCAAGTTGGGCAATCAGTTGGAATATATTACAGTAGGTAGTCTAGGACTGGAGTAATAGAGTCAGACAGATGGTGACAGATGGGGACAAAGGGACAGATAAGAGTTTTTAACATAAAAAATTAACAGGATTTGACAATGGGGAGAGAGGGAAGTTTGGGGGGTTGAAAGAATTAAAAAATAATTAAAGGGGGAAAGTCAAAAGATAACAGCGGTGTTTTTTTTGGGGGGGGTGTGAGAAGTGTCTTCTAGTTAACTAAGGTAGCATTAATAGAAAGTTAAGGGAAAGAAAAAGTTGTTAGGAAAAGGGAGTTAGGGTTTAATTATATTGTGTCTGAGATGCCACAGGATATATCTGGATTGAAATTTTAACAGAAAATATAGAACCTATATATAGAATAAAGGTTGGGACTAGTAACAGTTGTCCACATAGAGAAGATAACTGATGTCACGAATAGATAATGATGACTTTTTGGTTCTTAGTTATGATTTTCCAGAGTGTAGTTTGTCTAAAAAAGATTTATAAGAACCAAATATGAACTAAATAATTTCTATTTTAGTTCTACAAATTTCTATGGCTATCAACAGTGTTAAAAAATACAAGGTCTTTAAAATTTACATCAGTATTATACTCCCCCCCATAATGGATTTTAGCCGGATAGAAAAGAAACCAATCTACTTTTCTGGGTGGGGAGTGGGGAGCTGACTGGAACTGTGATACATGGAACTTCAATAAAGCTCCCTCTTCCAAAGCAAACTGGCACCCATTCTGCAATTTAAAATATCAGTTGGAGAGGAAAGGATAATTGTTCAGAGAAGCTCTTATATGGAAATTTATAGTTACCTGTCTTATGAGAAATATTTGAAGTCAGGTCATGGTAATATACATAGAGGCATTCTAAATGTTCGTGCTTTTCCAGTTCTGATAACTTCACACATTTGACAATTAGCATCCAGGGTTAAACTTAGGTAAGTTACTAGATGGCAGGAACCATATCCATACCTCTTTTGTTTCCCCAAGGTGGCATATTACAATACTGAACAAACAGCAGGTATTCTACATATTTCATTCGTTTATTGTTTAAAAGTAGTTAGGATACTGGTGAAAAGATCTTTTTTGATAATAAATTTAAGAGATAATACTATTCATTAGGTTATTCTAAGGAAATAGATCCATCTAAATAAATAACTCTATTACAGAATTCCTGAATTCAAAGAGTCCATAGTCAGTCAATCCAATCCATCTCTGATTAATTACTCTTTATCACATAATCAACAAGTACAAGCCTAGTACTTCTTCCACATGAAAGTTTTCTCAGGACTTGAAAATAGTTGTTACTTCAAGTCTTCTTGATGTTAAACATTCCTAGTTCCTTTTAAGTGATCCTAATAATGGCATGATATCCTTGTCTTTATCCTGGTTAAAGAATAAAATAAACATTAATTGTATATGGGGACTAACAATAAACATACAACTTCAAATTCATCAATTTCCTTACAAGGAACTGAACACAACAGTCTAGATATAATTTGATCAGATATCCTGGATACTATCAATAGTGTTCGTATCCTGGATACCATGCTTTTCCTTAATGCAACCTAATATTTCAATTAATTTTTTTGATGCTATTACTTCTTCTTGAATTTTTTGGGCCTCCTTCCCCCTCCCAGAAAATCAGGGTTAAATGATTTGCCCAGGGACACACAGTTAGTAAGTGTCAAATGTCTAAGGCTGGATTTGAACTCGGGTCTTGACTGCAGGGCCAGTGCTCTGTTCCCTGCACCAATGTACCACTGCCCTGATGCTATTACACTCTTTTGAATAAACTGCCAAGTTTGTAGTCACTCAAACCCCCATAACTTTTTTTCAAAATTAAAAACAAATCAATAAATCACCAACCATGTATTAAGCCATTACCATTTATTAGACATTGTGAGAAGTGATGGGGATACAAAAAGAGAGCTGTCCCCCTACCCCCTCAAAAAAACCACCAACAAAAAAACAGCCTCTGCTTTCAAGATAATATGCTTACTTTAAATGTGGCCTAAGAGATCTACCAGCTGCATGACCTGTACATGGGTATTTGAAGATCTTCCCTGCCCCTTAACAGACCTAGCAGCAAGTTTGAAGACCTCCCCTGCTTTGAAAGTAAACTCTGCCCCCAGTAGGCCATTTGTAATCACATGGAGCCTGTGATGGAGAGGATTTGCTAAAGGGTGGATCAGAGCCCACAGGAAGCTTCCCTGCTGTGAAGATAAACTCTGTCCCCTAATAGGCTGAATGTAGTCACATGGAGCCTGTGGTGGGAAGAGTTTTGCTGAAGGGAAGCAGACCCCATAGAAAGTTAGTTTAGAGACAGCCAGATGGTGGGGGACAGAGAAGCTCAGGCAAAGAGACAGAGAGTTTTGTGAGTGAATATTGATCTTGTATTGGTTTGTGGGAAGGCTGAAGGACGTTGTGGCTCTCTGCGTTATTATGGCTTCTGAGTATCTTTGGTACTATGATGGAATCAGCTTACTGGTTTTGGGATTCAGTTTTCTGATGTCTAAAATCCTTTGGTTCTATCTTCTATCTGGAGAATCTGGTACATTTTGCAATTGAACATCATACGATACTTATAGTCATGTTCCTTATAGTGATTGTGGGTGCTATAAATATTGTATTGGCATTAAAGTCACTTAATCTGCCTGCCTGTTTCCTCAATGTAAAATGTGGTTAATAATAACACCTGTTTCACAAAGTTGTTGTGAGGATAAAACATTATTTGTAAAAGAGCTTAGCACAGTGCCTGGCACGTAGCAGGACCTTAATAAATGTTTATTACTTTACTTCCTCTTAATGGGGGAAGACTAGGTGATATAGTGGATAAAACACTGGGCCTGGAGTCAGAAAGACCCATCTTTCCAAGTTCAAATTTGGTCTTAGACAACTTACTAGCTGTGTTACCCTGGGCAAGTCACTCAACCCTGTCTGCCTCAGTTTCTTCATCTGTAAAATGAGTCAGAGAAAGAAATAGCAAACCACTTCAGTATCTTTAAAACCCCAAATAGGGTCACAAAGACTCGGTCAGACTAAAATGACTCAACAATACATATAAATAAGTAAGTTCATACAAGACACAAACCTTAGAGAGACTCAACTGGCTGAGGACACGGGGAAGGCCTCCTACCAAAGGTGGTGTGTGAGTTAAGGACTGGAAGAAATCATGGATGTCAAGAGGCAGAGCAAAACATTTATTTTAGGTATGGAGAAACAGCCAAGCAAAAGCACAGAAAGAATGAACTACCTCCATTAAGCCATGCTCCCCCATCCTGTATTTGTGAAAAGTAGCTTTTCCATGAAACTTAACATTTTATCAAATTTTACCATTTTAGACCTGACTCACTATCACAACTTGAGATTTTTTTTGAATCCTCCCTGTTTTATGTCATTGGCAAATTTGATAAGCATGTTCTGTCTTTTCCAAGTTACTGATAAAAATATTAAATAGACTAAGCACACATCCCTAGAGTCTTCTGCTAGAAAGAAAATTCCATCCAAGTTGATGGTGATCAATGACAGTATTCGGTCTAGCTACTGACCATATTTGAATCAGCATAATATCACTATTAGCTAACCCATAAGAGTGGTGAAAGATTTGGTCACATGCTTTACTAAAAATCTATGCAAAAATATTTAAAAGTACTCCTTATCTACCAGTACAGTGGAAGGAAGGAGGGAGGGAGAGAAAGAGAGAAGGAAAGAAAGGAAGGAAAGGAAGGAAGCAAGCGGGAAAGGCAGAAGGGAAAGAAAAAGGAAGGGAGAGGAAGTTATCTGAAAAAAAAAAATTGCTTCCTGAGTTAGTTCCCCATGCAGTCCTAGCAGTCTCTTTAGACATCTTCTTTTTCCCATGGTCATTATTTTCTCTGTTCCTTCTTCAGAGCTTCCCATTTTCTTAGGCTTACTTCTGTAGAAATTTAATCCACTGTATTTATCCTCTCTCTAGTCTAAACCTTTTGAAAATGCAAAAGTTGTAGGGGGCAAATCAAACTATACAGGGTTTTCTTCTTTCTTTCTCTCATCACAAATTCAAGAATACAGCAGTCACTTCCTACCTGAGGTTTCCATCATTTCCTCTCTAAAGTGGGATTACAAGTAGGTCATTTTTATATAAAACATTCAGGCATTTCTATAAATACAGAAAACATTACATGTGTATTTTTAGATAGATTAGGACTTAAGAGTGTTGTAAAGCATTCATTTCTTTAAGTCTTTCAAGGTCTATGCAAAAATGCTTTAACAGAAAATTTCAGTTTTCTAATACTATGATGCTAATTATTATAAATTTTTTAAATTTCACAAATTCAAGTACATTTCTACTTATTCAATTACAAATATACAGCCATATCAGTAACTATTTTTCTTATAGTTACTAACCTCATTTCATTTCATATGAAAGAACTTAAAAATAAATTCAGAAATGAGATTAATACAGTGATTTAAAAAAATTTTTGGAAAAAGGTTAAAAAATTTTGAACTTTAATTTTTTTTAATCTTTGAAAAACGTTTGGCCTCACAAAAAATCATGTGCATCCTTTGTCTAAGGCGTAAGCACTGAATAAGAATAATTTGGATGCAAATTCCAAAGACTGATCTTAAAACTTTTATTATGATTGGGATTCTCTAAATGCATGCAACTCCGAAACTTTTAGGTATAATTTTACTGAGACCAGAGAGAAAGGGTTTTGTCTTTTTTTTTTTTTTTTAACATAACATACCATAGGTTGGTAGAGGTTTAGAAAAGAAAATAGTAAGAAACTCAGTAAGAGCATTGGGGAGGAGTTTTTTTTTAAAGGCATTTCTAAAGGGTAGCTCCTCTTTAAAAAAATACAACACTATAAATTAATGAACTCAAAATCATCACAACTAAAGCAAATCCCAGCACACAAGCAGGTGCCAATCAAGCCTGTCTGAAGATCTTCAGCTCTGGAAAGATAAAAGCCATTAGATATGCTTTCTTTAAGCAGAAGTAATGCCAAAAAGCAAGTAATATTCCTACTGAAAACATTAATCACTTCACAATCCTCTATTGTTTCAGAAACTTAACACAAATTCTTGGCTATAGTTAAAAATCACAGATTATACCTACTAATAGAGGTGTGCCCCCACTTAAGAAAATTCAACTGAAAATATTCTGTACTTTTGAAAAAATAAGAGGCAATTACAATCAAAAGCAGATACCTTACATCACAAACTGATTTGCCACAAGATTCTGTTAAATAGTGAGCCTCCTTAGGACTTTAAAAATCACTTTACATTCTTATTTGGTTCACATACTATTAAAAAATATATCTGCCAGAGTTTAAGTGCTTATTTTCAAGTAAAATTAACAAAATACTAGCTATTTAGATCAACCTGAGAGCCCTAGGCCTAAAGTCAGGAAGATTTGAGTTCAAATACAGCATCAGATGAGTACTAGCTGTATGATCCTGTGCTAGTCACTTAACCCTGTTTCCCTATCTCATCTGTAAAAGGTGCTGGAAAAAGGAAATGAATGGCAAAACACTCCAATCTCTTTGTCAAGAAAACCTCAAATGGAGTCTCAAAGAGTCAGACAAGACTGAGACAACAGAACAACAAAAATTCCAAGCTCTAAACTAGTGGATTATAAGCAGAACAACAAATAATTAAATTTGCCAGTGTGTAAGCAAGGTTCCTCAGTAAAAATACTATACCATCATCATCCTCTTTGCAAGCATATATCCCCCTTAAGGTTTCGATTAGGTTTGGGGCCAAGGTTTACTCTTACTAGAGAGACAAAAAGAACAAATTTACAGATCCTGCTGGGAAGTATCTTCCTCAAGGGCAGCTCCAGAAACACTGCCAGGAACCATTTCCTTCCCTCTCTACTGTCATCAACTTGTCTCATCAAGAAGCAAGCATCTAAGTCTCTTTCCTGCTCCTGAGGTAATACTATCTCTGAATGAAAAAAGTCCATTCACATACCACCCAAAGAAAGGAATTAAAAAATGAGAAAAATCCAAGTGCAACAAATGGCTTTAATGCACTTTAAAAAGTTGATTTCCCAGACAAATTCCTGCATAATTTTAAATCTCTTTTACTACTTCAAAATCTATCTCAAGTTCTGAGAAACACCCCTCCACATTACTTTTGCTAACTCTAAGCAACTAAAAGAGTCAACTTAAGATCCAGCCTGGTGGAGTAGATAGAATGTAGCCTGCGCCAGAAGATTCTAGGTTCAAATTCTGGCCCTAGCACATGCTGCTGCTACCTGTGTGACTATGGACAAAGTTTCATCATCTGTAAAATGAGGGTTGGTTGGACTAAATGACCTCTATACTCTAAAGCTACAATCCTATGCCTTCAGAAACAGAGGCACTCAACAACTCTGAAAAAAAAAGAAGCAATCTCAAAGGTGATCCTACATGATCACACGTAAGACTTTCACATGATCTCTACCATTCCTCCATGCCTGGAAGTTGTAAAACAGCTTTCCAAAGAACAACTGAATTCCCACATTCATCTCAAAGGCACTCAAGTTGCATTTTGGCCTGGCACACATACCTACTTCAGATCTCACTATTCTTTTATGAATTAAGAAGGCAGACCCGCCATCCAAAATATGAACTGGAAGGAAATCAATAAGATTTTTGTATAGTTGATGCCTCTCTAGATAGCATAAAGATAGAATAATCCCAATATATGTGAAATTGGGTTAGAGAATGTGCAATGGGGGTGCCTTTATCAACGGTAGCCTTTATAAAAGCTTTATTTTCTAAGATTCACTTCAGCACCACTCCAAATCTACTCCACACAAATTACTATAATTGTTCCCAGTGAAGGCAATATATTATTACTGGGCTTTGATATTTCGTGATAAACAACACTTTAATGTACTGAGTTGACTTTAATGTTTTCCATTAAAACCATACTAGTCTCAAAGTATGTGGACAGATGAGAGTGTGGCTTTTGACTGTGCCTTGTACTGTTTCACGAATCAACCAACTAGGGTTTTACAAATCAAAAACAGGGGAAGGAAAAATCTAAAGATGAGTGCCCTCCACAGAAAATACTCAGCTTCTGGTCCCCAAACCTCAAAATGCAAATCCAGCAGCAGGCATCACATAACTGCAGCATCAGCTAGAGCCCAGTAACTGATCTCAAATGTTATGATGGAGAGAGAAACAATCTTTTACAGTAACCAGATTCCACTGGCCTCACAGAATAGTAATTCCAGACATAGATCACAGTGCCCTGGAGTACCAGCTTGGAGCTGACTCCTTTAGGCAAGGATAGGTAGGATTCACTCTAGTCTTCTTCATTCATTTAAAACAGAAGTAGTGAAACAAGGTTCTCAACTACTTCCTCCTCCCCAACACCTTTTTTCTTTCTCCTTTTCATAAAAAGAGAGAAAGTCAAAAAGGGAGAGATTCCTTTCCTCTTAAAAAAGAGCCCCCTTGGCGTACAAGATCTTTTGGCAGGACTGCTCCTCCCTATACATACTTGCAAGGCCAGAGGGACACTTCTGCTTTCCCTTCTGGCTCTAAGCAGGGTTCTCTCCCCGCCCCCCACAGAACAAGCTCAAGACTACTACAACCTGCAAGGGATGCCTCTCACCTGGTACCTGCACAGCACTTTCCTACACTCCACTCCACTCCTCTCCTTCCCTCCTGCCAGGGGGTGGGGATTGGAAGTATGGGCGGAGGGTCAAGGGCCTGCAGGAAAACCAAAGGTGTTTGCACCCGAAGTGGGGCGGAGGGGAGGTCCTCGCTTTGAAAGAGGAGGGGGAGAGCAGCCCCTCTCCAGGACAAAAACAGCCGCCACCTCTAAGGGAGGTTGTGGACGGGGCGATGGGGGGGGGGGTCTGGCTGAGGGAGGGGGTTCCGGGGTCACCCTCCGGGCAGCGCTGAGGAGCTGGAATTCCCCCTCCCCCCCAGGAGAGGAAAGGAGACAAGGCGAGGGGAGGAGGGATTCCCACCTTCGTGGGTGGGGGTTAGGGTCCGCCTCAGTCCCCAGCCGCACTCACCGAGGCTACCGGCGAAACCGTCCATCTTGCGGGCAAGGCGCAGGGATCGGGGCTCCGCGGGGCGGGCACTTCATTCAGCGGGGTAGGCGGCGTGCGCGCCCCGGCTGAGCTTGCCCCACTCGCTAGAGTCGTGCCGGCTGGGCTGGGCCGGGGCGGGTCCAGCTAGGCTCGCGTCGCTCGACCCCGCCACTCAGTCGGTCCGTCCACCCGCCCGTCGGTCGGTCCGGCCCCTCGGACGCCAAGAGACAGAGAGCCCCAATCGCGCCCAGTCCCAGCAAGGATGGGAAGCTTCACCGCCCCGCGCTCCTCCCGGCCTCCCTTTCAGGCAGAGGCGCGCGCCCCGCCCCCCGCGCCTCACGTGCCGCCGCCGCTGCCGCCGTCCCTCCCCTCCCCCATCCCACTACCCCCACAGCGACGTCCAACTTCCGACTCCGCCCCCCCAACCTCCTCTCTCTGACGGATCAGAGGAGGAGGGCCAGGATAGGCCAGATTACCTCCTCCCTCCCTTAGCCCGCCCCCTTACAACCCTTCCGACCAACCGCCAGGCTAATTGGTGCGCCTGCGCTCTGTGACCTCCTGCGCCCCGAGCCGGCGGGAATAGAGCAGCCCCTTGCCAGATGCTGCCTGAGTCGGTCCTTAAAACGGGCTTTGTGAGCGGGTGAGGTGGCTTTTTAGGAAAGAGAGATCCTGGAGAGAAGCTTGTCCACGGACGCGAAACTTCTCTTGGGAGCCAGGCCTGAGGAGGCGGCGTGGGCCAGCGGGAAACCGAGGGAGCTTCGTCCTCCTCCGGCCCCTCCGAGTCGCTCCCTCCGTTGACACCCCCTAGAGGCGACAGGGCCAGCAACAGCCCAGGGGGCCGAGCTCCTCGACCTTGGGGCCTGGCCAGGGAGGAGACCCCATGGAAGTGGGAAGGGGAGAAGGGGAGGTCTAGTCCTATAGTTTTAATCAGTCCTAGAGCTTCCAGTGTGTAAACTCCTTCCACCGTCACAGATCATCTGTTCTTTTGTAACGAGACTCAGGTTATTAAGTGTCAGAAGGTAGACTTGAACTCGGGGGCTTCCTGAGAAGATAAATAGGAGAAATAAGGTAATTACCGTGAGGGATGAGCCAGGTCCTTAAGAAGCTGGCTTGGGTTGAGGATAGTCTCTGGGAACCAGCAGCTAACAGGAAGAAAGAACAAGGTAATGAGGGGGGATCCCTGGCTCCCCTTCATCTGGTCGTACCTGACCTGACTCCACCATTCCAGCAATGACCAAAATAAACTGTCTTATTGGCCTGACAACTGCCTTTTTCAAAGACTGAGGGTTTAATACACAATTATTGTTTATGTATTATGTAATGCCTTAATACAGTAATACATAGGACTACAGGGTTGTCCAAATGTGCAATATAGTAAGGTGTTGAACTTGAATCTGGATTCAATTCCTGTCATTGTAATGCTATGTAGCTTACTTAGAGCACCCACAATGTGTCAGGTACTGTGCTTGGTGCTTTATAACAATTCTGGGAGGTAGATGCCATTATTACCTAAAACAATTCACTTTCTCCTTGCATAATATTTCTTTACCTGAAAAAAATGGAGGGGGTTCTCTGGACTCTGCTGCTTTGTGATCTTAGGCAAGTCTCTCAATTTCTTTCAGCCTTAGTTTTCTCATAAGGAAGTGTGGATAGTCATAAGGGCTTCCTTGGGTTTCAAATTTTTATTCTGAGCTTAACACCAAAGTAAAACATTTCTTCATGTAAAGTATTATACAAAAGGGATAATATGTGAAGCTCAGTCTCTTACAAATCATTTTACAAATTCAGCACGTTCCTTTCAAAACCGTCATGCTTGTTTGTTCTTGCTTTTGAACTGTTCTCTGAACCACCTTTGGTTGTTTTAATGATCTTTTTTCTTTTTTTTTTTGGTTGTCACCATTGCTTTTCTAAATACCCTCAGCATTCCCCAATTAAAAACAGAAAAACAACCCAACTCTTGTAATAAGATAAGCAAAATCAAAACTAGTTCAGTGTCCAGAAATGTATTGTCTCATTCTGCACCTTAGATCTCTCAACTCTCTATCAGGAAAGCAGGTAATGTACTTCATCTTAGGTCCTCTGGAATGTGGTTGGTCATTGCTTTAATCAGCATTCTTAAATCTTTTTGTTTTTATTTTTTTATTTACAATGTTGTCATTGCTTAAATTGTTCTTCCGGTTCTGTTCAGTTCACTCTACATCACATCATACTTTGCAGGATTCTATGAAATCACTTCTTTCATCATTTCTTATAGAATAACAATAATACATTCATATACCACAATTTATGTTGGCTATGTCCCAAGTGACTTATTATTCTGGGTACTTGGCACACTTCCTTGCTCATAGTAGATGCTTAATAAATGTTTGTTGAATTGAAGGGAAGTAGTATTGGGAATAATAAGTTTGGAAAAGTAGGTTAGAACTAGATTACGAAGGGATTCAAATATTAATCTAAAGAGTTTGTAGATTAGGGGTGGCTGGGTGTCTAGGTGTCTCAATGAATAGAGCACTGGCCCTGGAGTCAGGAGGACCCGAGTTCAAATATGGCCTCAAACACTTAACAAAAAACTAGCCAGTGACCAAATCACTTAACCCCAAATGCCCTACCAAAGTTTGTAGTTTAGAGGCATTAAGGAACTACTAAAGAATTTTGATCTGGGGAAGGACATAATTAAACCTGTGCCTTAAGAAGATTTTTTTTGGCACTTCTAGACACTCCATGCCATGCTGCCTTCACTCTGAGCAACACCTCTACTTCCTCCCCACTGGTAACCTGGAGTCTGTCCCTGGGTTTCTCAGTTTTCCTAGAATCAGTTTTTACCTTATCTTGCTGGGGCTCAGGCTTCCATGGTACCTTCCCTGAGTGTTACACTCTTGGTAAAGCACATATCCTCCCTGCCCCACTTTCCAGCTCTCCTTTATTGTTCTCCCTCCTTTAAAATTTAATCTTTTTGAGAGCAGGCGCTGTCTTGGTGGTTATATTTGTATCACCAGCCCTTAATGCAGCACCTAGCATATGTTAAACACTTAATAAATGCTTTTATCAATGTGTGGAGAATGGAAAGAGGAGAACCCGAAAATGGAGGATCGTTTGGGGGAGGCTTTTTTAATAGCCCAGGCAGGAGGTGTTGATTGCTTGAACTAGATTAGTGTTCTTATGAAGAGAAGGGGATAAATGCAGAAGATGCTGTAGGATTGAAAAAGACTTGGTAACTGATTGGGTATAGGAACTATGAGTCAAGAACTCAATTTATGAACCTTCCATGGCTTTCCTCAAGAGAAATAGGGTTTTTTTGGTTGGCATTAGTATTAATTTTTAAATTAATTTGGGTAATATTGTCACTAATCCTAATGTTTTTAAGTGGCCTTGAGTGCTTCTTTATAAAAAGACTGAGCAGGACTGGTCCTTTGCAGATAGGGAGAAGGGAGTATTTATATAGCACCTATTATGTGCCAGGCACTGTGCTAAGCACTTTTACAAATATCTCATTTGATCCTCATAACAACTCTGTGAGGTAGATGACATTATTATCCCTATTTTACAGTTGAAGAAATGGAGGCAAAGAGATGGGAAATGACTTGCCCAAAGTCACACAAGCTAGTAAGTGTATGAAGTAAAATTGGAACTCTGTGTTCTATTTGCTATGCCAATAGCTAGCTAAATAGGTCTTTATAGCTACTTATGTGGGTAGATTTCAACAATTGCACTGTAAAATTGTACTTGCTTACTGTCAAGAATACTGAGTAAAATTTGGTTAACCAAATGAAGTTTGTGGAATCCTTAAGTTCCCCTAGCTGTCTTCCCATTTTCCACCCAAAAGAACTTTTAAAGGAGTTAACTTTTCCTTACTAGCTTTGATATATGCTCTGGCTTTACAAGTCTTTCTAATATGATTAAGTCCTTTAATGGCACACTAACTATTTATGTTCCACTTTAACTTAGGCTATTTGAGAAAGATGTTTTCATAAAAAAGAATTCTGAAAATCAAACAATAAATTATTTCTATAGCAAATATGTAACTGATTAAAAATTGCCAGTTATTGTTTCAGCATGGTTTAAATTAGGCACAAGAATACTTGGAAGCTATACTTTTCCTTAATATTACTGAAATAATTAAGTAGTTTCAGTTAAATCTGTGAAACTGAAATAACCATTTGCATCTAAGCAAACTACATAAAAATAGAAATTGATAAAACAAATGCAATGACTTCATTTTTCCAAAGAATTTTTTACTTTGATGAAAGATTTATCATAGGGTTCATTGAAATAGTGAACTCTCCAATGCCCTTAAAATATGATTCAATTTATAAACATTGGATTTCTGTATTACTTTTAGGGAATACATCTATTATATAAAACAAACATAGCAATTCAGACCAGCATGTTGCCCACACAGTCGTCAATGTGGGTGATCACTTTCCCAAACCCATGACAAACTGCATATATTGAGGGTGGAGTTTTCATTCTCCCTGGTCCTTTGACATGATATTTCAAGCCAGAAATGGGGAAAAAAAAAATATGATCCCTGCATTGATTACTTCATCCTGCTCTCTAGATATTTGACCTTGAAAAAACACAATGAAATAATCTCTTTGTGTTTCACTTTACCTTCTCTCAGACACTTTTTACATAGGTTATTAAAAGAAATGAATTTTTCCAAATGCTTTGTGATCCATTACTGCAAAGCTATTTCATTGCTTTCGTATGATTATCTGAACCAATGACTATTTTCATGAAACAGTACAATTTTATGAACCTACTAAAATCCACGTGAATAGATATGAAAGAAGAAAAAAACCACTGTGAAATAGTCATTCTTAAATGTTTTGTTTCACCTTTTAAATGCAAAAATAAATGATGTCTGAAGAGAAAAGAGGGAACCTTCATTTTTATATGAAGCTTAATATAGGCAATATATGTAAGAGCTCCAGAATCTGTAAAATATTAAAACACATTATGGTTCCAGGTGCACGTACCATAAAGATGCTGAGATTTATACTTTAAAATGCAGTATAATTGCATATTGATTTACCAGAATTCAAACTTTTAAGATTTGACTTAAATATATTACATTTATGGAATTACTCTGCTAGGAGTTTTTATATACTCAGAACTTTCCCAAGACTTAGTGACCTCAAAAATAATCTGTTCCTTGGTGAAGAATATTAATGACTTCTTGTTGTTTATTTCCATCAGGCACCTAGGACTTCAGTTGTCAGATGCATGGTCATTTTTGGAACTAGTTCCATTGATTACTTCACTCTATTCTAAGCCCTTACTGTGACCTTTTGAAGTACTATGAGTATGGAGCAATTTCAAAACAGAAAACTAGAGTCCAAAATTGAGTTAGGACTGTGGTATTTTGTGGCACCTGTCACACAAGTTTGTGAAGTGAGACATCATCACCCACACACAAGCTGTGGTAAGATAGCAGACCAGCTAGTACTCAAGAGTAAGGAAGCATTCTTGTGGAAGAACTTAAGTTACTCATTAGTAGTAGAAGGCATATGTAACTAACACTTCTCACTGCCTTAGAATGCCCCATTCCCTGTGTACATAGAAAAACTGCTAGATAGTTGTCAAATACTTTGTACATGGGTAAGGGATTAAAAACAAAAGTAATGCCTGAGCAAGTCAAGAAATGTGGCCAACACTACTTGTGGTTCTAACTTTGCCTCTATGACCTAGAAGAGTCCAGTTCTGAACTTTAGGTTAGAATTGAGATTCATTTGTGAAGAGCTTTTTGTTGTGTCTCTTCATTTTGGAGTGTACCTCAGGCAAGATTGGGAGAGATTCAACCCTTCACATTATGAGGTATATTTATAGTTTTTTACCATGTGCTTTCCTCAAAACAAGCCCATGAGATAGGTAGTGCAATTGTATTTTAAAGAAAAAGACCAGGGGGGTTGTGATTTGTCCATGGTCACACAGCTAGTAAGCATCAGAGCTAGGACTTGGAACCAGGTCCTCATCTACTCTGTATATATCTTAGGTTTATAGTTTACATGTCTCCTGCATTAGAATGAGTTTGGGAAGGCAAGGCCCAACTCTGTATATATCTTAGGTTTATAGTTTGCATGTCTCCTGCATTAGTATGTGAGTCTGTGAAGGCAAGGTCCACATTTTCACCTTATTTTTGTATCTCTAGGACTTAATATATAGTAGGTGCTTAATAGATGCTTGTTAATTGATTGACTTCAAGTCTAGTGGTTTCTGTTATATCACATTACATCTCAAGGAGTATAACTTCACTTAAGAGAAAAACCAGCTTAAACTATGGCTGGTATGTTTGGCACTGCAATATGGCAATGGGTTACAGGTGAGAATAAAACTTTAAAGACTGTGTGACTGAAGAGCTTCACCTTTATAACTGGACAACTTTATGATCTTGTAGACTTTTGTTTTACTGTTCTGCAATAAGACTTTTACCTTGAATTAAAGGTAGTAAAATATCCCTAAGGTTTTTGTGTCATGGACCTCCTTGGCAGTCTGGTGAAACCTAAGAACTTCTTAGAATAATGCTTAGAATAAAATTATAGAATTACAAAGTCAACCAATTGTGTTGAAATAAAGATATGATTTTCCCCATCCAATTTCAGAGACCCCTCCTCCGATGAAACAGATGGGATCTCAGATTAAGAATCCCAGCGCTAGGGTTTTCTGATGTCCACCTGAACCAGTGGAAAAAGTAAAATTTCTTTAGGGATCAGTTGAAATATAGTTTCTGTGTAAGAGGGAAGGAAAAACTCTTAAGGGAAAGGAGCTTCGAGGTTCAGTGACAGAAATTATTCCTAGTTCTCTGGATGCATTTCTTCACGAAGGATTTCCCCTTAGATATTCCTCCAGAGAATGAATTGTTTCATCCTTTAAAGCTACATAGAAGAACAGAATTTGGAAGAAATTGCCATAACTGTTAGCTGTAGGGCCTTCCCTTTGAGGAACATAGAACATAAAATAGAAGCCCATCTTATAACCAGAGTATGGGAAAGAAAAGTTTGTCAGAGGACAAAGTCCTTTGAATGGATAATTGGACATCTGTTTAGTGAGAATTGTGAAGTTAAATAAACATCCTCCCAAGATCGAAAGGTATAGAGCAATTTGTCTATATAAGTGGTATGTACGGAAGTTAAAGGTGAGAGGGGCCCAAAGAATTTCCTGACAGGGCAGGATTTCCTGTTTCTACCATGGGAGTCCCCAGGGCTACCTCTTTTTCTCCTGTAATTCATTACAATGAGATAATTTACTTAGAATCATAACTGAAGCCCAGTGTGTAGCTGGTTGTCTGCACTGACATGACATACTTTTAACATGTCACAGCGGGAAAAAGGCAGGATACTCCCTAAGCCAAAAGTTAAGCATTAGAATAAGTGAAAAACAAGTCTTAAGTGCATTTTTCCCCTACAATAACATCATGACCCAGCCATCAAAATGAGTTCATAAGAAGAAAAAAAATTCCAGTTTTCTGAATATTAAATGTATAATCAGCTTTTCTATCAGAATGTAAATCATCATTAAAATAAGAATTTTTTGCTATTCTGGAATACCCCTCATTTATAATAATTGTTTTTCCCTTTCACTAACCATGCAAAATTGTTTTACCATTATTACTTTTCATGAGGGCAGATTTCTACTTTCTATAAAGAGGAAAAGGTTAAGTGTGTAGTATTATTTTCTTGTTTCCACTTGTTTTCCAAATGAAGAGATATTCGTTCTCAGTTTATGTCAGGAATGGATCGGCTTGCTAATCTGGCAATACTCTGAAAGAATACCTGCACATTTGAAGAAAAAAAAAAGTAGGTTTATAATAGATATTTCTTATTCCTAAAGTAGATTGTATGAAGGAATCCCTCTTTAACTGGCAAGCATTTAATATAGGGAGTTTCTGAAACTGACAATTGTACATAATATTATGTTGGCTGATCAACTGTGAAAGACTCATGCTGCAGGACACAGGAAAAGGAAAAATGATTTGCATGAGTTCTGTACTACCCAATTGGATATCTACTCTGTAATTTGGCACAAAGCAAGCATATTTATTTATTTTAAGGATGCCTGTTGGCCTGTAATATGTTTGCTTCATGAGCCAATATGGCACACAGAAACAATATTTGACTTGGAACAATGGCATCTCAAAGTATTTCTGTTTTACTGAGCTGATATTATATTTGTACTATTGCTATCAGATATAAATCATGGATTTTTCGGTTTGGGTAACTGCCCTTATGAGTTAAATGTTCTTAGTGGGTCAAATCTCCGTCTCCTAAATTTATAGAAATCTAAATAGATGAAGTTCTGTGTATGATTAATTGGAATGTGTGTCACAAAAACTTTAGATATACACTGAAGCCTAACGGCCCTCTAGATAAATGGGCCTTCCCTAAGTTTCAGAGCTGACTGTCCTAGAGTAGAAAGGGAATATATGTATACATGGACTGAGCCATGGACCAGTGCCTCCAAGGAATTTTAGAACCACAGACTGTACTGTGGTATGTCCTATGCCATATGAATTATATTTTCACTACTGTCTTCTGTGACTAAGGGCAGATTTCCAAAAGTGAATACAACCAGTGCAGTTTTTCAATTATTTGTGCAGTTCTAGGCAAAAATTGTCATGTTTATTCCAAAACTATAGAAACACCAAAGATAGGCTCAATAAATATTGTTCCATAGCTTGTATTGTGAATTAAGCTGTCTGCTTTACTGAATATAGAAATAAAATATTTATGTAAATATAAATTATTGCACAACAACAGAAAACAATGCAATTACTATATAGTGGAAATATAGATTAAAGGGATTTTTGTTGCAGGTCCAAATAATCATTTGAGTTTCATTTTTTGGTCACTTGACTAATCGTTGCAAGAAAGCATACAAAGCACTTGATTAACTCAACACTGAATAGCTGCGAATTTGCTAGATTTATTTTCCTCATTTCACATATGACCTCTTAAATGAATTTGAAAAACAAAATACAACTCTTTTGTTGTTCTATGATCCACAAAATTTAAAAGGCTTTTTATGGCAAAAAGCAAATCAAACAATTGCATAGCATTTATTAACCACCTATTATGTTCTAGGCACTGTGGTAAGTACTGGGAATACAAAGAAACAAGAAACATTTTTTCCAGCCCTCAAGGAATTTAAATTGAACTGAGGGTGGGGGTGGGAGAGGATATATGTTAGTGTGTGTGTGTGATACAGAGTAATTTCAGGTGTAGACTATCATTTGGGGAGGAGGTGTAGCATTTCAGTTGAATTTTGAAGAAATCCAAGGACTCTCATCAGACCATATCAGACTTAAATAACATACTTTATGAATATGAAGTAGAAATGATGAATAGGTTTAAGGGATTAGATCTGGTAGATAGAGTGCTTGAAGAACTAGACCACAATTCACAGTATCGTACAGGCGGCAGCAATAAAAACATTCCAAAGAAAAGAGCAAGAAAGCAAAATGACTGATGAGGCTTTACAAATAGCTAAGGAAAGAAGTGAAAGATAAAGGAGAAGGGGAAGGATATGCCCATCTGGATGCAGAATTCCAGAGAATAGCAAAGAAAGACAATAAGTTTTCTTAAATGAGCAATGCAGATAAATAGAAGAAAACAAAAGAATGGGATCTCTTCAAGAAAATTAGAGATATCAAGGAAAGGTTTCATGAAAAAGTGGACATGATAAAAGAAAAAAATGTAGGGAAAGATCTTAACATCACCAGTAACATGATAGTGTGATTACTGATCTAGAGTCAGATATCCTGGGGAGTGAAGTCAAGTGAACCTTGAGAAGCATTGTTGACAATAAGGCTAGTGGAAATGATGAAATTCCAGTTGAGCTTTTTAAAATCCTGAAAGATGATGCTGTTGAAGTGCTTTACTCATGCCAGCAAATTTGGAAAACTCAACAGAGACCACTGGATTGAAATAGTTCAGTTTTACATTCTAATTCCAAATAAAGGCAATGCCAAGGAATGTTCAAATTACCAAAAATTGCACTTATTTCATATACCAGCAAGGTTATGCTTGAGATTTTTTTTTTATTTTTAGTTTTCAACATTTATTTCCAAAAGATTATGAGTTCTAAATTTTCTCACCATCTTTTCCCTCCCCCTACCCCAGGGCAGCATGTAATATGTAAAGAAGAACTGGAACCAATGGGAGAAGCCATGAGAAAGAAGAAACAAAAAAAGCAAATAATGTGCTTTTATCTGCATTCAGATTCCATAGTTCTTTTTCTGGATGTGGACAGCATTTTTCATCACGAGTCTTTTGAAGCTGGCTTAGATTTTTGCGTTGCTAAGAAGAGATAAGTCTATCAAAGTTATTCATCACACAATGAGGCTATTACTGTGTACAGTGTTCTCCTGGTTCTGGTCACTTCACTCAGTATCAGTTCATATAAGTCTTTCTAGGTTTTTCTGAAGTCTGCCTGCTCATTATTTCTTATATATGCTTGAGAGTCTGCAAGCTAGGCTTCAGCAATATGTGAACTGAGAACTACCAGAAGAGTAGACTGGTTTTCAAAGAGGCAGAGGAACTAGAGACTAAATTGCCAACATTTGCTGGATCATGGAGACAGCAAGAGAATTCCAGAAAAAACATCTGCTTCATTGACTACACTAAACCTTTGTGAGTATCACAGCAAAATGTGGCAAGCTCTCAAAAAGATGAAAGTACTAGATCATCTTACTTGTCTCCTAAGGAACCTGTATTTGGGCCAAGAAGCAACAGCTAGAACCAAACATGGAATAATATTGGTTTAATATTGGAAAGGAAGTATGACAAGGCTATATGTTTATATTTATTTGACTTCTGTGCAGGGTGCATCATGTGAATTGCCAGACTAGACAAATCAAAAGCCAGTATTAAGGTTGCCAGGAGAAATACCAACAATCTCAGATATGCAGATGATACCACTCTGATGGCAAAAAGTGAAGAAGAATTAAGAAGCTTCTTGATGAGGGTGAAAGAGGAGAGTGTAAAGGCTGCCTTAAAGCTTAACATTAACAACAACAACAACAAAAAACCAACCCATAGGGGGGCAGCTAGCTGGTGGAGTAGTTAAAGCACTGGCCCTGGAGTCAGAAGGATCTGAGTTCAAATCCAGCCTCAGACACCTGGCATTCAGTAGCTGTGTGACCCTGGGCAAGTCATAACCCCAATTGTCTCCAAAAACTAAGATTCTGGCAGCTGGTTCCATCCTTCCTGACAAATAGAGGGAGAAGAAATGGAAGCAGTGTCAGATTGTATATTCTTGGTCTCACACATCACCACAGACAGCAACTGCCGCCATGAAATTAAAAGACACTCCCTGGAAGGAAAGTTATGACAAATCTGGACAGCATACTACTAAATAGGAGAGATATTACCTTGCCTACAAAGGTCAGAATAGTCAAAACTAGAGTTTTTCCAATAGCAATGTATTGCTATGAGAATTGAACTACAAGGAAAGTTGAATGCCACAGAATCAAGGCTTTCAAATTGTGGTGCTAGAGAAGACTTGAGAATCCCTTGGAAAGCAAGATCAAATTAGTCAATACTTAGGAAGGTCAGATACTAAAGCTGAAGCTTAAACGTTGGCCTCATAAATGAGAAGAAAGGATGCATCAGAAAAGACTGATGTTGGGAAGGATTAAAGGCAAAAGGAAAAGGGGACATCAGAGGATGAGATGAATAGTGAACATGAACTTGGATGGACTTTGAGAAATAATGGAGGATAGAAGGGCCTTGTGTGCTGTTTCATGGATCATGAAGAGTAGAACATTATTGAACTGAACAATAACAACAAGGATTCTTAAAATAGTGAAGAGAATGTATTTTAGGGATAAGAGAGAGTTTGTGCATATTAACTGAAATATTCTTACTCCCTGCTCCCATATTCTGCCATCCAATGACACTGGCCTCTTTGCCATTCCTCAGACATGACACTCCATCTTATATTGCCAGTGTGATTACCCATAGCAGTATCTATGAATATACATGTGTCTTTCCTGGGTAAATTTGCAAAATATAAATAACCCCCTTCATCAAAGGCAAAACCAAAATATTTATTCAGATACCAGAAAGCCAGTTCCACCATGGTAACAATGAAGTTTATGCACATCACCAATCCAGGGAACACAGACATCCCCAAGACTTCCCTCCTCTAGGCCTCTCCACAAACAACATCCACCCTCTCTGACTCATGCTAGCTCCTCTGCCTAGCTCTCTGCCAGCTCTGCCTCATCCTCTCTTCCTGTTCTACCTGGTCTGCGAGCTCCTCCCACCATGGGCTCCATGTGACTCAAGCCCCATGTGACTCAGTCTCCATCATAGCAGTCATCTGGGCCTGAGCTCAGAGCAGGTCGCATAGGCCTGTTAATGGGTGTGAAAGATCTTCCTGTTCAGTTAACATTATACAACTCCACACTGCTGGTATTTTCATTGGCAATTCCCCATGCTTTAAATAGTCTTCCTCCTCATTTCTGCCTCCTCCTTGCTTCCTTCAAGTCCCAGCTAAAGTCTCATCTTCTATGAGAAGATTTTCTTGCCCCTCTTTAAAGCAAATGCCTTCTGTTATCTTCATTTATTATACATCTATATGTGTGTGTATGTATATATATAAACACATATCTTGTTTGTACATGGTTGTTTGCATGTTGTCTTCCTCATTAGACTCAGATCCTAGAAAGTAGGTATTGTCTTTTGCCTTTCTTTGTATCCCTGACATTTGGCACAATGCCTGGCATGTAGTTGGCATTTAATAAGTGTTTATTGACTGACTAAACAATGCTGCTGCTGTGTCCAGGGAATGCTGGAACATGTCAGCCTCTCCCTTTCCACTGAGGAGTAACTATTCTGAATCCATACATATGAACCAGACCAAATTCAGTCCGTGGGAAGCCTAACCACTTAAAAGAAGTGCCAATTTACCCTTCTAAAATTCGTTGGATTGTTACAACCATTACAGTGCCCTAGGGATTGAGCTCTTCTACCTGCTGGTGACATCCTATCAAATGCAGAAATTTCCCCAGTTAGCTCCAACCAATGAACCCAAGATTTCCAACTGACAACTCACAAATTTGCCTCAAAGTGTGAACAAGTCCATCAAGAGATCACTGTTCAGACACATATTCATAAGAAAAGAAACAAGCAGAGAAGGTAGTGAGCAGCCCAGGCTCAAACTCACTCAAACTCACCATGCTGCTAGGGTTAAACAAGGGTACTTCTTTTATGCTCTCCTCTTGGAATGGGATAAATAATTGCAACAGGATATGTATCCTTGAAGAGAAGAAAGAAGCAGAGGTCAGTTCACTCCTTTTTAAAGATTCACAGAGTCATTGATTCTTCCTGTTCATTGATCAACAAGTGGATTGCTCTATCATCTCCAAGCTCTTTATAAACTTTTCAACACTGTCATAAATGATCCTGGAGTCTCTAGAAATTTCCACAGGAATTCTAGTGCACACTCCCCAGGATGGCCCCTATAGGGATATTTCCACCACGTAATTACTGGGGTGAAACCACAAATTCAGTTCCTGTAATATTATATTTAAACAATGACAATTAGTACTGACTGGAACATAAAATCAGTGTGTAAAAAGTCAAGAGAGGTAGGCTGGAACCAGTTTGTGAAGGTTTTAAATGCCAAACAAAGTAGTTCGTATTTCATCCTAGAGACAAGAAGGGCCCCCTGGAGCTTTGGGGGGAAGGTAGTGACATGGGTATGTGTCTACACTTGAGGCAAGGAGACCAATTAAGAGACTTTGGTATAGTCCAGGAGAGAGGTAATGAGGTCCTGAATTGGAATGTTGTCTATGTGGATGGAGAAGAGAAAAATATGAGAAATGTGTGGATGTAGAATTTGTAATATTTGGCAACTGAGTAGACTGGGGAAGCTTTATATAAGAGATAGAGCACTGGACTTAGCCAGAGTCAGGAAGATCTGGGTGCAGCTCTGAGGTTGCAGACATTTGACTGAAAGCATGGTAACATCTTCAACAAGAACAGGGAACTTAGAGGGGAAAGTTTTGGGAGAAAGACAATGACATATTTTAGACGTGTTGAGTTTGAGATGCCATCTTCTGCTTGATCATACTTAGTATTTGGAGTCACTCTCTTGAAAACATGAAACTCTTTCTTACTATTCTAACATGGTGAGTCATTTTTAAAAATTCCTTTGGTTCATGAAAAAACAAAGCATCTGTTCCACAGTCATTTAGTAACATGGGACAACGAAATCACAAATGGTTTTCTTGCATTTTCTCCTTTTCTTTGTACAAAATATTCAGAAACCACAACAATCTCTATGAAGAAAAAAAATTCTTCAGCAGAAATATAACGTGTATGTTGGTCAGTAGTTATACTTCATACTTTTTTCAGAGTGGCATAACTTAAATTTGAAAACACAGACTTTCCTGGAAGACATTTGAAGCTATTTATTATTTTATAATTTGTGGCTTAAATCTGAGCCATGAACCAAGCAACAAGATTGGTTTGAGGCACTTTTGAACTTCATTTTTAAAAATCCTGAGGCTAGAAGACAATTTCAAGTTTTCTATCCAATAAAATATTGGGGGGTTACCAGAAGAGGAAAAGGGGAGTTTCATTTTAGCTAGACACTTCTCTCATTGCTCTGTTGAAGACTTTGAGAAAAGCAGCCTTTTGTTTTTGTCTTTAAATCCCCAGGAACTAGTCTGGTGCAGGACTTACAGTAGGGGCTTCACATAGGTTTACTGCTTACCTGCTCAAATGATAGGTGAAACTATGAGACTAATGTATTTCACAGCTTTAAAGACACACCCTTTTCTATTTTGTCAATGGAAGCATGTGAGTCTTAGGTGCCTAGGCCATGTGAGTGGAATATTGAAAGTAAGAGAAAAAAATGTCAATGACAGGGAAATGGAGAATGAGGAAGAGATGCTGAACACAAATTGTAGATTTAAATCTTCAAAGGGTGCTCCCTGCCTATCTCAACAGTGGAGAGTGCCCAGAAATGAACACACTACAGTTATCCCTTCTACATTATGACTTTCCCCATTGTGGTTTCAATATATTATGGGTCAACATAAGAAATTAAATGGGAATTTGGGGGGAGTTTTGCAGTAGCGACAAACAACAGACAAAGGCCAGCAGACAGCACAGAAAAAAGTTTAGAAACTCAGAAATGCATCAAATATATGTATAGTATTGTATAATAGCAACATATTTTAATACCATAATAATTCAAAATTCTTCTTTGGTATGAAGGGAGGGACAAAAAATTCTGAGGATTTCCCAGATTGTGAGAGGAGTGGGGCGTCACTGCCCCCAATCCACATAATGTGGAAGGGATATTTTTCAAAACAATTCAGGCTAAACTAAGACTCTCATTTTCCTTATTCTAGATTCTCTGCTCCTCTGAAAGCACCCTGAGAATACAGACAGTGCCTGGCTTTCCTCTCTTCTTCTATCATAAATTTTAAGAAAGAGTAATCATTCTTCACTCACCCTACTCTCTCCTCAAGTTTACATCATTTCTATGTCTGTAGCCAGGTGCTCCTTATTGGTTGGAATTAAGTCCAGAATAGCATCATCATTTCCCCTCGTCATTTCCTTCACCCTTTCAATAATGGAATTATCCTTCATTCATTTATTTATTTTTGTTTTCAACATTCACTTTTATAAGATTTTGAGTTCCAAAATTTTCTCCCATCTTCCCCTCCCTCCTCAATAAGAAGACATGCAATCTGATATAGGCTATACATGTACAATCATATTAAACTTATTTCTTCATTAGTCATGTTGTGAAAGAAGAATCAGAACAGAAGGGAAAAACCATGAGAAAGCAAAAAGAGAGAGAGAAAATAGCATGCTTTAGTCTTTGTGCAGACTCCATCAGTTCTTTCTCCGGTTGTGGATAGCATTTTGCATCAGGAGTCTTTTAGAATTGTTTTAGATCATTGTGTTGCTGAGAAGAGCTCAGTTTATCAAAGTTGGTCATTGCACAATGAATGAAATTATCCTTAAGACAAATCAAGAAATATTAGCTGCTCTGCTTTTGATACAGAGAAAGAGTTCCAGCTGATGTTAACTCAGGAACAATATAGTCACTGTCTTAAGTGCTTGATATGCAAGACAATATAAAAACAAAAATGAAAAATAGCCTTGCCTCAAGAAACTTCCATTCTAATCAAATGTCCAAGTAATTGAAATTCCCTGTGACTACCACATCCTGTCTCCCTGCCAGAAATGTGATCTGATTCTTCATCTATGTATAGAAATACAAGTGGTCCTTATTCTAGTCCCACCAACGTCTCCCAGTTTCTCAATTTAGCATATTAATACCCAGATGTTCTGAACCATGTTTCCTTCTCATCCCCCAACCCCTCAAGTTTCTGTATTTCTTCTCCTGAGTATATCTTCATATGCAATACCACATATCTTCTCCTTATGTCAATTCTGTTCTTGTGGGTAAGGCACTTAAGGCAGTTTTGCAGTGTGGATAGGATGTTGGCCTTTGTGTCAGGAAGACTTTAATTGAAATCCTACCTGCAACACAAACTCCAGACAATTCTCTAATACTATAAATTGCTTCTCTGTTTAGATGGAGGGAATTTCCATACTGAGATGTCCCTACATAGGTGGAATCACAAGTCCAGACCAAAATAAAATAGGAGGTATATTCTATTGTCATGCTCTAGTGATGAGGAACATTCCATTAAATCACTGCAGTTGAGAAGAAGTTGAATTTGCTTCCTTGTATTAGGACCCCTAGTTTACTTTGTTACTTATATTTAGTGTATTCAAAAACAGTAATAATAATAATAACAATACTAGCTAACATTTAAATAGTGCTTACACTGTGCTAAGTACTTTGCAATGATTATTTCCTTTGATCCTCACAACAGCTCCATTGTGAGCAATAGTAGGTGCTATTGTTGTCCTCATTTTACAGATGAAGAAACTAAGATTAAATGATTTTCCTAGAGACAAACAGGTAAATATGAGACTGGATTTGAACCTAGATCTTCCTGACTCCAGGCCCAGTGTTCTATCCACAGCACCACCTATCGTGGATGTTATTGATGGCTCTCTTCTTGGATTTGACTCCTGTCAATGATCATTTCTATTAAGGATTTCCTTCTGTTATTCCTATCATCTTCTGTGATATTAGATTTATCACATATATGTGTATACACACACATATTAATATACTTTAGGCAGTTTTCTCCCTCCTTCTATCTTTTTAGTTTAAAGGTCTTTTGATCAGTTTTCTATTTCTCCATGCAAATATATTACCCATCTTCTTTAAGTATATCTCTGTTCTTGAGCATGACCCATTGCTGACATGCTTTAAGCTGTGGTCTATCAATCCAATCCATTCTCAAACCCAACTCTGAAGCATCTATTCACTTCCCAAATCCACCTTTCTTTTCTGATGCTCCTACTTGCAGTTGGCAGCTGGGATTAAAGCCCCACTAAGGTCTGCAGTTTTTTACATAGGACTTCATAATCTTTAGTGATACTTTCTAGGTTCCTCCTGGCAGAATGATTTGTCCCCACATGAATCAGCAGGAGTGTGGGCAGTGGCTGTCAGGTCTGTCAAGTCTGAGAAGGCTTTCCATTATGTCCTGGATTTATGCCCTGAGAAGACAGCAGGCCTCTCTGTCATCTGTTACTGGATGATGAATCCCTTCCTTGGCACCACTAATCAGCTACCATGTGGGCTCTTCTTCTGAGTATCATGGGATCACCTCTCTTTGAATGACTCCCACAGATCCGTAGCTTATTTCTTCAGAGAACATAAAACTCCTTCCTCCTCAGAATGTAAATAGAAAGAGCCTCATGATCCAAGAGTTTAATAGTTGTTTTTCTTCCCTTTATTCTCCATTTCACATTCTTCCATTTCTAACACAGGTCAAGATTTCCCCTCTGCCTTTTCAGATCCTTTTTTGTTTTCCCCAGAATTTATTTATTTATTGTTAGTTTTAAACATTCATTTCTACAACATTTTGAGTTACAAATTTTCTCCCCATCTCTCCTGTACTCCCCACCCCCAAGATGGCAAGCATACTGAATATCCCTTCTCCCAGTCTGCCCTCTCTTATATCCCCCCATCTCCCCTATTATCCTTCCCCCCTTACTTTCTTGTAGGGCAAGATGGATTTGTATACCCCATTGTCTGTATATCTTATTTCCTGGTTGCATGTAGAAACAATTTTTTAACATGTGTTTTTAAAACTTTGAGTTTGAGATTCTCTCCCTTCTTCACTCCTCAACCACCCCACTGGGAAGACAAGCAATTCAATATGTTATACATGTGTAGTTATGCAAAACATTTCCATAGTAGTTATATTGTGAAAAACTATAGTTCCCTCGATCCTATCCCACCCCCCCCATTTATTCTATTTTCCCTTTTAACCCTGTCCCTTTACAAAAGTATTTGCTTCTGACTATTCTCTCCCCCAATCAGCCCTCTCTTCTATTATTCTCCCCCTTATCCCCTTCACCCCCTACTTTCCTTTAGGGTAAGATACTCAATTAAGTGTGTATGTTATTCCCTTCTTAAGCCAAGTCCAGTGAGAGTAAGATTGACTCATTCCCTTTCACCTCCCTGCTCTTCCCCTCCATGGTAACAGCTTTCTCTTGCCTCTTCCTATTCTATCTCTCCCAATATATTCCTCTCTCACCTATTAATTTTATTTTTTAGATATCATCCCTTCATATTCAATTCACCTTGCACCCTCTGACAATATATACATATACACACATATACCCACCTATACATACATATATTATATATAAATATACACACATACACATATTATATATATATATATATATACACATACACATATATACATGCATGCATACATTAATATATATACATATATATTC